>OY829524.1:8552907-8881649 GCA_963691665.1 Clepsis dumicolana | reverse complement strand
GCAGGAATTTAAAGATTCTTATTTTTTTGTAAACAAATAAGATTAATGTCACACGAAAGGCCAAGAATAAAGAGATTAATCTCTTTTCAGTGTCAGAAACAGAATACAATTTGACAGAAATTTCGAAATAGTTACGAATGTCTTTTTTTTATTTGAAAGAGAAAGCAAAATAAGTAACGCTTCCAACATTTTTCCGGCAGGCATTAGATACAAGAACCCACCATTATCATTAACAGTTTCTATTATACGCTGTAGAATATTAAGATATATTATTATATTATCATAAATTTGTATCAAGCTTTTGTGATACAAGATGTAAGTTTAAGATAAATATATCATTATGTTCTAAACCATATTGAACAAACTTGTTTACACATTTTCAAGTAGTTCTACTATTGTTATGCGTAGATATTGACTTTTATTTTACTTTAAGACGGGGAGGTTTGTTTTGTGAGGTTTCATTAAAAAAATGGAGGGCTTCAGTACTTGTTTTATGTCATCATACGACAGTTTTATAAAACCTAAATTTTTCTAACACCCTGTTTTGAACACTAAATTATAAAGTTACTTTACTAATATTTTTCGTTGTATTTAAATCTGTGTGACTGGAATAATAAAAAAAATACTCAGTTAATTTATGTTATGTGAATGATACTTATTATAAAACATTTTGCCCTCCAAAATTTTTGAGTAACAAATGGAAATGTCAGTACAAGAGGGTGGTGTGAGAGGTAGTATTTTTTTATCAACTTAGGCTATTCGACGTGGCGTCTTTGTACTGTAATGTTATATATAAGTGAATGTAAGTAATTATACCCTACTGATTTACGAATAAAATGTTGACTTTTTCATCAGTTTTTCAATTTGAACTACAACCCCCTGTGGCGACACACGATGTGACTAAAATAATTGTCCAGGGAACGAATGATTGTGGAAGGGAATGTTTAAAGCAGAGAGGTTGTCTTCGGAACTTTGGACAAGTTAGGAGACAAACATACTAGAAATCCCCACCCCTCAGAGGTAAAAGCCCTTAGGGGCACAAAGAAGATCCTTTGTTTAGTATGTTTGTCTCCTAACTACCTACTTAGTCCAAACAAAGTCCCCGAAGTCAAACTTTCTGCTTTCCATCTGTCCATTCACACCCGTTCGTGAGCACTTTTTTATTTAATTGTTCAACTTAAAATTAAAATAATAGAAGTATAACGTACTTAAGCATTGATAAACATTCGCCAAACTGCATAGCTTTTTTCATATCACGCTAAATAATATATATCTTATTAGAGTTTGGTAACTGTTAGGAAAGTTGATAAATCATTTTTCAACACACTTGCTGTACGGTCAGCGTACATTTTAGATACTAGGCGCTCTGCGCGTGTAACCCCAATTGCCGACACTGCTGTCGCGGCATAGTTAGTTTACTTTAAATGTTAATTAAGATAACTATATTAGTCACGTAGTGTCACGCTAACGGCGAACACTAGCAATTATTAGCAGTTAACAGTAGTATATTATTGGGCATTCTGGACCACCATTCATTCGATCGGGCGAAAAATTTCGCCCTCACTCATTCGTGGTGATCCAGAAGCCCAATAATACAATGAATTGCACACAACCTACAATCAACCCAAACCCAACGGTAACCAACCTAACAGTAACCTATCAGCATTTGCGTTCAACATAACGCTCAACCTACACCTGAAATCGCATTGGGCATTCTGTTTCACCTCGCGTTCAACGCAACAGCAACCCAAACCCAACGGTAACCAACCTAACAGTAACCTATCAGCATTTGCGTTCAACATAACGCTCAACCTACACCTGAAATCGCATTGGGCATTCTGTTTCACCTCTCGTTCAACGCAACAGCAACTCAAACCCAACGGAACCCAACCTAACAGTGACCTATCAGCATTTGCGTTCAACATAACGCTCAACCTACACCTGAAATCGCATTGGGCATTCTGTTTCACCTCTCGATCAACGCAACGAATACATCAGCCCAACAGCAACTCAAACCCAACGGAACCCAACCTAACAGAATTTGCTCACACTCGAGGTTTAACGTTAACCATCTGCTCTTCTGCTCATTTTAAATAAGCATTCCATGCTTGCAACACGCGCGCATTGGTTGAATTGATCTTGAACAGATATGAAGTTTGTAAAACAAGCTCAGAGCTTGCAGTTGGAGGTTGTTTGTTCAGATCGCAACAATCGTAGTTTTCGTCACGGTGAACTTTTACCCGACACAATTCGCTGTATAATTTGCGGTCCTTCTAATTGCGGTAAAACTAATTTAATTGTCTCTCTTCTACTACATGAACAAGGACTACGCTTTCAAAATATTTACGTATATTCAAAAACACTTTTCCAACCGATGTACCAGTTTTTAGAAAAAATATTGATGTTGGTTCCATCAGTTAAATTTCAAAAATATCGCGAAAATGATGAAATACTAAGCCCGCATGAAGCTGAGAACAATTCAATTATCATATTTGATGATGTTGCATGCGAAAATCAAAATAATATAAGGGATTACTTTGCAATGGGAAGGCATAAAAATATTGACAGCTTCTACTTAAATCAAACTTACAGTAAAATACCTAAACAATTAATAAGGGACAATGCTAACTTAATCATCCTTTTTAAACAAGATGAAGTTAATTTACGTCATGTTTATGACGAGCACGTTGGAACTGATATGTCTTGGTCACAGTTTCGGGAAATGTGTGCAAAAATATGGAGCGTACCTTTTAGCTACTTGGTTGTAAACAAGGATTGTGCTAGAAATTCAGGATGTTATAGAATGGGATTTGATACATTTATCGTTTTGGATTAACCGTGTTACTTAACCAGTTTCATTTTCAAGAAACTTTTATTGCATCATGGGAATCCATCGAGATCAGACATGAATCATAAAATAAACACAGAGAAAACTTTAAAAGAAAAAGTACTTCAGTCTGCCGATGCTGTCAAAAAGAAGGTTAAACTACTTCGTGATATGAAAAATAACAACAATATGATTTTGGAATCAGTCTTTAAACCAATAACAGACCCGCTTAATGAAATGGTTAAAAGTAACGACAATAAATACTATAACACTAATGAAACCGATTTTGATGAAGACATATTTAAGTGGCAAAAGGCGCCAAAAACATTAAAATTTAGTCCTAATGAAGGGAAGAGAAGTAGTATTAATAATCAAACAATCGTACGAAATTTTTCCGAAACGACTTCAAATAATGATGATGAGGTATCAAATAGAGACGAAAACAGACAAGATGGTGATGATGACATGTTATGTGAAAGTGACAACAATGATGTCTTGGAATCAACAAATGATACTTCATTTAAGACTACCGGTTCATATGCATCTCCTCGCGAAGACCCTGCATGGCAAAAACAATACAACACCGACTTGGACATTCCTTTTGGCATACGAACAGAACGCGATAAGCTTATGTTAGGATCTTGTTTAGTTTCCGTTAGTGGCGAAAAACTCAAAGTAAATGGACGTACTTACAATTTAACACCAGGTTTATATGATTTGTTATTTAAGAAGTTGCCTGATTTAGGTATCATAACTGAAGACGATAAACGTTATTATAAAATGTTGCTACTAGAAACGAATGTCCATAGACGAGATTTTGATCCCAATAAACCAATAAAAAGTAACAAAGGTCAGAAATATTTATACATTATAAAACCGCTTTTCAAATTATCGAAACAACGTTCAATAAGCGAAGATTTATGTACTTACGGCAAAGGACTACCAACAATGAAAAAAGTTAAAAGAGATGTTTCATATGTCTATTGGGATAATCCAAACGAATTAGTTGAAAGATTGAAATTACTCATTGCTTCCCGTGATGCCGGTAACACAGGATTAGACAATGAAATAATATCAATTGTAGAAGAACTTCGTGAAGCGGGCTTGGTTAATCAATGATATATAAAACTGGTATTTTACTTTTACCATCAGTCGAAGCCGGAAATTTGATGATACATAAGTGCATAAAAATAAGAAGTAAAAATGAACATAGACAAATTCGGTCATCATGTTCATAAACGTTTGCGTGTATGTGAAGTTTTTGAACTTAACAATAAAACTTTGCTGCGTTCTGATGATGGCGATTTCGATCTACAATCATCGCGATTAAAGGGGGTAGCGGATCCTTTGACACCCAATGATGCAGCTAATAAGCAATATGTCGATCAGCTCGTCCAGGACACTTACGAGAAGAAGCATCTAGATTCTTTATTTAAAACTATAAATTCTCAAATTCATCAGCTTGCAAATCAGTTGAAAATAAACTTTTATACAAAAAGGGACATAGACAATATTTTAAGTAATTTCAAAGATGACAAAAGAACAAGTCGTGAATGAAATCCATAGATCGGCCCGAAAAAATTACAAGCGTCGCGCAGTTATATTAAAAGGAATTGATGATTTGTGGCAAGCAGATTTAATTGACTTACAGAATTTACATACTGTAAATAAGGGATATAAATACATTTTAGTTGTTATTGACACATTTTCAAAGTACACGTGGTGTATTCCTACGAAATCTAAAACTAAAACAGAAGTAAAAAATGCATTTGAACTAATTATCAAGTCGACCAAACGAATACCTAGAAACTTACAGACAGACTTTGGAAAAGAATTTTACAATGATCAATTCGATTGTTATGTGAAATCCTTAAAAACAAATCATTATTCCACGTATTCAGTTAAAAAGGCGTCTATTGTTGAAAGGGTAATAAAAACGCTCAAGAACAAACTTTACAAATATTTCAGTTTCATCGGGAACTACAAATGGCTTGGAAAACCTTTAGATGAGATAGTTCAATCTTATAATCAAACTGTGCATAGCACAACAAAATTTGGTCCAAATGAGGTGAATTTTAATAATGAAGCCGAAGTAAAGAAAAACATTGATAAATCACAATCCAATCGGCGTTTTAAATTAAATATTTTTAATGTAGGAGATCATGTGCGTATAAGCAAGTACAAAAGCGTCTTTCATAAAGGTTATACGCCTAATTGGTCAACTGAGCTATTTACTATTAAAAAGGTGAATCACACTCACCTGTTACTTACCATATTGAAGACCAACGAAAAAACTCAATACTCGGTACATTTTATGAACAAGAACTGCAAAAAACTAAGTATCCAGACGTTTACCTCATCGAAAAGGTAATCAAAAAAAGAGGGAAAAAATTGTATGTTAAGTGGTTAGGACTTAACGATAGCGAAAACAGCTGGATCGACAGAAATGCCATTGTATAAATATATTTAAAAACTTTCTCGCGCTAAGTCATTAACTTTTGGGATATGAAAGGAAGAGGACTTCTAAACAGTATTATTAATCACTTACCGTTTGAACTGCACTTACCTGGCTACAATTATTGCGGACCAGGCACAAAATTGCATAAGCGATTGCAAAGAGGTGATAAAGGAGTTAATGAATTGGACAACGCATGTATGCAACACGATATAGCATACGATAAATATTCTGACCTAACAGACCGACATCGTGCAGATTTTGAACTCTATAAAATGGCTAAACAAAGATTGAAGTCAAAAGGTGTTGGAAAAGGAGAAAAACTTGCGTCTTATATAGTTAGCAAAGTGATGAAATCTAAAATGAAAGCTGGTGCAGGGATAAAATCATTTAAGCATTTTGTTTCTAAGATACGTACCGAATTGAAAAAAAACAAATCTAAAAAAGAAGGCACTGCAGTCAGTCGAGCTTTTGCTGCAGCGAGTAAAGTATTTCTTAATAACAATACGAGTAAAATGAGAGTTCCTCGATTAATACCGATTCCTAAAACTGGAGGTATATTGCCACTAATACCTATTTTCGCGGGACTTTCTGCGTTAGGGTCATTGGCAGGAGGAGCTGCTGGGATCGCTAAAGCTGTTGGTGACTACAAAGCTGCAAAAAAGAGCTTATCCGAATCAGAACGTCATAATAAAATTATGGAATCTATTGCATTAGGTAAAGGGTTGTACATTAAACAGTATAGAAATGGAAAGGGTTTGTGTTTAAAACGATTAAAAAACTAAATAAAAGGCTACCCAGA
The DNA here is from genome assembly GCA_963691665.1 of Clepsis dumicolana. Classification (NCBI taxonomy): domain Eukaryota; kingdom Metazoa; phylum Arthropoda; class Insecta; order Lepidoptera; family Tortricidae; genus Clepsis; species Clepsis dumicolana. The sequence continues at coordinate 8,875,565 of OY829524.1, read as the reverse complement.
CGTGCTCTTACAAATGTTGATATTTTAAAACATTCAACAGATATTCCTTATTTCCGTGGTGTTTACATGAGAGACAAATTGCCAAACCGTCCAAAAAGAGTAGAATGTGCAATCGTAAATTTAGATAGTTCTAAAAACCAAGGGACTCACTGGGTAGCCTATGTCAAAGATAATAATCATTGTGAATATTTTAATAGTTATGGTGATCTTCAACCGCCGCTAGAATTAATAAAATATTTGAAAAATTATAATATTTCATACAATTATAATATTTATCAAAAATTCGATACTGTTAATTGCGGACATTTATGTTTAAAATATTTAAAAAAATATTGGAATAACCGTTTAAATATCTCTGAACAATAAATAGCTTCTCATTCTCACGATGTCTTTCACTTTGTCCATAACGGGATCCTCCTCTACCCTGATTACGAATCACTCGCCAGCTCTTCAACTAGATGGTGAATATGAATGCGGGTTGCTATACTTGTCGACATTTAACTCGATACCTAATATTGACAACCGAAATAATAAGTTTTATTATGGTGATAACGAAGTAGTAGAAATTCCTGAAGGGTCATATGAACTTCAAGATCTTGATGATTATCTTAAAAGACATCTCCAAGGTTGCACCTTTACACTGACATGCAATAATAATACGCTAAAAACATCTATATTGTGTTCCAAAAACGTCTATTTTAAAAAACCAAATTCGATTGGTAAGTTACTTGGTTTTGGAGAAGAAACAGTTCAGGCGAATATATTAACTGAGTCCCCTTTTCCCGTGTCCATTCTGTCTACAACTATAGTACGAGTTGAATGTGACATCGTGAGCGGGTCATTTATAAACGGAAAACCTAGTCATATAATTCATGAATTTGTGCCAAATGTACCGCCTGGTTACCGGATTATAGAAACACCTAAAAATGTTATATATTTTCCTGTTACTCAAAACAGCTTAAACCCTCTAAAAAAAATAATACTGGATATAAACGATAATTTAGTGAATTTACGTGGCGAAGAGATTCAGATATATTTACATCTCAGAAAAAAATGATAGACTTTAATAAATGTACGGTCTCAAACAGCAAAGCCGTTAGTGCTCATTGTGCTATCAAGAAAAGAAGACCTAAAGGACAACTAACGAAGGAAAACAAACAGTTTTTAAAAAACATAGGATTATTAAAATGAGTATACTAAACTTATCAGACTCCTTTAGCTTTGATAGCACGATTGAAAGTTTCGAATATCATTCGTATAAACCGTACGTAACAAGTTTCAATTTAAATGATGAAATCCGTATACCTATCAACCAGCAAGATCTATACGTATTACCATCAGCGAGTACTTTATACATAGAGGGTACTATAGAAGTATTCAACAGAGAAACAAAAGCGAAGGTGTCCAGTGTTCATTTTACAAATAACCCTATACTTCATTTATTTCAAGATATTCGATATGAGCTGAATGGGATTGAAATAGATAAAATTAAAAACGCTGGGGTCACAACAACAATAAAATCTCTTGTGTCGATGAATGAACTTGAATCATCGATGTCAAAGTTATGGGGCTGGGATGTTGATGGCACAAAAATTACGCATGGATCATTTTCTGTGTCAATTCCTATAAATAAGATTCTTGGCTTCGCAGAGGATTATAACAAAATTATTATTAACTGTAAGCATGAACTTATTATTTTACGATCCAATACTAATTTAAATAGCGTAAAACTGAACACAAATGAGTATATAGGTAACATAACTATATCTAAAATAGTATGGCGCATGCCGCACATTAAGGTTTCTGATCGTGAAAGATTAAGTTTGCTTAAATATTTGGAAAGAGATCGAGCTATTCAGGTAGCATTTAGGAACTGGGATCTGTACGAATACCCGCTTTTACCTAAAACATCAAAACATTCTTGGGCCGTCAAAACTTCGTCTCAAGTTGAAAAACCTCGATATGTTATAATTGGATTAAAAACAAACAGGAAAAATGTTGCTGATAAAGACATATCGCGTTTTGATCATTGTAATTTGCGTGACGTTAAAGTTTTTTTAAATTCAAATTATTTTCCTTATGAAAACTTGAATGTCATTTTCTCGGCTCAAAAATTTGCTATATTATATGAACAGTACGCTAAATTCCAACAGTCTTATTATAACCGCAGCCAAGCACCGTTGTTGAATCCACAAGACTTTATAAATAAAGCACCTCTGTTTGTTATCGACTGTTCTCATCAAAATGAAACCTTAAAAACGGGTTCAGTCGATGTGCGGATTGAATTAGAGTGTAACACAGATATCCCTGACAATACCGCGGCTTATTGTCTTATTTTGAATGATAGTATTATAGAATATAAGCCGTTGACCAATATAACAAAGAAGATATCATGAAACTAGACCATCTATTCGTAGATGTTCAGGGGTTTAAATCATCTAAAAATGAATTTATTATTAAAGAATTTGCATACAGTACCTATGAACACACGCAGGCGTATTTAATAAAACCTCCATATTCATTTTCTACGTTATCAGAAAACGAAAAAAGGCATGTGAAATGGATAGAGAGAAACCTTGGCATTATGTGGCGTGAGGGGTATATCGACCACAGAGAATTTAAGAGAATGATTCATAATTTCTTGGAAGGCAAAAAAATATATGTAAAAGGTTTTGAAAAAATTAAGTGGATTAATGATTTATGTGCTGATTGTACTGTAATAGACTTGGGAGAGAAAGGTTGTTCTAATTTTCAATTAATGTATAAAAAGTATTGTATCGACAACAGCTCTTATAATTGTCTACATCATAAAAAAGCTTGTGCCTTAAAAAACGTTATATGTCTTAAAAAATATTATTTCGATATTATGCATATTTAACATTGTAATAAATTATACCTAATTTTCAAAAATAAATATTTACGTTTAATCATTTTTTTATTTTTTAACCCAGTCAAAATTAGTTATCATTTATTTTGAACGAAGACTTTTTATATTAACCCATTTTTAAATAATTGAATTTGTTTGTTTAAAAATATGAAATAAATGATAACGATTCATACCTGTGGCTAATAATAGTGTTAATCTATTTAAGCGATATTTACTGAAAAGATTTTTCTTGTGCATTTAATCATGATAATTTTATCTTCGTTTGAATTATTGCTTTATTGACATACTTACAAAAAAAATCTTTCCTGTTGACGTATCGCTTAATCAAAGGAATAAAACAAGAAAATTGTTGACCATATTTATTTTCAAAATTATATACAAAAACAGTAAAAACATTAATAACTAACACTATATCCGCACAACTTCTTGGATATCTTATTTATTACACTTTCTGTACTGTCTATTATCTCATCGTATCCGTCACTTGCCACATACTGCGCACTGAGCATAACGTTTTCACCGGTTTCGTCGTTTTGATCCGGCGCGGAGTCACTTATGTTAATTATTTGGATTTTGACAAGTCTGTTCCCCTTAGTTGCTTCATTGTTTATAACGAACGACGGCGGGTGACCTCGTACACTTCTCTTTACCACTTTGTTTAGCCTTAGTTTTGGTTTACTAGACTTGGTTTTCGTTTTGGCACTTGCAATTTTTTTTACAAATTCACTGACTTCTTCTTCTTCTTCATCTTCTCGGAATCCTAATGGACCCTGTGCATATTGCGAAAACATGATTTGAGTGTCTTGCGTTCCTTCCATATTCTGAAACAAAAGAAATCAAATAAATAAACGCATCTGGCAACACATATGAGCATTTTCATACGCTTACAAAACAATAATAGCAACAAAATAATACGAATAAATATTAAATAATGCCAATTTTACTTACCGAATCGGGAACGGATCAGCTCGTCTTAATTTTCAAAACTTTGGAACGACTTTACTCAGTTATGAATGTAGAGTGCAGAATGATAACTTACTATAACAGCCGCTATTTATAATTACAGTAATTTCATGCGTCAGCAAATTAAATTAACACGCGCTTCGGAGCATGCGGTGCATACCGCCGCGCTGCTTAATGCCGATCAAATTACAACGACACGTAAGGACTTGTTATAATTGGTACCAAATGCAATAAATGTGAATAGGTATATTTCACGTGTCAGCAAATTACCTTAGCACGGGCTGCATGCCGCCGCGCTGCTTAAGACACGTAAGGACATGTTTTAATTGATACCCAATGCAATAAACGAGGATAGGTATTATTTGCCTTTTCAATAGAACATAATTTTACTTACCATTATCAAAATATTACATTTAAAATTAACCCTGAGCTTTTTGATGACGGAAAACATCGTCAGGAAACCTCCAAAGCGAGAAAACTCAATTTCAACTCAAGTAAAATGTGTTTTCAGTCGGTATCCTCGCAGTCTATATATACTTAGGTGGGTGAAAGAAAAAAAGAAAACAAATGTTAATAACACTTCATATTTATTTATTAAAAAAAAAGAACAAACCATACAATTTACAAATCAATGTGTAATTATAAAAAATAAAGTACTTAATGATAATCTACTTATTTGGTACAGTCAGCGTCAAAAGTCGCTCATCTGGTCGTAGAGCGAAAAGGTACAAAAGTGATGAGCGGCTTTTGACGCTGACCCTACAACATACATAATTATAATTTTACAATAACGTAAGTACTCAACGTATTTTATTTTATTAAACACATTCTAATTTTTTATTACCCATTGGGTGCCTACGAAATAAAATTACAGCTCGAGGAAAGGTCGCTTAGATAACTACTGTACTAGAAAATAGACTCATGTCCCCAAGATTTGGTTGAAATTTTGTCTGATAATATATGTCGTTTATCGTCTTTGTTAGATAAAGCAACTTTATTGACAGATTGAGTGAAGATCTCGTGCCTAATCGATTTAAATAATATGTGTTTTTTCCGAACTATTTTATCATTGAATAACACATCCCGATAATCATTTAATGTTAACTCTTGAACTGCTGGTTTTTTTATTCCTTTAGCCTTTTTGATAAGAGATTTATCACTTTTGATACAGTATAGTTTAGAACGTAACCCTATAAACTCGGTAATAAGTTCTCCTCCTAACTCATCTTTGAATAACCCAGGAATCTTCCTGTTACGTAAAGGTATTTGCAAATCATTTACAGGGTTATAATTGTTTGTGTCAAAAAAGTTTAAAAAAATATTTTTTAAATCACTGTAAAAGTCTGCAGTTTCGATTTTGTAAATAAAACTGTCGGTATCAGTGTAGCACAGAGTAACTTGATCTTGGTAGTGTTTTTTTATTACCGTGTAGTGAAATTGGTACATATGACTTTTAGAAAGTTCTAATACAGAGAATCCTACGTAGATTGGTTTATCTAAAATTACTTTTTCAGGCTTCATTTGTACGACAACCAAATTTTCAGACAACACTGTTGCACTATGGAAATTCGGTTTGGCAATTAATTTGTTAGCACAAGTAAACTTTTTTGTTTTGTTTTGACGGTCGTGCCACTTATTTACTAATTTGACGTCAACTCGCCGCTCACTGTCTTCAAGAGTTTTCCCAAAAACTGAGTTATTCATTAATTTAAAAAGGTCTTGTTGGAAAGGAGTAGTAGCTTTTTTTCTCAGTTCTGTATTTAAATGAATATACTGTTTTAAGAATGGACTTTGACGAAACCTTATAACGCGATGGATTTTATCAAGAGTTAAGCCGTTGCGTAAACATGTTTTCAGATGGACGTAATGAATGACGTATTCGTATTTGTTATATAAATTTGGGATGTAACTGGGTTGTAACTGGGTGGGGTGGGATTTGGGTTGGTATGAACTGTAATGTTTGCTACTTTACATCGTAATTATAAATACACATACAATTGTTATTTCCTAATACGAAAACAAACATTGTCTTGTTACAGGTACAAACAGGTATAAACCTTTTTCAATTTGAACACAAAAATAAACAATTCCTATATTATTAACATTTATGATAAGATAACCTAACCAACTTAGAAAAGTCGAAAAACAATAGACATTTTCGCTTCAAAGGTCAATATCTTAGAAACGGTTGAACCGATTTTGATAAAACAAGTCTAAGAACCATTGTTAGAAAACCTGTTAAATGAAAAACCGCATTTAAATCGGCTCATTCATTTAGGAGCTATGGTACCACAGACAGACACACAAAAATCTAGGTACAAATTCTAGCGCACGATGTCAAAGTTTAACATAAGCGCTGTCTGTGGGTTAAGCACTGAACTAAGTAGGTGTAAGTAATGATTTAAGTAAGTACCTTTGATGTACTGGTTTCGTATAGAATACAAATGGTTTCGAATAATTTCGATAGATGTCATCACCGCCTACTCGTATGTCCATTTGCATGTTAAGAATAATAAACCTTAGCGAGCGCGCTCGCTACGTAATTTGATCGAGTACCTAACTTACACTACAATGTCTTCGAGTTGAAATGACTTAAGTACATAATCATGTATATCACTTTACAACTCGTTTCTGATCAAACTTTATATTCTAGTCAGCAAGACAATTTTTACGTCAACATGATAAAGTGATATAAGTTATTTAGAAAGTGTGATAAAGTATCGCGGTCTCACAGATGGAGTTGTTCTACATTAACATCAATTAAATCACACTATTTGACTTAGTTTTAGCGATACCAATTTAAAATCATATTTTGGTTTTCACTAGTGTAGTGAGTTACACATTTTTATGTTTTTGTAATTTAAATAATGTTTACTAAGTGCTTTATTCCAGCGTAAATTAGTTTAAACCTAACTCGCGCTAACGATGGTTTTGAGATTCGTTGATATAAATAAATCCGACATACAATTTGCCGTGTACATAAAACGCGGTCATAGCGATACATCCGAAAACGGATGCCGGGAACTAACGCGTCCTGGGTGACCCGACCTTGTCTGTGGAGTCTGATCAGCTTTGCGGATGAGTTGTATACAAGCCTCGGTGGGAGGCATCCAAAACCACCACGCACACAAAAAGCGGTCATAGCGATACATCCGTAGGTGGATGCCGGGAACTAGACGCGTCCTGGGTGACCCGATCTTGTCTGTGGAGTCTGATCAGCTTCGCAGACAAGTTGTGCAAACACCTGAGTTAACCTGAGTCAAAGGCTGCGGCTTGAGACCGAGGAGCGCTCAGTGGCTTCGGCCTCGTGCATATCGGACTTGATCAACCCGGTGTGCATGGTGTACTTTTGCTTTTACTTTATCTAGCTCAAACATTATTAAACATATCTATGTTGTCAATTAGTTGAGACTTACTTGAGTTGGACTGAAATTTAAATACATTGAATAAATTCCCGTCGGGTTGGCTTGTCGTTGAACCCCGAGTCAAAACTTCGCTCATTCGAACGAGAGGTGGATGCCCAATGCGATTTCAGGTGTAGGTTGAGCGTTATGATGAACGTGAATTCTGATAGGTTACTGTTAGGTTGGGTTCCGTTAGGTTTGAGTTGCTGTTAGGCTGATGTATTCGTTGCGTTGAACGAGAGGTGAAACAGAATGCCCAATGCGATTTCAGGTGTAGGTTGAGCGTTATGTTGAACGCAAATGCTGATAGGTCACTGTTAGGTTGGGTTCCGTTGGGTTTGAGTTGCTGTTGCGTTGAACGCGAGGTGAAACAGAATGCCCAATGCGATTTCAGGTGTAGGTTGAGCGTTATGTTGAACGCAAATGCTGATAGGTTACTGTTAGGTTGGTTACCGTTGGGTTTGGGTTGATTGTAGGTTGTGTGCAATTCATTGTATTATTGGGCTTCTGGATCACCACGAATGAGTGAGGGCGAAATTTTTCGCCCGATCGAATGAATGGTGGTCCAGAATGCCCAATAATATACTACTGTTAACAATAGTGATTCAATAACATAACCATTGTAACATTAATTTAACATTATTTATTAAACAGTTTAAAATTTAAAACACTTTCTTTTCACATACAACAACCAAGAAGGGCGCTCGTAGTATATCGGTTCGTCGCGTGCTACGAGTATAATATAAGGGTCGCCACCCTTACATTTGGTCCTTCGAACTAAACAAACAAACCAGTGCCGTGAGTGTTCAGTGCTGCTGATCTGAGCGGGCATCGCAGCGTGCAGCGTGGGATCTGGCAGCAGCTCCGTGGGCTTCGGCAGGAACAACGACATCGTCGACGGCGGGTCGACACCAACATCAACATCAACATACGCAACACGTCGTCAGGTGGTAGCAGAGTCAACAAGTAAGATCGTTTTATTTTACTGCTTTGCAACTTACCGCCTTCGACAACCCAACATTTTACATACATTAACAACATGAGTTCTTGGATGGTGAGACAATCCGAGATAGCGGACCAGATAGTGCAGTTGGAAAGCAACTTTAAGAAGGATGGGCCATCGCGCATTACTCTGAGTTATCTGATGAAGAGGCTATCTAGCCTGGAAGTCTTGTGGCAGGAGTTTACGAACAATCATGCTAAGATAATGGAGGTTGGAGATTGTAAGGGCGAGTACTTTGATAAGAACATTTACAACAAGATAAGCGATGTTTACATTAGAGTCAAGAACGCTTTGTTAGCCAGCGGTCAGGGGTCAAGTGACAGGGCTGATCAGCCACAGGGAGCTGAGCGAATGCAGGCTGAGTCAGGGGACAGGGAACATTATCAGGAGCAGGGTGGTTCATTGATGGAGGAGAAGCTTAATGAACAGAGGTCGAATATTATGGCTTTCGAGAGGCAGGTGAGGAAGTTGAACATATCAAAACTTACAGAAAAATGGCAGTTAGAGGATGAGTTGAAAGTTTTGGCAGCTCGGTGGGAAAGTATTGACAAGCAATACTGGAAGTTGCATAGTATAACGGACATGAGTATTTATGAAAGAGAGTACGATCGGTTGGAAACAGTGTACAAAGAAGTAAGAGAAGAGATTAATAGGAAGGTGATGAGTAGCGTTCATCAGGAGAAGTCGCCGCCGAAGGTCGAGCTTCCTATTTTCAGCGGTCATTATGAGAGCTGGATAACATTCAAGGATTTGTTTTCGGAGACGGTACATTTGAACCCCTACATTTCAGCAACTCAGAAGATGCAGCATTTGAAGTCAAAATTGAGAGGTGAAGCCGAGAGACTGGTACAACATTTGAACATTAGCGCGGACAATTATGAGACATGCTGGGAAATCTTGACACACAGGTACGATAACACCAGACTCTTATTTACTCATTATGCTAGCACTTTGCTGAACCAACCCTCGATTCAACGCCCGAGCGCCGCCGTAATTAGAAAACTACATGATACTACGCTAGAATGTTTAAATGGCATCACTAACTTGGATATTGACGTTAGCACCTGGGACCCGTTGATCGTACACATTCTGGTGCAAAAATTGGATCAGGAAACAACAGAACAGTACATTGAGAGTTTAAAAGCGCCAAGGTCCCTGCCAGCGTTAAGTGAATTTCTGGGATACTTAGAGGTCAAATTTATGGCGATGGAGACCAGCAACAAAGGATCGAGAGCAGCTCCCGGTCCCTCAACAATTATTAACCGACCGCAACAATACTTTTACAACCCTTACAATAAATAGCCAACGGGCTTTAACAACCGAAAAGCAGTCACCGCTGAAAAGACCCATACATTCCCGAAAGCCTACCATACCGCCAGCTGGAGTTGTCCGAAATGTAACAAGGATCACGGCCTTTACACGTGCCGTGAATTTCTAGAATTGTCACCCGAAATGAGGTTAAAAACAGTACAAAGATTAAAAGTATGTCACAATTGCTTATACAGTCACAATGGCAAAGAATGCAATTCGACAAATAAATGCAAGACATGCAATAGGGGGCATAGTACACTATTGCATGATGCGATGCAAACAATATCGAAACCAGGTCAGCGGCTGGGCGCGCATGTATCTAGTAATGACCTAGACGAAGTGCTGTTGGCAACAGTACAGCTGAAGGTGCAGTCTTCAGATGGTACCTTCATAACATTGAGGGCTTTGCTTGATCAGGGGTCACAATTAACGTTAATAACAGAGAACGCCGCTCAACAATTGCAATTGAAACGAAACAAATACGATGCCGTCATATCAGGAATAGGAGCGGAGCCGTCAAACAAATGTAAAGGGGAAGTAACATTATTATGCCAATCCATACATAACAATTATACATTTAACGCCAAGGCATTAATAATGAACAAATTAACAAGCAAATTGCCTGCTAGGCAAGTAAACACAGACAGCTGGAGTCAGATAACAACCTTGAAGTTAGCTGACCCGCGATTTAACATACCAGGGGAAATTGATATCCTTTTAGGCGCTGACATTTACTCGGAAATAATAATGGAAGGTCTAATTAAAGGAAACAGCAACAACATTACAGCTCAACAAACCCATCTTGGTTGGGTGATATGTGGAAAGATTAACGCATTTACCTGTCACGTGGTTCTCAATAACACTGATGACCTGTCTAGATTCTGGGAACAAGAGGAAATAAGTGACAACACATTAACAAGTCATGAAGACGCCTGTGAAAAACTTTACAAAGAAACAACAACAAGATTGGCCGACGGCAGATACCAGGTCAGGTTGCCAATGAAACCGGGATTTGAAACCAAACTGGGAGCATCAAAACAAAGAGCAGTAGCTATATTTAAACATTTGGAGAAAAAGATGGACAAGAACAAGAGTTTCGCAGGTGACTACAAGCAGTTTATACAGGAATATAAAGATCTCGGCCATATGAAACCAGCAAGTAGTGAGCAAGAAGTGCAGTATTATCTACCTCACCATGACGTCATTCGATTGGAAGCTGTAACAACAAGATTGAGGGTGGTATTTAATGCTTCCGCAAAGAGTACATCAGGACAAAGCCTCAATGATTTAATGGAGGGGGGGCCGAACCTACAGGCGGACCTGCAAGCACTGTTATTGCAGTGGCGACAATATAGATATGCATTCACTGCTGATCTAGAGAAGATGTTCCGGTTCATTGCAGTGCATCCTGATGATCAACCGTTGCAGAAAATCGTGTGGCGTGAGTCGTCACGACAACCTCTAACATCGTATCAACTGTGCACCGTGACGTATGGCACGAAAGCAGCTCCGTATTTAGCTCAGAGAACATTGAAGCAGCTCGCCGCAGACGAAGGAGACAAACATCCAGTAGCTAAATCCATTTTAAACGAGAAGTTCTACATGGATGATGTATTATTTGGAACGGATACAATTGCAGAGTCAAGGTCGGCACGAGATGATTTAACCTGTCTACTTAAACGGGGTGGTTTTAATCTCAGAAAATGGTCCAGCAATGAAGAACAACTTGTCGAAGACCTCCCGGAAAACATGAGAAATCCACGCAACTTCAGCTTCAGTAACGCCGAGAACCTGAAAACGTTGGGGTTAGGATGGAACCCTAAAAACGATTTATTTACATTTACATCGCCACTCCAAAACAAAACAAACACACGCGAACATTATACTAAGAGACAGTTGCTTAGTGAAATTGCCATGATATTTGATCCTTTAGGCTGGCTTTCACCCATAACGATAAAGGCAAAAGTACTGTTTCAACAAGTGTGGACGTTGAACGTAACATGGGATGAGCAGCTTCCAGCAGGTATAAACAAGGAATGGAAGGCCGTCAAGGACGATCTTGGAAACATCGAAAAATGCAAAGTGCCAAGATGGCTGGGTTTTGACAGCTCGGACATAGAAGTAGAACTACATGCCTTTAGTGATGCTTCAGAAAAAGCATACAGCGCGGTAGTTTATAGCGTAGTTCGGAAGACTGGGGAACCACAAATAAACATCGTGGCCGCAAAAACCAAGGTAGCGCCGATTAACAAGAAAATGAGCCTGCCGCGACTGGAGTTAAGTGGAGCCTTACTTTCATCGAAACTGATTAACAAGATACTACAAACATACAATAACAAGACATTTAAAGTTTATGCGTGGACAGACTCAATGGTAGTGCTAGGATGGCTTAATGGCGACGAGCAACGATGGAAGGCGTTTGTTGCTCATAGAGTACAGGAAATTAAAACGGTCATCAAGCCGGAACAATGGAGTTATGTAGAATCGCAACAGAACCCAGCGGACTGCGCTACAAGGGGACTGCTACCATCGCAGTTAGCGCAGTTCACCTTGTGGTGGAAGGGGCCACCATGGCTCACTAATAAACAAGAGCAAAAATTAACAATCAATACCGCGGAGTTAAATACGAAGGAAGAGGTCAAAAACCACATATTAACCGTGCTAGCAAACATTCCGGAACCAGCTGTTGTCATTGACCTACTGAACAGGTGCGATTCGATAGATAAAGCCGTGCGAACATTGGCATGGGTATCGCGTTTCATAACAAACGCGCGTGGTAGCGGGTTACGTAACGAGCATTTGACGACTGCAGAATTGCAACGCGCGCATACGCTAATCATAAAACATATACAAATGGAATGCTTTGGGAAGGAAATAAAACAAATAAATACAAAGGGGACGGTAGACAAAACCAGCAGCTTATATAAGCTAAACCCGCAGTTGGACAAACTTGGACAGCTTCGGGTCGGAGGTAGACTTGGATACTCTGACCTGCCGAACGAGACAAAATACCCCTTGATTATCCCAGCAAAGCATAGGTTAACATACCTACTTATTCAAAAAGCGCATGTAGCTACCTTGCACGGAGGTCCCAGGCTAGCACAAGTACACTTGAGACAACGGTACTGGATCCCCGGCGGAAATAACATCGTTAAAAGACAATTAAGACATTGCGTGAAATGCATAAGATTCACGGCGAAGCAACAACATCAACAAATGGCCGATTTACCAAAGGTAAGGGTCATCCCCGCACCGCCGTTTTACAACTGTGGAGTGGACTATGCCGGACCCGTAGAAATAAAGGCAACCAAAGGCAGAGGTATCAAAGGGTGCAAGGGATATATAGCATTGTTTATCTGTGTGGTAACAAAGGCAGTCCACCTGGAGCTAGTGAGCGACTTAAGCTCTCAAACATTTATCGCGGCCTTGAAACGAATGACTGCAAGGCGAGGGGTGCCAAAGAACATGTATAGCGACTGTGGAAGTAACTTCGTTGGAGCAAACAGAGAATTAAAGCGATAGTTTAAGGAGCACGCTACATTTAACAGTGAATTTTTTTGTAAGGCAACAACTGACTTGGAAATTCAGTGGCATTTCAATAGCCCCAGCTGGCCCACAGCTGGAGGATTGTGGGAATCAGCGGTAAAATCCATGAAATACCACCTCAAAAGAGTACTCGGCGAACAAAAACTTACATTTGAAGAGTTCGCCACGTTGTTAACTCAGATAGAGGCCTGCTTAAATTCCAGACCACTGTTCGCTCTTACTGAAGAAATGGACGATTTAGAGTACGTTTTAACGCCAGGACATTTCCTTGTCGGACACCCACTAACAACATTGCCCCAGGAAGACTTGACCGGGGAGAAAATATTAACCAAACGATGGCAACTAACAACTAAACTTTATCAAGATTTTTGGAAAACGTGGTCGACTGAATACCTACACCAACTACAAACAAGATGCAAGTGGAACAAAAAGACCGAAAACTTGCAGAAGGGAGACGTTGTTATCGTAAAAGAAGACATTACAGCGCCAAGTCAGTGGCCACTCCCGCGCGTTATAGAAGTACACCCCGGTAAAGATCAATTGGTTCGAGTGGTCTCATTAAAAACGCAACGAGGAACGATGAGACGGCCAGTAACAAAGCTGATTCGATTGCCTCTGGAAGACCAGACAACACCAGTCCCACCAGATACAAGTCCTGAGCGAAGAAGTGGAAGATATCCATAACGAATTATCGGATATTTACAAACTACTACATGTCAAAGCACGAGTAACGGACAACTATTTTATAATGGAAATCAACTTACCACTTACGAGAGATGTACAATTTCAACTTTACAAAGTAATCCCGCTTCCAATACTAGCAAACGGCAGATCCATAACAATACAACCGTCAGCGGAGTACATAGCCGTGAACGTCTTAAAGGATCTCTACATCAAGCTAGATCAATCAGATTTACAGTCGTGTGTTATCCTTCAAGAAAATAAATACATTTGTACCTTTAACAAACCAGTGCATAGCATGCGTCAAAGTAACGTGCCTTGCGAATTAAGTTTCTTAGTAGACAGCTCCCACCATAGTAATAACAATAACACGTGCGACTACATTACTGCAACCTGCGCGAATGAATGGATCGGGTTACATCAACGTCACACATGGATCTACATATGCTGTGACGTGTGTCAGCTGCAAATCATATGTAATGATTTGATGACATCGAAAGAGATGCATAAGACGGGCATTATAACCGTTGGAAAAGGATGCACCATAAAAAGAGATGAAACGATAATACAAGCCGACACTATATATCAAAGCAGATTGTTCGTTAATCCTACGCCATACGCCACACTTCCGAATGATCTAAACAACCTGACGAAACTTCAATCACCCAAACACTTGGATATAATAGCAGAAGATCACTCACAAACATTCAAGGACCTAAGAGGACAGATCAAGAAACTGAACAAAAACAGCGAGCTGCCGAAAGATATAACCAATCACGACGTGCACCAGTACATCGTATCTTACCTGAGCCTTATCATCATCATTGGCACAATAGCTGTGGCCGGTTACATATACCGCATCAAGTTAAAACACTTTCAACGAGAGCCCAGCACCGTACAACAAGACAGTAGAAGGAAAAGAACAATAGAACATCCAATGGAACCGGCTCAAGGAACGCCGGTGGACAACCCAGCCCACATCGAGCTGGGGCCCTTACCACCGTTACCAAGAGGAAAGAAACCGGTTTACGCGGTGCCCCGTAAACCACTATTTAATTTATAAAATCTTATTCTAATAATTTTTACATTACCAACGTTTCTATAACTTTTACATGATATACATTTTACATTATAACCGTTTCTAACAACTTTACATTATATACATTTTATTAACATAACTTAACCTTTAACCATTTAAGGACTTCTTGTTGTCCTGGCAGCATGTACGGTCAGCGTACATTTTAGATACTAGGCGCTCTGCGCGTGTAACCCCAATTGCCGACACTGCTGTCGCGGCATAGTTAGTTTACTTTAAATGTTAATTAAGATAACTATATTAGTCACGTAGTGTCACGCTAACGGCGAACACTAGCAATTATTAGCAGTTAACAATAGTGATTCAATAACATAACCATTGTAACATTAATTTAACATTATTTATTAAACAGTTTAAAATTTAAAACACTTTCTTTTCACATACAACAACCAAGAAGGGCGCTCGTAGTATATCGGTTCGTCGCGTGCTACGAGTATAATATAAGGGTCGCCACCCTTACACTTGCTCGTAAATTAAATCTTATTACATAATATTAAAGTTCATAATACAACTTATAACACACGCGTGTTTTTACTTTATAATTACCGCACTCGTGTTTTTTACATTACGTATTTTTTTAAATCTCAGCAAAGTTTTTTCCCGCCTAAAACCAATGAACAAATTATTGTGAATAAACGAAATATTTTAGATTAAGATGACACAAAATTATTTAATTAAAGTAAATTTTCTATTGTCATCTACGAATTAACGTTTATTTGCGTATTTAAAACATTATTTTGTAGTTTATCATACATATTTTTAATATTAGGTTGTATGGCGGTTTGGTCTGTGACTTGATTTGAACCTGCGCGCGCATTACAAAACATCGCGCGGAATAAGCGCGAATAAATGAAAAAAAAAACTGCTGTGCTGTCGTCTTTCTTGTATTTGTTTGTAGTACCTAGTAGAGAGATGCATTATGTTTATAACATTGAAAACTATCGAGTTTTAATTAAGTATTGATAAAGATCTGAATGTAGAATCTAGAAATACTAAGTGAAGACAAAATGCAATTGATGTTTTTAAAGTGAGTTATTGTGCCATCTACTTAAATCAAAACAGAAATAAGTAGGTACATGTTAACCGATAAACCAAAACTAAAAGTTTTATATATTGGAAGAACAGTAAAAATAACCAATCGAGTAAGAATTAAACGTTTTCTGAAAATGTGTTTATAGCCACCTTGTTGGACTAGTAACTATCGTGATCACGCGATATTTATAATTAAGTAGTTACTTAATTGTATTTATTATCTGAACTTATTGAATGTATTGTGGCCAAGTAACACCGCGGAGTCAAACGGAACAAACTCTTTGCGGAGTCCCAGGGCTCCACGGAGGACGGAGGACACTTTGAGTAAGGCTACTAGATAATTAAACTGGCTAACACGTACAAGTATAGTTCGTTGTGGTGAATAATACTTAGATATACTCGATTTTGCAAAGCACTGTACGGACTAAAACTGGCACCGACATCAAAACGTATTCACGTTTAACTGTGATCTTAAAGAATTACTCGGACGTTTATCACAGCAACAAATCCAAGGTGCCATCACCAAAGACATTCAGACATTGGAAAGTTCTCAAAGGAAGCTCCGAATAACCAATATCTATTAACATAGGTTAGTTGAATACTTAGTTATTTTTTGCTATTTTTTTCCTCGCAAGTGTGTTGAAAAACGTCGTATGAATCGCGTGAGCATTAGTCATTACAGTCGAGGCTGGTTTGAAGCCTGAGCGAAGCGAAGGCTTTAATATAGCCGAGGAACCAATTTAGCACACTTGTATCATAATGTACTATTACATCATTTTAGAAGTATTGTATCTCAAAAATGGCTGAACAGAACGCCGATTTAAGATTACAAAGTAACGTTTAATAAATACTAAGTAAAAGTAAGTAAGTAAACACTTAAATGTACAAAAAAACTGTATAAAATCACAAGTTATAACAATCAAATATTTTCATTGAAAATAATTTTCAACGTGATCGGATACACCGTTTTTGGTTGAATGCCGAAAAACTCTGCTTATCAACAAAAGGACGTCAATGCCATCAAGACACTTATCGCTCTTTTGCTGGTGAATTTTTTAACATCGTATTTTAACATTTTGAGACTCCAGAGAAAGTTTTTAATGGTGCTTTAGCGCGCTTTTTTTTCATTTGTAGTGCATTTCTTTGTAGTAGCGATTACGGAACCTAACACTGAGCATGGTCCAACATGCTCTTAGCCTGTTTTTTTATTACACACCATTATCCGCATTAAGTTATTCCTATTCTATTGTGATTACGGCTGTCCGTGTAACTTTGTAGAGAAACAAATATTTTTGTATTTGTATTTATCATCATCATCATCCTGGCAGCCGAAATACGTCCACTGCTGGACATAGGCCTCCCCCAAGGCACTCTACTCAGACCGGTCTTATGCTTTCCGCATCCACCGCGATCCCGCGATATTCACACTATAATAGGAAAACTAATTTATATTTCACAGTAAATATTCTCCGGTAAAAGGCAAGTTTAATTCGCGTCCCGAAGATTGCATTTTATTTCAAAGGGAAGTAATTACTCCGGCTCCCAGTTGGCAACTTGCAAGTTCGTAGTTATTCCAGATTAAGACGTCTAAAGGCAAGCTATTTAGTAGTTTGTGTATTACTCGAACGCGTGCACTTTAAGTAGCTGACTGTAACGTGAGAACAGAAAAATGGTTATTCGTATAGTTGAAATTTTATAAGCTGGCCGTTTATCACTTAAGAGCTTATCTTGGGAACAATTATATTGTTCTCATTTTTTAAAGCTACCGCTAATAACAAATAAACAGCAAGTAACAAAAAATGCATACAAATAGCATACCACATTCGATAATGACACACGGACATTGAAAGCCGATACAACACCGACTTCTTATCTGAGTAGGTACGGCTATCGGCTCTCTAATAAGGTCCAAACTTGCGCTCAAATGTCAACATACTCGGAACATATTTATTTTTCGATTGTTTTGTGAGCATACTCGTATGACGTATCTTTACTCATAATAATTATTGGTACACTGAAAAAATTACATTGTTGAATTTACAAAATTCGCATGGGTTGATTTAATCTTTGTAAAATTAACCATATTTGTAGTTAATATTACAACATTTACTTAATTCAAATTACGAAATCAAAAAGATTGAAGTGATAGTAAAGTTATTACTATTCACTATTGTAGATTTAACAAAAAGGTATGTTAAACTTACCAAAGTCTATCGGTAGAATAACAACAATTAAAGTTTCGTAAAAAATACTACATGTATTTGTAGATTTCACATAAAAGTACAGTTTATTTTATAAAATACGTTTCGTGGAAATCACATTGGTGGTCTTGTAAGGTCTGTTAACTACCAACCGGTGTTGGATTCACTAAACCGTGTAGGTTAATAATGTAACCTGTGCGCTTTAGTAAATTAAACTAAATCAGATAATAAATTTTACCAAATAGCACAGTTGCTCTTACGTGAAACATTTCGTAAAAGTCACATTGCTGGTTTTGTAAGGACTTATCAAAAACGCCAATAGATGGCGGTAGCATCGTTGCTAACATTATGTGTTAAATTAACTACCAACTGGCGTTGGATTCACTTAACCGTGTAGGTTAATAATGTAACCTGTGCGCTTTAGTAAATTAAACTAAATCAGATAATAAATTTTACCAAATAGCACAGTTGCTCTTACGTGAAACATTTCGTAAAAGTCACATTGGTGGTTTTGTAAGGACTTATCAAAAACGCCATTAGATGGCAGTAGCATCGTTGCTAACATTATGTGTTAAATCAACTACCAACTGGCGTTGGATTCACTAAACCGTGTAGGTTAATAATGTAACCTGTGCGCTTTAGTCAATTAAACTAAATCAGATAATAAATTTTACCAAATAGCACAGTTGCTCTTACGTGAAACATTTCGTAAAAGTCACATTGGTGGTTTTGTAAGGATTTATCAAAAACGCCAATAGATGGCGGTAGCATCGTTACTAACATTATGTGTTAAATTAACTACCAACTGGCGTTAGATTCACTATACCGTGTAGGTTAATAACGTAACCTGTGCGCTTTAGTAAATTAAACTAAATCAGATAATAAATTTTACCAAATAGCACAGTTGCTCTTACGTGACACATTTCGTAAAAGTCACATTGGTGGTTTTGTAAAAACTTATCAAAAACGCCAATAGATGGCGGTAGCATCGTTGCTAACATTATGTGTTCAATTAACTATCAACTGGCGTTGGATTCACTAAACCATGTGGGTTAGTAATGTAGTTAATTATGTAGTCTTAAAATTTCATGACACAGCACAATTGTTGCTACGAGGAACATTTCGTGGAAATCGCATTGTTGGTCTTGTGAAGACTTATCAAAAACATTATTTACTACTGGCGTTGGATTCACTTCACCTTGGGGTTAATAAATTTCATCAAATTTGGTTCAGTCGTCAAAATACGGACTGATAAGTGTGTATCAAGTAAGTACCAATCACGAGGTACGCGCGTCGTCGTCATCGGTAAGCATAGGGTACTACTATGTGGAGTGGAGTTTAGTGGACTTTAGTGGAGTGGTTTTAGTGGGTATGCTTCTCCCCTTTCTGTCCTTTACGGAGAGAAGGAGGCGAAGAGAGCCCCACATAACCATCAGACTTTCCCCAGGTCTGGTGGTACTCGTAACGAGTTTCCACTCCGTTAAAAAAAAAGGGTACTACTAAGTAGGTATTTGTATTTAAGTCTACGTAAGGTCGTTCGTGATCTTGAATGATGTACCTTTCTACTACCTATCTAGGTAAATGTGCGATTGAGATGAAATGGTAAAAATACTAAAATTATGTAAGTATTACAAATTATTACAATTCCAGATTATGTTGCATACCACCTGCAGTGTTTGTGGTAGTAAGTATCTATACTTAAAAGCTAGCTAGCTAAAACTAATCTGGGTTTGTTTAAAACGTTTAACAGTGCAAGACTCCATGACAAGGTAAAATCACTACCATCAAGAAGTGAACTACTCTCGAAAGGAATCTTTGGGATGTCTCCTAAAATTTATAACAAGATTCCTAAAGCTATAAGAGATATTGAAAATAAAAAAAGTGAAGCCACCTTTGTTAAAAGATTTTTTATTTCACAATTTTAACTTACGTTAGTATTTAAAATATTATCCTCCAACTCCTAACCGTTAAGGAGTTGTACCTTCCATCATCACCTCATCAACACGAAATGATGACTACCAGACGCAAGTACTTGAATATCTTTCGAAAATATATGAAACACATGATACGTGTCTATAAAATTTGAGGGTTGCTCTCGATTTTCCTGGGATCCCATCATCAGATCCTGACTTGGTGACAATGGGACCAACTAGAACGTATACCCTTTCAAACAGAAAAAAGATTTTTTGCAATCGGTCCAGCCGTCTTCGAGTAATCGGGGAACATGCATTATAAAAAATATTCCGACGAATTGAGAACCTCCTTTTTTTGAAGTCGGTTAAAAAAGAATTCAAATTCCGTTTAAATGGCATGTTGATTGAAAGAGGAACTATCCTTTATACCTATAAAACAGTACCGTGACTGACTGACTGTCTGACAGACAACGCACAGCCTAAACCACTGGACCTAGAAACTTGAAATTTGGCAAACATATACCTCGACTATCCTAGAGGTGTACTAAGAAGGGATTTTTCAAAACTCCCACGGGATAGGGAATAAATGGGATTTATATTTTCGAATCAAAGTGGCTCTATCTCCGTAACTATAGGGAAAATGCAAAATTCCCGCGGGACATAAACAAGTGAATTCAACTACGGGATAAAAGTAGCCTATGTCAGTCAGAAACAGTGTAGCTTTCTATTAATCAAAATATTTTTTTAATCGGTCTTAATGCCAAATTCACTTATTTCTATCCCCCGGGAATTTTGCATTTTCGCGAGAAAGTAGGTAGCCAATGTCAGTTTTCTATTAGTCAAAGTTTTATTATAATATCCATCTAAAGATTTAAAATGTAAAATTCCCGCGGGATAGAAATAAGTGAATTCAACTTCAGGACAAATTTAAAAATTCTTTCGCTAATAGAAAGCTAGTAGTAGCTAGCTAAAAGTCTCTGATTGACCTTTAAGAATATTTAAAATATATGTACTTAGTTGTCTATCCCGCGGGAACTTTACACTTTCTAGGAATAAAGTAGCCTATGGCAATCAGAAACAGTGTAGGTTTAGTAAAATATTTTTTAATAGGTCTAAATGTAGAATTTACTTATTTATATCACTCGGGAATTTTCCATTTTCTCGAGGAAAAAGTAGGTAGTCAAGAGTCAGTCAAGAACTGTATGTTTGTAGAATGTTAACGTTGTACTTATATTAGTTTTCAACATTTAATTATGTAGGTAGGTTGGGTTGGGTTCACAAAAAAAATCGGCAACATCACCTTCTTCCATTAAAAATCAGTAAGTAGGTATTTGTATTAATTACGTTATTGTCTACGCGTACGAAGTCGCGGGCAAAAGCTAGTATAAGTACAGTAATAAGAGGTGACATGAACATTATATTGTACTAAAATTAATAATAATAAAATGTATTGATTTAGTTTATTAAGTAATGGGCGTCATGAACTGACTTAAGTTAACCAAATTTTGACATCTTTATCGTAATGTACAATACAATACATATTGTTATTATTATTAAATTAATACAATACATGCTGCATTTGGCGACGAGTGAAAAGGTAAGTAGGTACCTACTTAACACTGTCATAATGGTAAGTTCGTAGAATGAAAACTAGCGATGATTGTGTGTTTGAAAGTAAATTGTGTCGGCACTATGTACCTACAAAATAGCAATCTAAATCCTTTCCTTGTGACCCTTCGATTTTTCACAAGGATTTCTCTCGTAAACTTAGCTCGTATCGTAACGTACCTACCCAAAGAATATAATATATGTATATACACGTATACCTAAGACTTGCAACTACAAACTAATGCGAGCAAATTTGAGTTTAATGCCACAGTGCTAAGGTTCAATGTTGAAACTATCTCACTCCATTTCAAATTACCTATCTATTGCTATTTCATTTCTATCGTGTGGAGTGCTAACGGGACTCCACTGATTTAATAATTTTAATATTTAAAAAAAAACAATTTGAAAGCTTTTTTTTCTTTTCTCTATTTGTGATTTTAAATTCACATTAATTAAGAGAAAAGAGATAAGTATGTAGATTATAGAAAAAAAAGACAATATTTTTGTCATTTTGTTAGATAAAGGGAGTTAATAAAAGTTAAGAAAGTTAGTGAATATGAATGGATAAATTGAAATAAGGAAACAAAACTCAATTACGAAAGCTATGGTGTTGTAGCTTGCACGTTAAGCTAGGTAGATACTTAGGTATTTTACATTTTAATTTACTTAATTACTTGGGTACTTATTGTATCTATGTATAGACTAAATTTTGCTGTCATTTGCTATTCGTGTTAATGTGGGGGAAAAGGGAAGTAAGAAAGATTAAAGGATTTTATAAATGAATGGATATAAACAATAAATAATTTGGGGGAAACAAAATCTGTTGTGAGTTGTGTAAAGCGCAGCGTTGCACTTATGTATCATGTTTGCTGAAAAAAAAAGCTGTTTCAGCTTTTTGTTCCATGTATGGAGTGCAATAAATATATTTAATAAGTACTTACTCTAAAATGGGTTCAGAAGCCGAAGATATATCATACCCATACCTGTCACGAATTTGACTGTTTTTTTTAATCATAGATAAACATAACGAGCTAACGTTTTGTAAACTATTTTTTTTTTATTGTAAATTATCACATTATTATTTATACATGTCTAACTGAACTCGACTTATATACGTGTGTGATCCGTTTTATTTTACTATGATTGTAAATTACGTTGGTTTCCAAATTTGAAACTACGAATTCGATATCGAAAAGTCATTACGACATCGAATTCGATGTTGTAATGACTATTACTTTACTGGTGGTGGTGGCTGGGTGGGGCTGGCGACGAGAAGGCTACGACGTGCTGAAATGCTGGGCATTTTCTACGGTTTTTGAACACATTATAGAGGAATTATGATATGTGTGTAGATAAAAGTAATGTCTGCAACGCCACGTAATTAGGCCTTAAAACACTCGTGTGTTGATTTGAGTGAAATTTTCGCGATTTTCACACATTATCATGCATGATACTCGGGACTTAATTGCGTAAAAAAAAACATACCTATGCTTATTTAAATTTGAATTTGAATAAGTACCTCGACGTTTCGGACGCCTTTTACGAGTATCATGAATCATGATAATACATACTCGTGTTTTAAGGACCCTCATTATGTAGCAGTTGCATAAACTACAATTATTTTTGTTGATGGCAAATAAAGCATTCTCATTGTCAGGTACTTATACCTAAGTATCTGTTAGATCTCTTAACCCGTATTTCTTAACCCCTTTTTTAATATCAATAGTAATACAGAAGGAATTACAAAATATAAGAAATAAATTAAATATTAAATCGTCTCGTTCGGCTACAACGCTGCGCTTCGCGTCACGTTTCAACGTGTGGCACATTATTTCGCCATTTTTTGCTTTGATTAAGTGCATACATATTATTTTCGAAAATAATAAACCATCCTTCTCGCTCTCGTGTTAACCTATGTTGGGGTGAGCGTGACAGTCAGATTAGAATTTCGAATTTCAGACTTCGGAGTGGCCCTCGGTCTATGAGTATGCCTCACCCGCGAAGACCTACGAACATAGTTCCACCCTGTTCTATTTATAAACATAAGAGTGAGATGCAAACATCCCCCCCGCGTTGCCATTGTATGCGCTTGCGACCGGCGCGACGCTAGCGCTCGGACACGCTCCACGCCGCATTGCCCGGCCCGCGTCATTTCTGCGCCATTTCTCCAGTCAACCACGGAACAGAAGGCACGGTGTTTTTTAGTTGCGTCACTATTATATGGTTTTTACCTCTTTTTAGTGTTTGAAATTGAAACTGTGACTGAAATTATTGTGCATAGTGATCTTGAAGATGACTTAAGTGTGGGTGTCGAATATTTGAAGGAATGGGGATTATCAGAATCCGCTATAAAAATATTTGAAGGTGAGTAGGTATTTTGATTCTCGGAAAACCGTTCCATCAATAATTATTATAATTTACTGATTATAATGTGAATAGGATCCTATCTCATGCCTAGAATCGATCTAGAAATTGTAGTTAGGTAATTCGTTTGGATCAAATTTACAAAACTAATTACAGTAAATTTTACCAGATCGGTTTAGTTATAATACCTACCTACTCATACTATATAACCTACACAATTTATTTTAACATTTGAAATTCAATGGTCAAATTTGCACACGTTTTTGTACATGTTTTTACCCCATTTGTCTTCGAATTACCGAAGTACTTTTGTTGTGGTTTAAATTTGTATGTAAGTACATATGTGGCATGCGCTAGTATTTGAAAACCACTAGTATTTCCGAAATGAATTTGCTAGAGGTAGGTAGCCATAATTTGCTCGTGTGTGACTGCATCTTTGTGTGTAACCAAAATACTGATTATGTACCTAATCTATCTATTATTTTTTAGAAAATCAGATTTCCTTCAAATTGCCTGACTGCATTCAAGAAACCGAGCTGAAGGAGCTAATTTCCAATTTGAGGGAAAGAACTATGCCATTATTTATGCCAGGGCTGAGCATGAGCATGACCAAGCTCAGAAATATTATTCATGTAAGTATTTACCTATTTATTCCTGTGCTTTCTACATTGTTCCAATATATTTACATTATGTTGTTTCTCGTTGTTAACCCCCGACGAAAAAGAGGGGTGTTACAAGTTTGACGTGTATATCTATCTGTGGCGTCATAGCTCCTAAACGGATGGACCGATTTCGATGCCGTTTTTTGATCGAAAGCTAGTTTAATCGAGATGGTTCTTAGCTAAGTTCAATTCAAATCTGTTCACCTGTTTTTTTATACTACTAACTAAATAAGTGGTAATTAAAAGCACGTAAAAAATACTACCAAGATTCTGAATAAACATACTAGCAAAATAAGTCACAAGCAAAAACGAGTGTTATAAGTTAGGTGACTAAGGGTACAAAAAAATGCGAAATAAAAAAAATATGTTTCAAAGAAATACACTCAGAACTTAACAATTTTGTGCGCAATTGTACAATTGTGCGCCAAATTGCCCCCACCAGTTTCGCCGAGCGATCTTAATCCATCGCGCGGCCTATACGAATATTCGGAGCCTGCGTCACGCAAAATCGAATACTAAACGTTGTCGAGTTTTGTATGACGTTTGGAACAGCGCCCGCTCGTGAGCGTATTTGGAACTAAAATGGAGTATGAGGTCTCTCGATCTCGATACGATAACCGTAACGTTACGCAGGATTCGAAAACTCGTGTTCGACCCTCAGGTCCTTTAATTTGGAACTAGGTATGTTAACTTTTGCGCAGTCGGGTGCCTTAGGTACCTACGGAAGGCCTACAAATACAAAAAGACGGTTTTTTTTGTCAGGTTTTTTTTTTTGTTTTTTTTTGTCACTTTCCACAAAGATACTTCACTTCCACTTTCCAAGATATCAACCGGATTCTGGTTCCCGAACTTAGCCATACTGAAGAAATCAACGGGTTCTCACCTTATTGATTTGAACTTGACAAAACCTCTCGAGATTTTTCAAAATGCAATATCTCAAAAACAGCTGAACCTATTTTGATGAAACGTGTCTAAGAACCATTGCTAGAAAACCTGATTTCAAATGAAAAAAAAACCGCATTCAAATCGGTTCAACTGTTTAAGAGTTACGGTGCCACAGATAGACACACAAAGCGGTCAAATTGAACAATCTTTGCGTCTGGGGTTAAAAACAATATCCACTATATCCAGTGCTTGTTTTTTTCTTGGTTTGTGGTATTTTATATTTATGTGTGTTTGGCTTTGTTTATTTTAGCATACGTGAGTGTGTGTGTGCTTAATAAACTCGGGAATGGAATTCGAGATCAAGATCAAGACAATGTCAAATTATTAGTAGTTATGTGATACTTCATTCATATTTTCAGAATCAGTATTCAGTCACAGCAGAAGAGGCTGAAGAGCACCAATTATATCTTAAATTTAATATTGAGCCATTTGTTGAAATTTTGGAGAAGTGGGAAAAGACAAGACCCTACAGAATGAAATTAGCTTGTCAGGAAAACACATTACATGATATACACTCTAAATTGTCAAGTTTAAAATCAAGCCTAGGCTACAAACTGGTATGGATTTTATTAAGTTCTGTATGTTCTTTTTTTTTTGGGCTAAAAGTAGGTAATGATCTCAGTAGGAGTATCTTTTTGTATTTTTTCTCCCAATTTTTTATTTTTACGGCTTTCCCGTGAATATCAATTATATTTTTCTGGTTTTTTTCTGTGTATTCATGTTTCAGTGAGTTTATAAAAAATGTAATTTAAAAGTAGGTACTTAAAGTATACATATGGCAGTGCAAGTGCATGTTGACTTAAAGCTCTTAATAAAAAAAGGGGAATGGGGTTTGTCCAAGTCCTAAGTTTTTCTTGCTTTGTTTTAAAAGTGGTTAAAATTATCTTACATAATAAACGAACAGCCTGCCTAATGAGACTTATTTTCAGATTGAAACTGACTTTGACGACATGCATCGCAATCGTGGGCTAAACTTGTTTAAAATGTGGCCTATATTCATGGATAAGGCTCAACTTACCACATTTTAAAAAACTTAAACCAAGTGAATTAAATATACTTGACGAAAATCCAGTGGAAGGTAAAGTTTACACATCTAAACTATAATAAAGTTCAAAAAATTTGATATCTGTACATAGAAGATTTTTCGCTAATGATAATGTGCTTTAGGTTTTTTTCTTTTATCCGACAAGAAAGGCAAACGAGCAAGTGGGTCACCTGATGGTAAGTGATCACCACTGCTCATAGACACCCACGACCTCAGGGGTTTGCAAATGCATTGCCAACCTAGAGAGCTAAGATGAAATGCCTCTTGTGCCCGTAACTACACCGGTGTCTTACTCTCCACACCGGAACACAACAGTGCAACCACTGCTGCTTAGCGGCAGGGTTAGCAAGTAAAATGGTGTTAGCGATCCGGACAGACCTCGCACAAGGTCCTACCGCTCGTAAAATTTTAATTAATTTATTTAAATTTTGTTTTGTTATTTTTTTTAGATGCCAGAGATAAAAAAAAAATCAAATTAATGGCTCACAAAATGCCACCAACTGTGAAAGTGCCAATAAAAGACGGTGACAATAAAAAAAAGTTTTATAAACCCAGCATCGTGGAGTCGCAGAATGCATTTATTTTGCACGTAACGGTTGGTACAATATCTAAATTAAAAACTTTAAATTGATCAATTAGGATGTTTCCTGTTTAATAAATGAATATTCTAGTCACTTAAGTACCTTGTAGAAGCCGCGACTTAGTTTAATAGTTAAACAATAAAGATAATAATCTTTTTAGGGTGCAATTTTCACATCGATCGTATTTTTACATTTTGAGACTAGTAAGTGTTTTAATTGTGTTTTTAGGGTTCCGTACCTCAAAAGGAAAAAACGAAACCCTTATAGGATTACTTTGTTGTCCGTCCGTCTGTCTGTCTGTCTGTCAAGACCATTTTTCTCTGGAACGCGAGGTTGTAGCATGCTGAAATTAATGCCAAATACTCAAGCCTGCGGTCCCTTGAAGCCGTGAAAAAATCAACCTTCTAAGTCAACGCAATCAAAAGATACGGTCATCAAAAAAGCTATTTCCATACAAATTTAAGATTTCCAAAAACCTAAAGGGTACTTCCAGTTCAACCTAAAGGGTTCTCTCATAGTACAACCACGCAAAAAAGTCTCAAATTCTTACATTTTTATGTCTGTCTGTAGATTCCGCAGACCAATATAAGTTGACCCCACACTGCGTACATTTTGCTTAGGAGCAGGGCTCGGCTTACACTGGACTTCTTAAAACACTGGGGAAAAGCGTTAAAATCTTTCTACGGAACCCTCGTGCGCGAGTCCGACTCGCACTTGGCCGGATTTTTTCATGTGTAGTGCATTTCTTTGTAGACTGATAATACGTGTCCAATGTTTAGTGATAACGTAAATACTTACTACTATATATTTCTCAGGACACTGGACTGTTCCACCATACTTCCTAATTCTATGTATACACATTATAGCATAAAATATGATTAAGGATGTAAGAGAAATTTATATCCTTTTGTTGCGTCTTTACGGCTATGTAAATGATTGTCATTTAGAATTCAGTTTTGTCCTTACCACACTTAATATTATAAAAGCGAAAGTTTGTATGTGTGGGTGATAGTTTACCTCTTCATGTAGAATCAGAAGTAGGTTACTAATAGTGCATTTTTTTTGTTATAGAACCAAAGTGAAATTAAAATAGACTGGAACAGTGCCGGAAGTCACACCTGAGCAGAGGAACTACATTCCAGCCTCCAATCTAGTTCTGGGAAGTTTTTTTTCACAGCCCGATAAAGTTTAATTTTTTGGCGGAAAATATTCTTGGTGACCTACAAAATCGATAATAAAAAAAAAGTGTAGCCAGTAGGAGGCTGATTTTTTGTGATTGGTTAACCAATTAATTGCGGTGTAAATTATAAAGAAATAAATTTAATTGTTTGCACAGTTTGCTTAAAATTTATAAGTCAGCTTTTGGTACCAAGTAATAAATTCAGAAAAACTCGATTAAAAAAAAAAACTATTACATATTGGACTAAGACATATAGGCTTCAAACTGTTCCTATAGTCCCCTGTATCACCTAAAGTTCCTACATCGTTATACCAAGGGTGTTTGGTATACTTATTGAAATTAGGGGTATTCCCACCTGTTGCTACCGATTTGTTATCACTGCACATGTAGCACGGTGCGCCGTTTTGTCGCTTGTCGCGCAGTGCGTCCCTTTCATAGAGATGGAATCAGTGAAGGACGCACTGAGCGACAAGCGACAAAATGCCAGTTGCCACTATTACCTATCATATTGGTGGTAAAAGTTGGAAATAGCACGAATCAAGTGCTAATAATCTTATCTGCTGTTATGTTAAATATTTCTTCAGTTAAGTTATAATATAGCAGAATGATTTATCACGTATACCTTCAAACGCTAGATTTTCTAGTATAACCTGCATTTTATCGCTTGTCGCTCAGTATACCTTTCTCTTAATACTGGTCTAAGACGAAAGAGATACACTGAGCGACTTATTAGAAATAGCAACTCGTGCTGGATACTAATAGCCGTTTCTTCCATGATTTTTAGCTCTA
Organism: Clepsis dumicolana; assembly: GCA_963691665.1. NCBI lineage: Eukaryota > Metazoa > Arthropoda > Insecta > Lepidoptera > Tortricidae > Clepsis > Clepsis dumicolana. Next base: position 8,846,354 of record OY829524.1, on the reverse strand, counting down.
GGAATACGTATAGTTTTCTTTGTGTATGTATCACATTATGGCACGAGTCTGTTAGAAACATTAAGCGCAATAAAAAAGTTGCAAATGTAAATCCAATATCCAATGACCGATTTCAATAATATAAAATAACATCGTGAGGCCCAATGTACAATAGAATGTAAATATTCAGTTCAAGAGAATAATTATCAAACTTTAAACAGTCACGAACAATGTCAATTTTTTTTAAAAATTTTTTGTCAACAGTGGAAATTTATCATTATTTTTGTAATCATTTGATTCAAATTACATTGACAAATTTTGTAAAAATATTTGTAAGCCCACCATACATACCAGCCTTGTAGGCTATGGAGACTTGGGATCATTTAAATTTCGCAGAGGTATGCGTATAATACATATTTTTTGTCGATAGTATACGTTATGTGGACTCAGAATCCATGGATTTAACGTTGTATTGTTCTTTAAATATTTCAAAAAATTCATTGACAGCTGACTTTTTACAGATTATATCTAAAAAAAAACAATACGATATAAAAATAAACTCCGTAGATTCTGAGTCCACTTAATGTATACTATACTTCTGGGAAACTTGGTCTACCTCCATTGGGTACCTAATAATAGAATGTTTTTTTTTTTTCGTTTTTTTAGCAATTGAAATCATTAGTTTGTTGTTTCCAAGGATTTTATTTTACTCGGAGAAAAAGTTTATATGTGAAAGGTTGACTGTATGCCAAGGACGATAAAACCAAGAGGACTGCCAGTGTCTACGATGCCGCGTTCCTTTGAAATAATAAGCCTGCTGTAGCTAGTTTTACTACGGAGGGGTCTCTGTACCATTCATTTAGACATTTAGACCTCTGGCTAACACAATAGCGCCATCTAAATTCGTTTGTTCTTTCAGTTCATAGAGGCATCGTAGACACTGGCAGTCCTCTTGGTTTTATCGTCCTTGCTGTATGCAAATAAAGACAGTATATATATTTTCTTGAAAGTAATTAATATTATAACCATTATCATTTTCAAGGAAATATGTATGTACTGTCCTCATTTCCATACACAGCCAACTTTCACTTACAAGTTGTAATCTAGTTTAGCAGTAATAATACGGTTTTTTTACGGAAAATTTAGGGGTTAAATTAAGTTTGTGTTAAATAAATACCTCTTTTTTATGTTTCAATCTTTATTTTCTCGACCACTGTTCTGTTATTCCCCATAATATATCGTTTAGTTTGTGTCCTTGAATGTTGAATGTGGAGTGCTGATTGAATCACTTTTGAATAACCTAAGCCGCTTTTGTATGTTTTATCTGTATTTACCTAGATGATAAATGTTCACAATTCGTTTTTTTATTGTAGTACTATGATATAGGTGTAGTTTAAAACTATTGTTCTCTTTTCCACCTGCTTTTTTATTCTTAAAAGACTAACCGTTTTGTAAATCTTTTTTTAATAATTTACTAATCAGCTTATATTTTTTTATGTAAAGGAAGCTACAGTAAAAATAGGTAATAGCTGTTTAGTAAATTATACTTAAATTTTATTAATTAATAAAACATACTGAAGACGTATAGCAATTTCTATTTTTAGAAATTGTAAAAAATACGATCTTTGGTACAGTACAATATACAAAAGCCGTTTAGTGAATGTCGATAATTTAAAATATACAAAATCAGTTTGGTTAACTGCATGAAAGTAAAGTACGTTAACTGTACTAAAGGTGGGTAGTAAATACAACAAAGAACTACGTTGACAATACAACGCTTGCTACAGTAAAAAATACAGAAGCGGTTTGGTAAATTTTACTAAAGTAAGATACTTACAACATACTAAAGGTAAGTAGTAGATACAACAAAGAACTATGTTGACAATACAACGCTTGCTTTAGTAAAAAATACAGAATCTGTTTGGTAAATTTTACTAAAGTAAGATACTTAAAACATACTAAAGGTAAGTAGTAAATACAACAAAGAACTATGTTGACAATACAACGCTTGCTTTAGTAAAAAATACAGAAGCTGTTTGGTAAATTTTACTAAAATCGTATACTTAAAACATACTAAAGAGATATAGTATCTGCTACCAAAAATACAATCGTTGATACTGTAAAATATACGAAAGCCGTATAGTAAACTACTAAATTCGAGTATGTAAAACTAAGTAAAGAAAAATAGTAAAACTTAAGTAAGCTATTTAGTAATTTGTACCAAAGCTATGTATGTCAAACATACTAAATGAATCTAGTAGTAATTACGAAAATAATTTCATCAATAATACGGCAAGAGGTTGGGTAAATCACACCAAACCTGTTCACTAAAATGTACTAAAGATAACTGTAAAAAGTACGGACATAGTTATAGTAAACTCAACGAAACTACTATAGTACTTTACAAAATCAATTTAGTTGATTATACCAAACAGGATTTGTAAAATATCAGCCTTTATCTGTTTAGTAAAATCAACAATTTTAGTGTGTAGGTCCCAAATCAACCTAAAAATTTAGTAAAACTTTAGTAAAATCAACCGAATCATTTTTTCAGTGTAGGTACTGGCGAGAATCAGTTTTAATTTCACGTAAAGTACGTGAAGCCATTCAAATTAGTCGTCATCCCAATTTCAACCGAGGCAGTGGATGGTTGGTAGCATACGCTCCCAGAGGAAAAACTACGGATTAGTCAGAAACATGTCAGGCTATACTCGACTGACGTTACGTGAGTGATCCATTTATTTCACTATGATTGAATCTCACTGTAGTTTCATGTTAAAAACTAGGCTATGAGGCCTTCAAATTGTGAAATTACCCTCAAATTATCGTTTCAAAAGTAATAAACTTGACATTGAGGTAAATTAAAACTCCCGAAATACTCGTATCTCAAGCCATGCTAGCTTAATTACTTTGCTTTGCCAAATTATTCCAAGGTCGCGTAAATAAACATGGACTCGTAATTATCTCTTTGAACTACTAGTACGGTATTAAGTCTTGCCTCAAATGAAATAGTATTTTTATTACATTTATTGAAGGTGAATCATATTTATTAAAATAATAAAAAATATATTACCCGTCTTTGGTGTCCATTAATATCCTGAGGTTTTAGTTGAACTTGTAACCGAGTAAGTAAAATCAAGCCAGTTCATCACACTCGCTAAGTTAACATCTTTATAAGCACATGTTCTTCGCCAGTAAATATTTATTTCTTTCTTGAACGTAACAAGGGTCATTCGTTCCTCAAATACACACATATTCACCATTTTGAACCAAATACAATCCGAGCTCTCGCTGCTTTATCTTTTTAACGATTTGTCGAAAGCACTCTGTCCCCAAATGTCAGAAGTATCCCAAGTGGGACCGAAGTCTAGACAAAGCTGTAAATCCGGACTCAATCGGAGAAGGGCGACCTTCCAATTAAAACCTGACACCATTGGATAGTTCTTTCCGTCACCAATTTTTACTAACAAGGGACGTGTAGCTTACATTGCTTCAGTTCCTACACTGGACAGATTTTTTACTGGGCTATAATTGTGTCCCACAAATTGGCAAAGGTTTGTGATCTTTTGTTCAAGCTTCAATGAAATGAACATGAACTCTGTAGTATCTGGAGGCATGACAGTGTCCTCGCCAAGTCGAGTAAAACAAAGATGTACCTACAATTTTACTGGTAGAGTTCCTTAGTTTAGGACTTACATAAAAGGGTAGTTTGGAATTTATAAAATATTAGTGGGTACGTTGGTTTTGTCATTAACTAAGTTACATGGTTTACATATGTCAGTAGTGGAAGTGGTGGCATGTTGAGCGGTTGTTGTTGTGCTTCGTAAATGGCCTCGTGGAGAGTGCCGAAACGCGTCAGCGTTTAGTATAGTGGTGGTGGTGATAGTTGGGTCTGTGTGGCATGTGTTGATTCGTGAGCAGTGGAGGCGGAGGTGTTGCATGGAAACATACATTTGCCGCACAGATATAACTATTTGTCATTAGTGGTCGCGGGTGAGCAAAGTAATTGTTTTTTTTAGTTCATAAACAAGGAAGCCTTATAGTTTCACCCTTGTCTAGTACCCATAGTACAGTCTTTGCCTAGTTTGGGACTAGGTCAATTATTGTCGATTGTCCCATGATACTTATTTATTTATTTATTAGACAGATGTCTGTATGTCTGTTCGCGGAATTAGCTAAGAGACTCTTGGTATACTTATTAAAATGTAAAGATTTTTTTACACTACGCCCCAACACATAAACTTAAACAGGGTTTTTTTTTACTTATCTTTCCCATGTTATGGGGTGTCCTTGGACGGGCCGTTCAAAAATGTAAAAGGTGTGCGAGGACCATATTTCGATTTAGGGGTCCATTTGCGAAATATTTATCTTTAAAGTGATTATTTTTGTTAGACTTTCGTCTTAGGCACTATAGTAACATAGCATTGGCATCACAGCCACAGTGGCAGAAAAGGCAAAACCTTTGCTCTGCAGTAGAATCAAATGGACCTATTTTTTTTTTTAATTCATCCCATAAGGGATAGGCAAAGGAACTGGTCCATACAGCCACGTCTGATGTGTTTTGTAAATTTCTGTATATTAAAGTCCTGTCACCGTCAGAGTTGTCAGTCTGTCCTAGTCACGTCCTGTCAGGTGCTCATGCCTTCCGTAAAGCGATAGTGTACTTTACGGCGAGCTACGGCGAGCAGCAGCCGGCGGATATTTGGGGGTCACAAACAGAGGGAATACGCGTTTTCACTTGAATTCTTCATTTGCTGGGCACTTTCACGTCAATTTGTTGTATAACACACTATCTTTATTATCCACCAAACAACATTAAGCACAGAAACTAAAATTCAATTAACGACACGATCCACTCTTATCGGTTTCCCGCCAAATTCCCCTCAATGGACCTATGCTATAAAAAAGTATCAAAGCAAAAGTCCGCAGTCTAAATTCTGCCGAGTGCTCTCGCTGCAACAGTCTACCCTCTACTCTAATAATGAACACCTTCGACACAGGAGTGGGACCGTAACGAGTCGGTAACACGAAACGCCGGCTACAGGTCAACGTGTTTAAATAGAGGGTTATTTATAAAAGTCTTAGGTACATGTTTTGATGAAGATGAAAAACTGCGGTGTATAATTTTCATAATCTCAAATGGAGTCGAGGCCTCCAACAAGATGGAGCGACGGCCTGGTAAAGATCGCGGGATCGCGGTGGATGCGGAAAGCTCAAGACCGGTCTGAGTGGAGAGCCTTGGGGGAGGCCGCCGTCCAGCAGCGGACGTCTTTCGGCTGACTTGATGATGCTGATGAAAATGTAGTATCGTTTTGTATTTTCCCCCGTTCGATGCCCGGGTTAGCATTTTATGGTTTTTTTTCTGTGTATTCATGTTTCAGTGAGTATTTAAAAAGTATAAGCGTATGGTTTAGTTTTAAATAAAATGAGAGTTATTCGCTAATAGGAACGCTAGTATCGAGTCAGTTCTATAAGTCATTCCCCAATGACAGACAAGCTACTGCTTTATGGTTGAGTTTAGAGAATGGTTATTACACGCTAAAAAAATTGCAGGTGAAGCAAAACACATTCCATGTAAAGCGCTCGCTTACAATATATCCAAATGAGGTAGAGATTAAAATGCGGTTAGCAACAGCCGTTAGCGACGGTCTCGTCCTTGAGACGGAAGGTTATTTGATATTCCTTTATAAAAATACAAAACACAATATGAAGTTTTCCAGACAAATTGTTCCTAAGGACACATTAACGGTTTTTTTAAAACTCCGGCTGCACGCTCAAAAAGTTTGTGCAAAAGTTTGAGCAAAAATATTGTTTATGGGCTCAATAAGCTATCGTAAGTCGAAAATTAGCTAGGATCGCTGGTTTTAACATGAAACTACCATGCGATTCAATCATGGTGATAGGATCACTCACGTATGTCAGTCGAGTATAGCCCGACATGTTTCGGACTAATCCGTACTCCTTCCTCTAGGAGCACACACCACGCCGGTGGCGAGACGTAAACTGCGACTACGGACTACGGATTGGTCGAGAGTATTCTATCTGTTATTCTCCACCAATGAGAGACAAGCTACTGGCCTATGATCGGTGAAAATTGACAGACAGATCTAACGATCCTATTAGCGGATTTTTGACTCGCGGTAACCCTCATTCCGATCGTAACGTACCTACATGCTTTGCAAATTGGGATCCCGCGGTGTGAATATAAGATTGAGCTTGTAGCTGGACCTTAAAGTTTAATGTTTTAAACCGACTTAAATCTTCGGAGGGAGATGTTTGAAAAACCGCAAGATGGAAGGCATATTATGAAATATGTGTATTGGATATTGTGAAGGTTACTTCTTCCTTTGATCATTGGTAATAAAATTATTACCTAATAATGATCAAAGTAAGTAAATATTACTAATTGAGCGGCTGTGGAGTCGATTACAATTTACTTGGTCACAAAACAACAATTATTGAGCACGTTATGTGATAGTGGTATCTAGACGTTAAGGTCATGTTATGGAAGGTTTTTTTTGTAGAGGTTTTTGAACCAGTGAGTAACAAGCTTTGGCCCTATCTGCACTTTCCTTCAGTTGGGATGGGGTGAATCGCTGGTTAGTTAAAAAACAGTTTTATTCCTACATCCAAACAAACAAACACACCCAAAAACTTTACCAAGGTTACTAAGTACTCTACTATAGTTATCTGAGGATTAAGAAATTGTCCCCGTATTTAAAGATTTCCCATTTTCATCGCGACAAATTCCCAATAAAAATTTATTGCCCGCTAAGGTCAAGAGTTCATTGTAGGGGCAATATATTTTTATTCGGCATTAAAAGCTTTATTAACACTTAAACTTACTGAACAGTACTTTGCCAAAAATAGCAGGTGACTTTGTCTTGTTTTAATCAAGAGACGAAAAGCGGGGGGGCATTGAGAAAATGTAATAATAGCACTGCCACCTACGCCTCGCCTCTGACCCAGTGAGGCCTTCAGTGAGAAAAGTGGCTTAAACAAGTTAGTTTGTAGTTTGCCGACGTTCAATGCCGATGGGCTTACTGAGGGTCGAGCAAGAGTTTTCGAATCCTGCGTAATTTAATCGAGTAGTCACGTTATCGAGAAATTCGTATGACGTTTGGAACAGCGCCCGGCCGTGAGCGTATTTGGAAGTAAAATTTAGAATGAGGTTTCTTGATTTTGACATTTTCCTTCTTCCAATCTTCCGCTTTCCAGCCACTTTTCCCATCATTACAGTCTGCAATAGATGGTATCTATCATGTCGCAGTACATGACCTAAATAGGCAACATTTCTCTGCTTGACAGTGCGCACCAGTTCCACCTTCTTCGGCCATACGATCCAGGACCTCAATGTTTGTGACTTTGTTCGTCCAACTGATGCGGAGCATTCGACGGTAGCACCACATTTCAAACGCTTCAAGTTTCTTCCGGAGGTCTTCTTTATACCATTTATTTTTTACATTACTTTAAACCTCCAAAATTTTATAACTGTAAAATGCAGAGATGATAATGATCATCGAGCATCATAGTTTGGTTCTCTAACTACTAGTCTATTCGGTCGTGGAATAACCGTCATCATCATTATGTCAGCCGATTGATGTTCACTGCTGGACATAGGGCTCCCCCAAGGCTCTCCACTCAGACCGGTCTTGTGCTTTCCGCATCCACCGCGGTCCCGCAATCTTGACTAGGTCGTCGCTCCATCTTGTTGGAGGCCTGCCGACAGCTCGTCTCCCGGTCCGTGAACGCTATTCGATCCTTCTGACCCCATCGGCCATCAGTTCTGCGAGCTATGTGCCCCGCCGAATAATATAGTAAGCATTTTCCAATTCTTACACGCTCTCACCCTTACTGTACGACGCTCTAAAAATAGACGAATATTAAGATTCTACCTTCATGCCGGAAGTAGGTCAGGAGGATGCTGCCTTGCATCTTAATATAAAGTCGTGTGAGCAATAAAGGAATTCCGGTTTCGAAGATATTATAATGAAAGTCGGTTTTCAACAGCACACGATGTTCACTGGAAAAACCTGGTCTGTAGTTAAATTTTTTAATAAAGTAAGGTCGCTAAGTTGCATGTTAATTTCCTGTGAAAGTGCAAAGTTTTTATTTGCTTTTATAGCTTTTTCGGAATTTATGATTCTTCAGATGAGTACTAAAAAAAAACTTACGTAAAATTCAGACAACAAGTAGTCAATAGAGGCCTCCCGTGACCGTGGCTGGTCAATACTTCGCTCAGCGAATCAGCATTGCCATACAACGTGGCAATGCTGCCAGCCTTCTGAGCACCCTTCCCATTGGCGGCGATTTGGGAGAGATTTTTTACCTTTAGTTTAGTTTTAGTTAGTATTCAAAATTTTGGTTTTAAGTTTTATAATGTACCTAATTAATTACTTAATTTGTTTTGAAATAAATAACATTTGTTTCACTGAAATGTAAAAATCTGTAACTAACTAAAAATAATTTAACAAAAATATAAAGCTAAGAATTACTACCTATCTAAATTTGGACCCTTGGGTAGGATGCCCAATACATGTGTATTGTCATTTTGTAGAAATGGTGAAATGGTGTTTTATTATAATGAAATAAAAACGGATCACTCACGTATATTATATAAGTCGAGTTTAGCCCGACATGTTTCGGACTAATTCGTAGTCCTTCCTCTGAAAGCGCACGATCCAGCGGTGGCGAGACGCACGCTGCGCGCCGCGGCTCTGCTCGCGCGACTACTAGACGCGGCTTACAGCGGCACACAACTACCCTAGTTTTCATCGTTATTTTCATTACGATTGAGTCTCACGGTAGTTTCATGTTAAAAGTGGTATTTTATTTCCTATTTCTATTCCCATTCCATCTCTTTCTAGTAGTACACATTACACGGTACACGTCACGTTATAGTGTTAACAGCACGTGACATGAAATGTCAAGGATGGGGGTTCGATTCCCGGGGTTACTCATATTTTTTAGTTTTCTGTATATGTAAAGTAGGTATAATAATCTACAATTTGTGTTTTTATACATATATTGCTATCAAAAATAAATAAATAAACATCATGGGACAATTGACACCAATTGACTAGCCTCAAACTAGGCAAAGCCTGTTCTTTGGGAAAGCCCATAATAAGCCTTCTAACCATTTATAAGCGTGTATTATGTATGTGTATGTATGTATTGTTTTTGTTCTTCAGTGATCAAAGTGAGCACTTACGGGAAAATTGTGCAAGTTGGATTACATTGCGGCTCTCAACCGACTATTTCTAATTTGTTCGCTTCGGCCGCGCATTGTAATGCGGCTTACATTTTTTTTTTACTAATGTAATCCGGGGTTACACCGTTGAGGGCTTTCAAAAGCCTTGACACCGCAGATGTGACTTAGAGTAGGCGTAACGCAAAGCGTGGCGAAAACAGAGTGGGTGGACTTTAATTGTTCCACAAAGCAATTAGCCGTATACATTGTCATTTACAGCATCGGGTTGACTTTTTCTTTTCTTTAAAAGGGTGTTGAACATGTAGGTACCTACGGTTAAGCTTTTTAACTGACTTCAAAAAAAGGAGTAGATTCATAATTCGTCGGAATATGTATTTACCGAAGACGGCTGGACTGATTTCAAAAATTCTTTTTAGGGTTCCGTACTTCAAAAGGAAAAAACGGAACCCTTATAGGATCACTTTGTTGTCCGTCTATCTGTCAAGACCCTTTTGCTCTTGAACGCGTGGAGGTAGCATGCTGAAATTAATATCAAATACTCAAGCCTGCGGTCCCTTGAAGCTGTGAAAAAATCGACCTTCTAAGTCAACGCAATCAAAAGATACAGTAATTAAAAAGGCCATTTCCATACAAATTGCCAAAAACCTAAAGGGTACTTCAAGATGTCCTAGAAACTTGAAATTTGGTATGGAAGTAGGTCTTATAGCACAACCACTCCGAAAAGTCTCAAAATCTAACATTTTTATGTCTATCTATAGATGTCGCAGACCAATATAAGTTGACCCCACACTGCGTACATTTTGCTTAAGGGCAGGGCTCTGCTAACACTGGACTTCTTAAAACACTGGGGAAAAGCGTTAAAATCTTTCTACGGAACCCTCGTGCGCGAGTCCGACTCGCACTTGGCCGGTTTTTTTTTTTTGAAAGCTTTTCAAGTACTTGCGTCTGGTAGCCATCATCTCGTGTTGATGAGATGATGATGGAAGGTAGGTACAACTCCTTAACAGTTAGAAGCTGGAGGATATTTTTTTAAATATTAACGTAACTTAAAATTGTGAAATAAAAATTATTTTAACAAAAAATAACACCGCCTTCAAAATCACATAAAATAATCCTCTAAAGCCATTAGTTTTAAAGCCTGTCACAAATATGAAGTTGGTGCTTCATTCAAAGAATAGGTATTCTGCTCTCACCGCACCAACTTCTGTTATAGGCCATAGAACTGATGGCTTTATAGGATGACATTTTATTTTTTATTTACATAATAAAAGCAATTTACAATGACATTAAATCTAAGCTTAAACTAAATAAACTACAACTTAAAACTAAATTAAATCTAAATAAGGCCCCCGTGGCATAGTGCCCAAAAGGCTGGCAGCGTTGCCTCGCTGAATAGCGATGCTGATTCTTTGAGAGAGAAAACTGCCAGCCCTTTGGTCACAAGTTGCATCGACTAAGCGCTTTTGTAACTCAGATTAGGATTATTTTATGTCTTTGAAGGCGGTTTTTCTTTTTTTGTAAACAATATAACCTATTGTTAACAAGGCTTCATGAAGCTTTCTTTTCACCACAAACGTAACTGTTTCGTCACGTTACGTTTGACGGAAACTCTTCGTATTATATGGTTACCTAATATAAACACCCTTTTTGAAAAAAAAATACTAATTCCACACGCAACCCAGCAAACGAAACATGCAGACATATATTTCGGTAAAGTAAACGTCCTAATGGTCGACACGTTAATTCCAATAATGGACACTTTGCTTGTCACCTTTATTGCTACGTATTAAGATTGAAGGTGTCAACTATTGGGACAGGTTGAGGGTACAGGGACATTTGCTTTACTAGACCTGTAAAAACTGCTACGTATTGTTTTCTCGCTTCGGAAAGGGCGGGGTAGATTCATAACTTAATGAACTTTAAGTTAACACCACGTTCTCGTTACAAGCTATCTAAATCACGTCCCCGTCCCGTCCCCGAACCGTCCGGTGTTTGTCCCGTTATTATATTAAAGTGCGTTTAGACCATGGAGGACTCCATGGCGCGACTGGTATTGCAAGGGAAAATTGAGAGCAAAAGATCTTGCGGGCGCTCTCCGACATGGTAGACAGACCTCATAAAATCTGTGACGCACTACAGCATAAAGGATTGCTCTCACTCTGCCAAACATCGAGCTGCATGGCGACGCATCGCGAGGACAGCGCTGGCGCAGACACCGACCGAAACATGACCACGACCACTCTTGTCAAGAGTGTACGACTGAGAAGAGCGTTTAGACCAAAAGAACAAACTTCTATTCTTTTGTGTTTTTTATTTATTTTTATTCTTCATTCTTTACATTTGAAATATTACGGGGACCTTGTCCCACTTTGAATTCAACTGTTTCATATTTTTTATTATTTATTATTTAATTGATGACGATTTTTGTCAATGAAGTATTATTTTGACATGTCAATGTGTAATTATCAAATTGAAATAAATGGATCTAAACCAATCATTCTCTGTGGTTAGCCCGACACGAGATATTGTAGTTGGAAATGAAAATGTTTAGGGATTTCAAGTTGTACTTTATGTTTGTAGAAACAAAACTATAGGCTCGACTAGTTCCTAGTTAATAGAAAAGCAACGGCATCCCGGGGGAGAGGCTTTCTTCGCTTGCGATCGTTCGATTGAACACTGAAGGCTAAACGAAGTCACTTAGCGCTGTGTGAGGACTGGCTTAGCTTAGGAATAGGATAGAGGTGACGAGACGTTTTCTAATTTAAGGCATGTAAAAAAGTGTCAGGTGTAAAAAAGAGTAGTTCCTCAGTTCAATTGTCTTTTTGCTTGAAAACAGAATTATTGAAAACCAAAAAAAACTCTACTGCGAAAACAATGAACTAATAACCTAAACAACTTAAAATTAAAAACAGGAAACCCGACTGCAATTCTGGGAAACAGTAAAGCCTATGTCACTTCCACAACTGAAACAAATCCAAAGACACCTCATACGTTGAATTTCATCAAACGGCTTAGGCTAAAGTATGTATGTATGTAAAAATTGGCTATACATACGCTCGAAAAACATAATCTTCTTGGGCGGTCGGGTAATAAATAGAGAAAAGCTAGCTCTAATGAGCTCTATTGTACTTACTTATAATTAAGAGTTTTATGCATTATTTTAATATTATAAGGAGTGAAACTGGGGACAGACCAATACCTAACCAACTCATGTTACAGTTGTTTTGTAGGTAATTTTTGTTTGCCCCGCCTGCACTCCTTATAATATTAACTTATGTATAATAGTACGCGTAGGTACTTATAATGAGGGCGTTTTTCTCTTTTCACTTTATTGTTTTTGCAATTGGCTATTTTGGTTCAGTCTTTTATTTTTTACTTTTCACAGTATGGCGTCTGGTGGTCGCCGTATTGTAAAGTACTGCACTTAAGAATCATTAATATTTCACAAGTATCAAATATAATCGTGCGTTCAGAATGCAAGACTTTTTTGATGCCTTTATTATTTTTTCGGTGTAAAAAAATTGAAATATTGACAATTCTTGAGGCCAAGTCTGCCGTCTTACTAGCTCCGTAGACCTCAGCGATTGATTTCACACACGCCTCTTGATTTCCTCTGTGTACCGCCCACGCACGTTAATAACACCATTTATGGGACTCGTAATACTTGTATATTGCCATTCGCTACGCACACTACGTGTAAGTGAAATCGCAATATTGTTTTTTTATGAAACTATTCGAAAACAAAAAGGTATAAAAGGTCTTTGGTGGCACGTGGAAATGTTGTGGGATTCATAAAGGATTGTGAAACTCAAATGTCTGCGACTATAATATGTCCTAAGGCAGGAAAGGTAAGTATACACTTTCATGTAGAGTCTTCACTGAAGGTGCGGTTTGTCCGCTAAAATTGTACGTAAGCGCGGCTGAAGGTAAAATTATGACGAGTCCATTCACTTGCCACATTATTTGACATGGATATGCATTTTACAGATGTTACAAAAATACCTGTACAGCCGAAAGTTATAAAGTAGATGTTACAATAATAAGATTTAAAAAATGCCTTATAAAACAACACAGCATTACATGTCATTATCTTAAGGTAATCTATCATCAAGTGTCATGCAAAATTAAATCTTTGTTTCGTCTATCTTTTCCTGCAAAATAATGCTAAATCTTCTACTGCGAGGGTTTCCGGGCGACGACGGCAGACCGACCTTCAGAGGATTCCAGCTCCATCTTCGCATTCGAATGCTCTGATTATGTCTTCTCGTGCCTCTCACCCTTATGGAAACAGCTCTTATTACAGTAATTTGTAGTTTTACTTTAAAGTTGGTTATAATGGTCCATTATAAAGAGTCCATTTACAATATTTGAATCACTGCATAATTTTTTTTTCATACAATATACAAACTCCAACTTGGTTCTGGTTCTCCGCGCGCCTCCTATCCTTCCTATACCTGCCAGGTTTGCGGTCGAATTTGCCGCTCCCGTATTGGCTCGTACAGCCATCAGAAACGATGCATTACCTCTTGACACTGTTTAAAACAGTCTGCAATAGACTATAAGGCTGATGACGAAACCTGTAATTTTTACGGGTTATTTTGTAACACGTTGAAGATAACAGTGTAAGAGCAGCCAAAAAATTACGCTAGGCAAAAAACAGTATTTGTTTACGTCCCACTGCTGGGCACAGCTCTTGTCAGAATGAGAGGGCTTGGGCTATAGTTCCCACGCGGGCCCAGTGCGGATTGGGAACTTCGCACACATCATTGAATTGCTTCGCAGGTGTGTGCAGGTTCCTTCACGGTGTTTTCCTTCACCGAAAAGCTCATGATAAATTACAAATGTAATTCCGCATATAAATTCGGAAAAACTCAAGTGGTGCGAGCCGGGGTTTGAACCCATGACACTCTGCTTGAGAGGCCATAGGTAAAACCACTAGGCTATCGCGGCTTCAATGTTTTCAACGGCTTTTTTAATGTATAATTTTAATTTATCAACGTAAAATCTACTTTTGTCGTAAACCGTACTTCACTGAATCAAAATTATTACAAGTCTAGTTTCCCAGCGGAAAAGCTAAATATTATCTCCCATCGCCCGGGGAAACTGTTACTTCAAGATGACTTTGCCATCTTACGTAACTCTTTTGTGGAATTTATAAGCAAAAGGCACTTCTAACTGCTAATTAATTACTGCTTGTGACATGTTGGAATTAGTTTTTAATAATACTTACCTTAGTTAGTAATCGCATAATTTACCTTTATATTTGGTATGGCTGGTTATCAGCTACATTTTCAGAATGTTAGTCGTTTCACAGTTTGCTAAAAGAGTCTAACTGACAGATTTCTGCTAACTTGTCACTATAATGAACCAGCAACTTAGAAAGTTAAAAATGCCCCCCATTTTGATTTCAAAGTTCAATATTTCAAAAACAGCTCAAACAATTTTCGGACAATTTAGCTAAGAACCATCTCAAATAAACTAGCTTTCGATTAAAACAGCGTCCAAATCGGTCTATCCGTTTAGGAACTATGATGCCACAGACAGAGACACAGGTGAAACTTATAACATCCCTCTTTTTGTGTCGGGGGTAAAAAAAGCTATTATTTTATAAGTAGTCTTCAAAATACTTGTAGTAGAACATCTAAAATCCCTTCAAGCCATGTAGAGGCAATATTTAACGTTAAAATTAAAACCTTTGAAAATCCGACCTACATTTGACGATAGAATCCATACAAAAAAATAAGCATTCCGCACACAACCACGTCATAAGTCTTCTGTTTGTGACCGGACACTAATTGCTTGAGGCGACTCGGTTTCCACTTTAATGAAATAAGTTAAGTACAGTTCCGTTTTTTGTTTAGTGTAGGTTTATTTAAGTTTTGCGACGAAGCCTGGTTCGCGACACTTGCTGACAAGAGAAGGAAACAACATCAAGGCGGCTCAGCAACAACCACCGCAAGCTTCTCTTGTCAGACCTGCGGTAGAACGTGTCGCTCTCGCATCGGTTTGTATAGCCACAGAAGGCGTTGTCTCCCAGACGGAACGCCATAAATCGTCTGTAATAGACGCAAAGGCCTATATATAATATGGAGGAGAAAACCGCCTTTTTCCTAATTTCAACACACATCATCTTTTCCGAGTGTAGTTGCGTCCAGGTCCAGGCACAACTTTACAGTGGTCAGTTTTCAATGACAATTCGTTGTCAATTGCTGACTTGAAGAGCTTTTGTTTTAGCGCGCTTCATACTGGCCAAGGAATGTAGTTCGAATTGTCATGACAAACCGACAATTGTAAAGTTGGTGAAATAGGGGCCAGGTTTCATGAAACAACTTTCAAATAAACATTTCCATTCGGGCATTTGCTTCCATTTTCAGCAAGCTTGTATCACTGGCAGCAAAAACGAATCTCAGATTAATTTTCAATACCTATGTTGAACAAAAACATACCACTCTTAGTTCTATCTTAATCATAACTAATATTATAAATGCGAAAGTAACTCGGTTTCCCTGTCTCTCTGTCTGTCTGTTTGTTACCTCTTCACGGAAAAACCGCTTCACCAATCTAGATGAAATTTGGTAAGAAGATAGTTTGAATATATTGATATAGGCTACTTTTTATTCGGGAAAATTGTATAGTTAGTCGCGGGATAGCGATAACCGAAATGTACGCGGACGAAGTCACGGGCAACAGCTAGTTCTATAATAAAGTATTCGAAAATCAATCTATTTCGTGTACTCAAGCTTGCCTCTTGAGGGTAGAAGGTTAATGTACAATGGCGGATTTTTCCTAAAATTCTACCAAGCATTTTCTGTATTGGTATATGTGAAGATATTAGAGTGAACTGTGTGATAGGGTTCTTAGTATGGCAAGTGTGCGATTCGTCAAGATTTTATAGAGTTAAAGTACATTAAAAGATGTTGTGAAACTGACCGAGAAGCTTTTTTGTCCATTTAAGTTTAGAAATTACTCGAGAACTACACAAAACTATTTTTAACCGACTTCAAAAAAGGAGAAGGTTCTCAATTCGTCGGAATATTTTTATTGTCAACGTGTTAGCTATTTTATCACACAGGATTACAGTTTGTGAGCATTTAGAATACAACTCCAGTTTTAGAAAGACTTTAGCTGTCAAAATGGCGCTCGCGGACTGCACTAAGTTCAGGCACGCATGTTGCATGTATTATTAGATTATTGTACTTCGAGTCCGTCCGTTCGTCTGTCTGTCTGTCTGTCTGTAAATCCAAAGTAACTCAAAACCTATAGGATACTAACCATTGAACTAGAATCATGAAATATGACACGAAGTAAGGTCTCACGATACTATTTAAGGAGGAAATCTGAAAAACGTCAGTAACGGAACCGCGAACGGTTTTTTCATTTAAGTACTTGACTTTGTCTTTGAAACGACAATTGAGTTAAATCGAATGTAGGTATTTTCACGTTCATAAAAAATCATTTTGCTCGCAGGACTGATGGCCGATGGGGTCAGAAGGTTCTCGAATGGCGTCCGCGGAGCGGGAGATAAGCTGTCTGTAGGCCTCCAACAAGACGGAGCGACGACCTGTGCCCTAAGCACGACTTGTCGAATCCTGCGTCACGTAAAATCGAATAGTAAACTTTAACGAGTTTGTATGACGTTTGGAACAGCGCCCGCCCGTGAGCGTATTTGGAACTAAAATTCAGTATGAGATTTCTTGATCTCGATACGATAACCGTAACGTAACGCAGGATTCGACAAGTCGTGCTTAAGGCACTGGTAAAGATAGCGGGATCGCGGTGGATGCGGAAAGCACAAGACCGGTCTGAGTGGAGATCCTTGGGGGAGGTCTATGCCCAGCAGTGGACGGCGGACATGATGATGATGAGGATAAAAAATCAACGATCGTGATCATTGCTTAAACTTTTTGCATTATTTAAATTAATTGCATATTTACAGTGTTGCTTTGCGTTACCGGGGATCGGAGACCACCTGCCACCCAGGTTTCCTAAGACCAGGCACCAGTCTTCGCCACACTCTTCGAGGGAAAACGTGTTTACCACTATTATCTAGGTACTTTATGTTTCTTTTAATAGTCTGTAATTGTGTCCCACTGCTGGGTTAAGATCTCTTCCCTTGACTTTCACATCTCCCTATCCTGAGCCACATCCGGCCGATCTTTTAATTCGGAGTCTAGGTTGTCTCGCCATCTCCGCCTGGGCCTGCCTCGTCGCCGCTGACTGTCGTTCGGTGACTGAGTGCGCCCACCTTGCTGAGTCCATCCGGCAGACATGTTCGGCCCAGTCCCATTTAAGCTTGGCGGCCTTTTTTCCCACATCGGCTTTTCGAGTTTATGTGTTTGAGGAATAAATAAATTTATTACTATTACTTACATCACATTTATTTTGTTTCAAATGAAACCGCAACGAATCGGGTCTATCAATTGGGAACTCTCCAAGGCAAGGGTCGTCGCTTCGACCTTGGGCAAGCACGTGACCCGACCAGCTAGTCCACTGAGCGAGTATTTACATACCCTCGAAGACTGAAGTGTGCTAAAGTACTACTGACATTGACAGAGAGAGCAGAAAATTGATAAAACTGATTTTTTTTATACAAGCCTGATGGTGTGTTGACCAGTAAGGCCCATTCAACCTAGACTTGAGCTAGTGTCAAGTGAGGTTTATCTGTCGTTTTCCGTCAGTGAGAGACAAGCTACTACTTTCTCACGTGTGTATTGTCTAAACGCTGACATTGGCAACATACACCTTGTAATAACCTAACAAACAAAAGTTGAAAAACTCCCGACATTGTCATTTCAAAGTTCAATATTTCAAAAACGGATCAATGTTAATGAAACTTAGCTAAGAACCCTATCGATTAAACGGGCTTTCGATAAAAAAAAACGCATTGAAATCGGTCCATCCGCTTGAGAGCTATGATGCCACAGACAGATACACAGATATACAGATACACAAACACACAGATACACAGGTCAAACTTATGACACCCCTCTTTTTCGTCGGGGGTTAAAAGAGCATGGGTGAAAGCCATTAAAAAATATACTAAAAAAGACCATTTAATTGAACTTAGACCTCTACTTAACTCAATTAAATAGCACTATATCGACGGTACTCTGAGTCAACCTCGTATTATACGAGGTTTGACGAAATTGGAATAGCCACTTTAGACCGCGAACCTAAGGTGGATATTCCAATTTCGTCAAAGTTTATATACGAGGTTGAGTCAGACTACCGTCGAATATACGAACTCAAAGAAAAATAAATAAAGAAAGTTTTAATATGAGAACTGAGTACCTGTTACCAAAGACCAGGGATGAGACCGCCGGATTAATTGAGTATCTATTATGAATGACCGCTTGCTTTTTAAGCTATGAGTGACTGTTTCGTGTTTGTTCCATTTTCTCCATACATTCATATCTATTAACTTGAACTTACTACTTAAACTCTGGTTAATGGACATTTTTGAGTGCGACAGCTTAACTAGTGCTTCCTCTGAAAAGTTTCTCTGTGCCACTTCTTTGACCCGTCAAGGCCCTAAAATGCAAATAAAGCCCTGAATTATTAACAGGCGTTAGGAAAATGCGTACGCGGCGATCTTCACGATCTTTCGATAAACCTGTGATATAGAGTGTCTGACCAAGTGGAGGTTTTAGGGTTCCGTCATCATCATCATCATCAGCCTATTTACGTCCCACTGCTGGGCACAGGCCTCCTCTCAGAATGAGAGGGCTTGGGCTATAGTTCCCACGCGGGCCCAGTGCGGATTGGGAACTTCACACACACCATTGAATTGCTTCGCAGGAGTGTGCAGGTTTCCTCACGATGTTTTCCCTCACCGAAATGCTCATGATAAATTACAAATGTAATTTCGCACATAAATTCCGAAAAACTCAGAGGTACGAGCCGGGGTTTGAACCCACGACACTCTGCTTGAGAGGCCATATGTCAAACCACTAGGCTATCACGGCTTCCGAATATTAGGGTTCCGTAATGGTTCCGTATCAACTGAGAGTGTTATCAACTTGTAGAGTCTGGCTACTGAAAGCTGAAAGTTGACCTAACAAAAAGGAGTTTTGAAAAATCGTGAGTCGGTGACACTTTATGCCCAAAGGATTCATAGTTTTGATGCTATTACATTTTCACTTTCACTTAGGTAATTAGATTAGATTTTAATAGTACAAGGTGTCTCAAGGGATGAAATAAACTCAATAGTCAATATTTTTTTAATCAAACACTGACCAGCGATTGATCCTAATTTCACCTAATTTATGAAGATGAGGTCAAAAGCGTAGATCTGTAAAACTGACAAAACCCTTATTGCTTTGAATTAAGACTCATAATATAGCAGCGATTGAACTTACAAGCTTCTTATAAGATGGCTCCAACAAGTAGTGATAATAAAAACCGACAAAATATGAGACCTACTCGCAATAAAGAATCACTGTCGGATTGAACTTTCTCTTTCCTCGTAAGTTGTAAAAGCTAGGCTTAGTGACCTAATTACGCTTTGTAATAGTAATTCTTAATCAATCATAACTCATAACTAAAGGCAAGGATACACAGAGACAATAATTTAAGGTGCTCCTAATCCCCGCTAAGCTAAAGTCAATGACCCCAAGGGATACTGCAAAACTAACCCCGCGCTGAGACAGCTGAAACGAAATACCTCTTAGAAATATACGAAATGCAAATCAGGATTGCTAACTTTGAAGTTCGTCAAAGATCGAAGAACCAGAAATATGGCAGTCATTAAGGAAACCCATCAATATTCATGAATGCTTAATGCAGGAGCTACTTAATAACTTCTGTCTTCGTTTAGTCGCTAACACTTTTGACATTCTCCGTCCGAGAAATTTTATTGAACGTCAGTATTCATTTATTGTAAATTAGCAAATAACTTTGTTATAAAAAACCGGACAAGTGCGAGTCGGACTCGCGCACGAGGGTTCCGTACAAAGATTCCCCTGCTTTTCCCCAGTGTTTTAAGAAGTCCAGTGTTAGTAGAGCCCTGCTCCTACGCAAAATGTACGCAGTGTGGGGTCATTACATGAAATATTCCTATTATTATAGCCTTATTACACACTCGACTTCGCTTTGATACTTACTCGTCATCTCTCTTTCGCACGATCACGTACCACTTGACAGAAAAAGATGGTGAATGCTAATGCGAAGCCGAGCGCACTAAAATAAGAGCTCGGGATCCATTACAATGAAGTATTCATATTACTTCAACTGTAGTTTCTCAAAGTTTCAAGTCAAGTTACAATGGAAGTTCTAGTCTAATGGAATCAGTTAAAGTTTGTCAAGGGTTCTCAAAGTTTGTAGTTATAGTTAAGCTGTTGTATTGTCTTTGAATAAGTAAATCATGAGTCCATGATACTGATTACAATGAGATTTATTCTATTAGGCCGAGTTGGCAAGCAAAATTCTAACCAACGAGTCTGAGGGTCGAGCACGACTTTACGAAAGCTGCGTAACGTTACGGTTATCGTATCGAGATCAAGAAACCTCATACTAAATTTTAGTTCCAAATACGCTCACGGGCGGGCGCTGTTCCAAACGTCATAAAAACTCGACAACGTTTACTATTCGACTTTACGTTACGCGGCATTCGTAAAGTCTTGCTCGACCCTCTGGCCACAAACCTTGACGTGACGGCCACGAACACTCTGGCAAGAGTGTACCTAAGGCCTAAGAAGAAGATAGCTACCAAATCGGTCATATAATAGTAGTTTATGCAACTGCTACATAACGAGGGTCCTCAAAACACGAGTGTTTTTATGAAACGAGGCGAAGCTGAGTTTCATAATAGGATCACACGAGTGTTTTAAGGCCTAATTATGTGGAGTTGCATACATAAATTTATCTACACACATATTATAAGTACTCTAAGATGGGTTCAGAAGCCGAAGGCATATATCATACCCATATCTGTCACCAATTTGACTGTTTTTTTTTAATCATAGGCAAACATACCGAGCTGACGTTTCGTAAACTGTTTTTCTTTTTGTAAAAAAAAATCACATGATTAATTATACATGTCGGACTGAACTCGACTTACATACGTGAGTGATCCGTTTCATTTTACTATGATTGTAAAATACGTTGGTTGTCAAATTCGAAAAATCGAACTCAATATCGAAAAATCATTACGACATCGAATTCTAGTCGTAATGACTATTACTTTACCGCTGGACCTGCAGGGCGGGCGGAGGCGACGATGTACTGCAATGCTGGTCATTTTCTACGGGTTCTGAACGCATTATAGAGGACTTATGATATGTGTGTAGATAAAAAGAATACCACTGTAGTATGTAGTTATTGCTATTAAAGCTCTAGCGAATAATTTGTTTCTGAATATGAAAGGTTCTGGCATCTAAACAATGTATTTGTTACTTTTCGAGGAAAAATAAACAGCCGCAGGGCTTTTGTGAATGTGAGACATACACATGTCTTTCCGATTTCATGGAAAATAAAGTAGGTAGGAGCTTTATAAACTGGATGCCTTGAAGGTATGTTTAATTTCGCTCTTGTAAAGTGTTTTTAACCGACTTCAAAAAAAGGAGGAGGTTCTCAATTCGTCGGTATGTTTTTTTTAACATCCTGTTATTTATTGATGGTAATTTTTCTGTATTTTATCTACAAAGAAAACCGGCCAAGTGCGAGTCGGACTCGCGCACGAGTGTTCCGTAGAAAGATTTTAACGCTTTTCCCCAGTGTTTTAAGAAGTCCAGTGTTAGCACAGCCCTGCTCCTAAGCAAAATGTACGCAGTGTGGGTTCAACTTATATTGGTCTGTGAAATCTACAGACAGACATAAAATTTTAAAATTTTGAGACTTTTTGGAGTGGTTCTGCTATAAGAGCTACCTTCATACCAAATTCCAAGTTTCTAGGACAGCTGGAAGCACCCTGTAGGTTTTCCGATTTCGCCAATTTGTATGGAAATAGATTTTTTAATGATTGTATCTTTTGATTGCGTTGACTAGAAGGTTGATTTTTTCACGGCTTTAAGGGACCGCAGGCTTGAGTATTTGATATTAATTTCAGCATGTTACCTCCACGCATTCCAGAGAAAAAGGGTCTTGACAGACAGACAGACAGACAGACAGACGGACAACAAAGTGATCCTATAAGGGTTCCGTTTTTCACTTTTTCATCTTTAATTTTAACACGTTTTAATTTTATTTTATGGAAGACCGTGACTAATGAACGATTAAATACTGTAGAATATAACCTAAAAATGAATTCATGCACACTGCTGAATATTGGCTGAATAAGTCATATTGGAAATACGCCTACAGGCCTACCAATTCATGTTTATCCAATGCGCGCACGGAAAACGTGACTCCTGTCAAACACAATACCGGCTTGACATTGACTTCCCTGAAATTGACAGTGACAACGTCATTCGGCACAGGATGGCCCACGTTTCACCCTTACCGCATGCAACGTGGAACCTTATCGCATTCACCTAAGATTCAAACGATGAAACTGAATGGTATCGGGACGGGACTGACCGACCATTTCAACTTGGCCCATGAGATGAGTAAATTGAGACGTATGAGGCTTAGAATAAGAGCGATGTGTAGTTCTTTTTTATGTTTGAAATGCACGTTCTGGTTACCTTATTATTTTCAGGATTGGTTGGCTGAATTTTAAACTTTATTGTACAGTGTTAGGTACTGTAGTGAGTGTATAGTGTGATTTGTTTTTGTCCTATATATAGAACTGTAATGTAATATGTAATGAAGCGTTACATACTTTAGGTGGGTGGAGACAATTCTATTTTGCCCAGTTTTTCTTAGCATTGTTATTTTTGAGTGGAGTACCTAAACGTGCTTGCATTTGTAGGTATTCATTAATTAAAAGTTAGTTTAGGTTCTTATTCATTTAGTAAGTATAAGTAGATTAAAAAATCAGTGGACTTGTTAAAACTTTACTAATACATAATAAGGTACATACAAAGTTTGGCTGGTAGAGATCCCTTAAAGGGATAAGTCCGCCTTTGGACTTGCATTTCATTGTTGTGACTTGTGTTTTTATCCTGTTTTTTGCACAATAATGTGTTTACTTACTTACTTACTTACATACATACAAATAAAGTTAATCTGGCATTTATCATGGTTTTACACAACCACCAAAAAAGGGCATTGTTTTTAAATGGATTGAATATCCTACAACAAAATATTCAATCCAAAAACTACAAACAAATAGCCGAACTACAATTAAAAAAAAAAGATATTGGCAGCGGTGGGATTCGAACCCACGCCTCCGAAGAGACTGGTGCCTTAAACCAGCGCCTTAGACCGCTCGGCCACGCTACCATGTCAGATTTTGTCGAAATTGCTCTTCATGTCTTACAGGTACATTTACAAAACAAATTTTGCCTGGAATTAAATAAATCCGCTTATTTGGCTATTTATTTTGAGGTCGGTGTCATGTCGGTGTATAAAAATTCGTAAACACATTGTTAATTTTTTAATTTAAATACCTACGATAAATACAATATTTTTTTAATTTATAATTTAAATTTGTTAATTTAGATACAATATTCCAGTCACCATTTTTTGTTTAACCAGTTGTACTAGGCACCCTTATCTTATCACAAACTGTACTACCGGTCAAAGGCTATCAAAATTACTTACATATATAAAGAATAAATAAATAAATATCATGGGACAATTGACACCAATTGACCTAGCCCCAAACTAGGCAAACTAGACAGTGGATAAACATACTTAGGTATATAGATGAATACATACTTAAATACACAATAATATTAAACATCCAAGACCCGAAAACAAACATTCATATTCATCATACAAACAACGAATTTTGAACTTTTATTACTGATACGGAATAGAGCGAGCTGTACGTTCTCCTATTTGTGTTGAGTTGAGTTAAAAAGTTATGAAAATAAAACATGCAGCCATCGAAGCGAGGTTCAAAGCCGAGAGTTACTCTGCAGTCTACAATAAACGACGCCGATTTGCTATTGATTGGCCTATTGACTATTTGACCAATCACAGATCGTTTCATGAAATGGAGATGAAAAAAAAGACAGTCTACTTTTCTGTTTTTCATTTTCAGTTTTTACTTGAAACATAAAATGTGCAGGGTGGTATAATAATGGACCGTCAATGTTTCAGCAAGCCAATGAGTACATTATTAAGTAGGTACTTACTTAAGTCTGTGAACATCCCTCTGAATTTTTTTATTGAAAAAATAAGTAGAAAAATCATTTTCCATGTAATTCGTTGCCTCTGCTGGTTGATTTTGATACTAGCGTGGTTGTTTTTTGGGGTTAGGTACATAGTATCTCAAAAAGAAATCACGGAACACCTATATGTAATATCACTTTGTTGTCCGTCTGTCCGTTTGTCTGTCAAGATCCTTTTCCTCTGGAACTCGTAGAGGTAGTGTGCTGAAATATCAAATACTTAAGTCTGCAATCCTTTGAATCTGTGAAAAATCAAAACTTTTACGTCAATGCAATCAAAAGATACATTGGAATCAAAACCTGTAGGTCCCAGAAACCTGAAATTTGGTCGAATGGTACAACTAATCAGATAAATCTGATAATCTTAAATTTTTATGTTTGTTTGTGTATATGTCAGAGACCAATAATAAAATGATCCCACACTGCATACATTTTGCTTCGGAAAAGGAAAAAACGGAACCCTTATAGGATCACTTTGTTGTCCGTCTGTCTTTCTGTCTGTCTGTCTGTCTGTCAAGACCCTTTTGCTCTGGAACGCGTGGAGGTAGCATGCTGAAATTAATATCAAATACTCAAGCCTGCGGTCCCTTGAAGCCGTGAAAAAATCAACCTTCTAAGTCAACGCAATCAAAAGATACAGTCATTAAAAAATCTATTTCCATACAAATTGCCGATTTCCAAAAACCTAAAGGGTACTCCAGATGTCCTAGAAACTTGAAATTTGGTATGAAGGTAGCTCTTATAGCACAACCACTCCGAAAAGTCTCAAAAACTTAAATTTTTATGTCTGTCTGTAGATTTCGCAGACCAATATAAGTTGACCCCACACCGCGTACATTTTGCTTAAGAGCAGGGCTCTGCTAACACTGGACTTCTTAAAACACTGGGGAAAAGCGTTAAAATCTTTCTACGGAACCCTCGTGCGCGAGTCCGACTCGCACTTGGCCGGTTTTTTATTTATTGCAATGCAATGCATACCCGCAATGTTTACAGTTGTTTTACTCTACGCAGTTTTATTTTCTTAGATTACAGTTTTTTCTTAGTTAGTCTCTAGTCAGTATAATAAAATTCAGACATCTCCCTGTGGCATCCATGCCTCGTGTCTCGAGGTTCATTCAACTGCACTCAATATGCCACCTTTTGTTAGTAATGGAACCGTTTTGTGCGAGTTTCAATTTCAACGCAAAAAATATTGAGTCTTGTAAATTACGGTTGAAAGCACATTTATAAAATCAAGGGTCAAGGGCCAGTGCCTCGTCAGCAGTATTATAAATAAGAAAGTGTGTTTGTTTAGATGTTTGACACAATAACCTAATCTAATGACCTAACCGAACCTAATGATCTAATAATCTCACGTAACCTAATCGCAATGTGAATAATTTAATCTGAGTTACAAAAGCGCTTAGTTGATGCAACTTGTGACCAAAGGGCTGGCAGTTTTCTCTCTCAATGAATCAGCATCGCTATTCAGCGAGGCAACGCTGCCAGCTATTTTGGGCACTATGCCACGGGGGCCTTATTTAGATTTAATTTAGTTTTAAGTTGTAGTTTATTTAGTTTAAGCTTAGATTTAATGTCATTGTAAATTGCTTTTATAACTTAATGTCAAAGAACTAACTGAAGAACTTTAAATGATCGAAACAAATAAAAGACTAGTAGTAGTGTTAATTTGAATTTAATTAGGAATCTATATAGCCTGCATACCCTAGATTAAAACATAGGTTTATGATTCATTTCGGGAAATTGTACGCAAACGAAGGGGAACTGGCTAGTCTATACCTACCTATAAAACAGTACCGTGACTGACTGATAGACAACGCACAGCCTAAACCACGGGACCTAGGGACTTGAAGTTTGGCAAACATATACCTTGAGTATCCTAGAGGTGCACTAAGAAGGGATTTTTCGAAATTCCCACGGGATAGGGAACTAGCCCATTTTGAAATATTTCACGGGGGCAAAGCCGCGGGGCATAAGCTAGTCAACAATACATTTACTAGTCATATGGAACATTTTAAATATTTTTATCCTCCGTTGCAAAAAGAGGGGTGTTATAAGTGTCTGTGGTCTGTCTGTGGCACCGTAGCTCTTAAACTGTTGAACCGATTTGAATGCGGTTTTTTTATCTGAAAGCGGGTTTTCTAGCAATGGTTCGTACATGTTTTATCAAATTCGGTTCAGCCGTTTTTGAGATAGTACATTTTGAACAAGTTGACATAGTTCCGAATTAAAGGAACGGGCTCGGTTTTTTTTCTACTATTTATTTTATTGTTGGTGGCACTTTGGGCGCTCAAATTAGTTTTTTTCTTTTTTTTTTCCTGTAGTGACATAGCACCCAAAGCCAAACCTTTCTTCAACCTTGGCAGTATGTGGCACTGCTGAAACATCACCTAAGGAGTTGTCAGGAGCGCAGTCTTTTAATTACTTAGCGAAGTGAAGAAGATTGATTTCTAATTTCGCGTCCTGAAGTTCCCTGAAGTTTTCAAGAGGAAATGGCCTAGCATGAGTAGGTACATGTATATTTTTGGTATAATCCTTTAGCAGACAGAATTTACGTGGTTTGAGGTGGAACTACCTAACGACTCCGGGTACAAGCTTGTGTGGACAGTGGCACCGCGATATTGCAATCAGCGAAAGTCAATTGTTTTTTTTTATCTTCTGAGCACCTTAGTATAATTGACGACTAACGAAATACATTTCGATCGCGTTTACATTAACTTATCAAATAGAGTGAGTGGAGTACCTACATTGCCAATGTGTCAAATTTGAGATGTCAACGCGAACGCGATCGAGACGTTTTCTTGCGTCAAAAATTATACTAGACGCTTTATAGGCGCACTGTGTCGCGTCCTAATAGTCAGGGTCTCTAACCACTAACCAATTCGGTCGTCGCTAAAAACAACTATTGCATTCGACCTTGCCCCCTCCAACATGGAGTCATGCTTGTCATGCACAAGAGCAGTGGTGTTTAATATATTAAAGCATAAATCAAACAGATGACGTCTTCATCTGCAGCAGAGCGCCTAGTGTAATCGCCGACCAGGCCAAAGAAATACGTCTCGATCGCGTTCGCGTTTAACAATTGTCATACTATTTGACACTTTAACGCAAACGGGATCGAGACGTATTTTGTGCTTTTTGATTACACTAAGGGCACAGAGCAATACAATTTTGGTGACGGTTTGTCTTTACGTAATCGTGCTAGACTAGCTTTTTGGGTACATAAAAGTACCTAGTTTTTAACATGTAACTACCGTGAGAATTTAATGCGTAACTAAGTATTCATAGTAAATTTAAGTAAAATGATTACATGTATAGATTAAGCGTTACTTTTTTACCGTAACTTAATATTGTTTGAATTCTAATTATATAAGTCGCTCTGCGGCTTATTTAGGTAGAAAAATTGTCCACTGAATCTCAAAATCTATGACGCTTAAAAACACATCCTTGATTTTCTAATAATGGCCGACATATCATTAAAATATTAATAAATATCCCAATGACTTTCCAACGCGGACGGACAAAGGATGTATCAATTGTAATAAAAGTGATAAACGAATTACGATTGTACCTACACTCGGAAGTGGCAGACGTCTGGGTACGGTCGACTGTGAAAGTGTTTCATAACAGACACTTAATTTTCCAAATATATCCATAATACTTAAAACATACTTACTTCGTACTTAGACCAAATAAATGGGTCAATCAACTTTTAAGTGCTGCTCGTTGCTATGGCGACGTCTCCTCGGTCACTCATTAAAATAACGATTTTCTAGGGCACAAATGTACCAAAAGTTAAAATATATAAAATAATAAATAAATATCATGGGACAATTGACACCAATTGACCTAGTCCCAAACTAGGCAAAGCCTGTACTATGGGTACTAGACAACGGATAAACATACTTGTATAGATAAATACATACTTACGAGGGGCGGCTGATAAGTAATCTCCTTGGTCAGAAATGTATACAAAAATAATGCTGGCTGGTATGGATTTATATTTGTTTGTTATTCTATTTTCAAAATGTATTACATTCATTTGTTTATTGCATCACGTTTATTTGTCTCCTACAATTGTTTCAAACATATCGGTAGAAAAAGTGAAAATGGATAAAATCGAGCAGCGTGCGGTGATTAAGTTTTTGACTAAAGGAGGGAATACGCCTTCGGAGATCAGACAGCGTATGTTACGTGTGTTTGGCAGTTCGTGTTCTTCCGAATTTGTTATAAAGTTTTAGTCAAAGCAGTTTAAGTTAGGTCGTGAGAGCCTGGAAGATGATCCTCGTAGCGGAAGACCAGTTTCGGCCGTCACCGATGAAAATGTAGCCAGGGTGAAAAAATTATATTAGAGTACCGACGAGTGAAGCAGTGGGAGATAGCTAGAGATGTGGGTGTCAGTATAGAGCGAGTCAATGAAATAATTCATGAGCATTTGAACATGTCCAAGGTTAGTGCTCGTTGGGTCCCCAGAATGTTGACTGCATTTGACATGGAGAGGCGTGTCAAATGTTGAGAAGAGTTTTTGGACATGAGTCCAGGGAAAGAGGAAGAAATAATTTCTAGAATTGTAACATGTGATGAGACTTGGATTCGACAATGGGACCCGGAAAGTAAGCAAGAGTCGTTACAGTGGAAATTTAAGGATGAGAAGCCGCCTCGGAAATTCAAGGTCTGTCCATCGGCAGGTAAACTTATGGCTACAATCTTTTGGGACACAGAAGGGGTTTTGCTCATAGATTATTTACCGAAGAAAACTACAATGAATGCTGATTTTACTCAAACTTACTATATCAACTAAGATAGACAATAAAAGAAAAACGGCGAGGTAAACCAAGCAAAGGAATTCTGATTTTGCACGATAACGCACCAGTGCATACCGCCCGCACAACGAAGCTAGCAATTGCAGACAATGGCTTCGAAACCATTGACCACCCCCCTTATAGTCCAGATTTAGCCCCCTGTGACTATTTTCTGTTTAGACTTCTCAAGAAAGACCTCAGGGGACGAAGGTTTATGACCGATGACGAAATGAAGGCTGCGGTTACTGACTTTTTTGACGACAAACCAAAAGATTTTTTTTAATGGTTTAAATTCAATATTTGAAAAAATTAATAAGTGCATTTTACTAGCAGGGGACTATATAGAAAAATAATAAAAAAATTAGCCACGACAGTCTTTTATTTCATTGTTAGGTAGATTACTTTTCAGCCGCCCCTCGTATATACATATTAAACATCCAAGACCCGAGAACAAATATTCGTATTCATCATACAAACATCTGCCCCGACCGAGATTCGAACCCGGGACCTCAAGCTTCAAAAGGAGTTGTAAGTTACTTATTTCTTCATGCCTTATCTCCTAAGCATGCTAGTAGTATGTACATGACAACCTTTTTTCTAAGCAGCTGTATCACTGATGTCTCCTGAGTGACGGGCCAGTGCCCTTAGTGTAATGAAAAAGCACAAAATACGTCTCGATCGCGTTTGCGTTAAAGTGCCAAATAGTATGAGAATTGTTAAACGCGAACGCGATCGAGACGTGTTTCTTGGCCTGGTCGGCGATTACACTAGACGCTCAGAATAACAACACGAAAAAGTTGATTGACCCAAATAAGACTGAAGATGACGTGTTGTACCTGGAGGTGAAGAAACTCGCACTGGAAAGAACGGACTGGAGGGAACTGCACATATAAACAGGATCTTACCCGCTAATCCTGCCGCTAAACACCAGTGCTTGCACTGTTGTGTTCCGGTGTGGAGAGTAAGACAGCCGGTGTAATTACGGGCACAAGAGGCATCTCATCTTAGCCCTCTAGGTTAGCAGTGCATCTAAAAACCACTCCGGGTTTGAGGGTGTCTATGGGCAGTGGTGGTCACTTATCAGGTGACCTACTTGTTCGTTTGCCTTTGCTCATATACCTATAGTATTTAAAAAAAGGAAGTAGAAGTAGTTATTAGAGTACCGCGCCCGATTAGAAGATTCATAAAAGAACCAATTCCCAGACACTGTAATGCTTACTATTATACCATAACTAATACACAGAACAATAGTTTAATTTCGTTCAAAGAAAAGAAACCAAAAAGCCATCCCACCAACTGTTTAAAATGATGATCTCACAAACGATGAAATCAGCATGGTCCCCAATTGAATATTTGTAGTACCTAATAGAAATATTTACATGGTGTTAAACCGCTTTTAATGCCGAGTATGCTTTTGCAGCTGACGTATACGCCAGACGACTAGACGGGCAGACATAATGGCTAGAATGGATAATGGAAAAAATTTACATCGACATTTCGTTTATACTTACTACGAAAACAGACGCACTGAAAACAAAAGAGCAATGAAAAAGATCGGACTCTACGCAACTCCTCAATGCTCCTCAGTCTTCGCTAATCCTGCTGTCCCACATATTAATATATTAATATTCACTGTTCCAATTACGAGAGCGATGGAGAGGGCTATGCTCGGGGTTTCTCTGCGGGATAGAATCAGAAATGATGATATGACTAAGGTTACCGACATAGCCCGAAGAATTGCGAAACTTAAGTGAGGGGCACTTGCTCGCAAGACTCATGGCCGATGGGGTCAGAGGAATCTCGAATCTGCGGACCGGGAGACGAGTTGTCGGGAGGCTTCCAACAACATGGAGCGACGACGCGGGATCGCGGGACCGCGGTGGATGCGGAAAGCACAAGACCGGTTTGAGTGGAGAGCCTTGGGGGAGGCCTATGTCCGGCTGTGGTCGTCTTTCAGCTGACATGATGATGATGATGACTTTTCCAATGAAACTGCCGATTTTATTGATGACATAATAAGAAGCCTTAATTGCAACCCTTTTTAAGTATCATGCAAAACATATTGTCATCACACAATAGAGGTAACACATAACGAGAAAGCTATTTTCGTCGGTCACGCTCACCCATCACAATTTCAAAACTTTACAACTGACGTAACTACATTCTTCACTCTTTTCAAGTAAAACTTTACCCTTCATTTTCAAGGTTGATTTTGGAGAGGAAGCGACTGTGGATTTACGTCGTTCTGGA
Source organism: Clepsis dumicolana (assembly GCA_963691665.1). Classification (NCBI taxonomy): domain Eukaryota; kingdom Metazoa; phylum Arthropoda; class Insecta; order Lepidoptera; family Tortricidae; genus Clepsis; species Clepsis dumicolana. Next base: position 8,814,894 of record OY829524.1, on the reverse strand, counting down.
GTGATATCTTTGGTTTTGAGTGGGGTAACATCTGTGACGTGTTGGCGGCTCTTAGTTCGAACTTAGTCTGGGGTTCAATAATAATACGGAGTGAAATTGATCGAGATCTCATACCTTACCTTATCTTTAACTTACGAAATCGCTGTTTGTTCTGCCCGACTTGCGATCACCATACTTATTATATGTGTATACTTGCTATGTGGCTCTCGTGTTAGGCAACATCAATGTTAAGTTACTCCGTAAGATAAATTCTTTAAACTAGTTTAAAACAGTGTTTAGTCAAAATAGTAATAATAAGTGTGAACCTAGTGTATATAGCTGTATACAAATGAAAACAGAATTGTAAAACTTGCAGTATTTTTGAAACTATAAGCAAATGCATCAACATTGTGAAGTGACCGTTTTCCACAAATTCAAAATTTTGGCGTCAATTCTGCGAATTCCGTGAACGAATACCAGTGCGGAGTAGTCGAGCGCGTAAGCGACGCGGTATGCATGGCGCTTGTGACATTCTTCTCGCAAACTTAGAGCGTCGCCCAGTTCTCCCGCATGAGCATGACGCTACATTGAAGCTTTGCTACTTTCAAGCTTATTTATATGTAATATAAAGTACAATACTCTTTGATATTAATTGCTCGTGGATTTTTAATAAGTAGTAAACATGGCTTTTTCTAGTGGAAGTAAAAAGATCAAATGCTCGAAATGTGTCAGTGAAATCATTGGTAGAGAATTTTTAAAATGCTGCACTTGTAATTGTACTCTACATCTGGATTGTACTACAAATGTGACTTATAAAAGATTCTTAATCATGTCAAACAGTAGCAAACAATCTTGGAAATGTGCAACATGTCATGCTAAGACTACATGTGTGCAAAAAACGACGACCAGAGAACATAGCAAAGATGATATAGACAATATTACAATAAGAAAGAAATCGTTGAAAAATCCGAAAAAGATACTGTCTGCATCGGTCAGTGATAGAACAATGAGCGAGAATTATATTGTTAATGTTCAGACGAAAAATTCTTTCGATTCCCTCTCTGACTCTGAGGTTCAAGAAAGCTCGCCCTTGTCTTCGTCGTCAAGACTAAATATAAATATAAACAGTAACTGTACCGAGGCCAAGAGTAAACAGCGAGACCAACTAAAATTAATGAATGATAAAATAATTCTACTTCAAGAAAAATTAAGGAACGCTGAACAGGTCATTGAAAACTTAAGGTCAGAAAATCGTACCCTAAAAGGTGTCGTGGTTGATAATACCAGTGAATTAAATATTCTAACTGACGCTGGTAAGTCGAACGCAAAAAATAAATTGCATTGCAGCGAGAGGAAAAGTCTTCAAAATTTGAATTTGTCTTGTGATAGAAAAGCAAACAAAACAGAACAGGGCTCTAACTATCGGGAAACGCCTTCAAAGAAAGAAGCCAAACAAACTGCTCAAGAGAAGCATAATGAGGAAAAAATAATGGGGTGTAACTCATTGGGTGCAACTACCTCACCATCATCAGCGATCCTCACTGGTAGCGAAGAAAATATAGTGCCGACGGACAAGAAGAGCAAAATCTGCTTGCTAAGTACAAATAAAAAGAATAAAATGCTCTTGATGGCCGACTACTTAACAAAAGATTATGAGTTGTGCCACTACCTTACTCCAGATGTAGGTGTCAGATATCTCTTGAAGAATTTAAATAATAAATTGATGAACTATACCATGAAAGACTACTGCGTTGTATTCATCGGTGAAGAGGATTTCAGAAAATCACAGAACTATGCTAGTCTAGTATCTTTTATAAAAAAATCTCTTCAAATAATCACGCATACTAACATTATTTTATGTGTTCCGATTTTTAACTGTAGTATCTTTTCAAACATGTACAACAGAAGAGTAGAAGCTTTTAATGATCTGCTATACTCTGATGTGAAGAAATATGAATATGCATATACAGTGGACTGTAACTTGAACCTAAATTATGACCTAAGTATGTTCTTTAAGTTTTCAGGGCATGTAAACGAACATGGAATGAGAGCCATTTTTGAAGACATTGATAATTTATTAGGCCTTATAGAAGAAGATAATACATTTTTTCGTTAATAACCAATCAAATAATATATTATCAAATTCCAATCCCCCTATTATTCAAAATGCATCATGCAAATTTGGAATATATCATCAAAATGTTTGTGGGATCACAAAAAAAAAAGAATGAATTAGATATGTTTTTAGAGTACTTTGAACATGGTCCACCTAAATTTGTTTGTATAACTGAACACTTTCTAAATAGTAATAACATAGACCTGTTTTCTTTGTCTAACTATGGAATAATTACATCCAATACTAGGTGTAATAAAAAAAGGGGAGGCAGTCTTATACTGGGTCTTAAAGAATGTACTTTTGACGAGTTGGATATTTGCAAAAAGCTGTATAAATTAGTTTACTTTGAAGTGTGTGGTATCAAAGATAAATACACCGACATAAATATTTGTTGTATTTATAGAAACGACGACAGGAAATATTTTGATAACTTTTTGATCCAGCTTGAACAACTTTTGGAGCATTTCTTTAACAAGAAATGTATTATATGCGGTGATTTTAATGTAGATTTATTGAAAGATACCGAACAAAGAACTCAATTCGTAACATTATTAAAATGCTATAATTTTAGACCTTTAATCTCAGAAGCTACGTACAACTGCCGAGATGCGCAGTCATGCCTTGACAATTTTCTTACGAACCTCCCGGAGTCATCTATAGATGATCTACAGATTGAATATAATGGATTGTCAGATGGACACGCCGGGTTATTCTGCAATATAAATTATTCTAACATGAGTAAATGTAGTAATGATGATAAACATGTAGTGCTAAAACATAGGACATTTAATGCTAAAAATAATGATGCCTTTAGAAAGCAGATTATAAATATTAAATGGGATAACTTGGGGATAAATGGATTCTTGAAAGTATTTCATGAGATTTACAAAAATAGTTTTCGGGTTAAAAATGTAAGAGTCAAGCTAAATCGAGATAAAAAAATGAATTGGATCACACGGGGTTTAAAAATATCGAGTCAAATGAAGCGCTTTTTAATAAATTCAAACTCAGCTACTAATCATAAAACAGTAATTGCTTATAAGAATAATTATGTCAGAATTTATAGGAAACTTATCATATTGGCCAAAAAATTAGCAATACAGTCGGCAATTGCTAAGTCAAAAAACTCTATGAAATCTATTTGGGATGTTGTTAATAAACATCGGAACAAAAAAACTTCTACTGATCGACCGAAAATAGTTTTAAAAATTGATAGTAAAGTAATAGTGAACACACCGGAAATCGTTGATGTATTTTTATCCAATTTTCGAACTAACAGTTCTGGGCCTACTGTTGATATTAATAAAGTAGGGGATAAGTTAGGGGAAATTAACACAACTGTACCTTCTGATATGTTGTGGGAATATATTACACCTTTAGAGATTATCACAACAGTTAAAAACATGGAGACAAAGAAATCAACTGGCATTGATGAAGTTTCGATCGCTGTAATAAAAGATAACATTGACATATTAGCAGTGCCACTTTCAATCTTTTTTAATAATTGCTATGAGGAAAGTGTTTTCCCAGAACAACTTAAGTTAGCTAAGGTAATACCAGTTTACAAGAAAGGCTCCAAAAGCGACCCACAAAATTACAGACATATATCACTTTTATCAGTCATCTCTAAAATCTTTGAAAAGCTTATTAAATCACGCCTAATTAAACACCTATCAATTAACAAAATCATTAATGAAAGGCAATATGGTTACCAAAAACACAAAGGCACGAGTGATGCAATTGGTAAACTGATTGATGATGTAGTTATTAATATAAATAATAAGCTGAAGGTAGCGGGATTGTTTTTGGACCTAACATCTGCCTTTGATACCGTTGATCATGATATACTTTTGTACAAACTTAAACATTATGGGGTAAGGGGCAAGATCTTACTGCTTTTGAAATCATACCTAGAGAACAGGAAACAGCTCATAGAGATGAAATCTATAGAAAAGGGTTTTCAGAAAGTTTACCGATCAAAATTAACTAAAATTGAAAAAGGCGTACCGCAGGGGTCCATTTTGGGTCCAACACTTTTTTCGATTTTTGTTAATGATGTGATTGATTTTATTGGAAGGCAATTTAGTGATGTAGGAGTAGTGATATTTGCGGATGATACAAATGCAATTATTTCTTCTAATAACATAGAAGACCTCAATAGTAAAGTAAATGCAGTTTTAGGTGGGTTTCAGACATGGGTCACTGAATGTAAATAAAACACAAGTCATGCTCTTTAAAACTACTTCGAGTAACAAAGATGCTCTATATGTAAATTTAAACACTGTTCAGATGGACATGGTTAATTCGGTTAAGTTCCTTGGTATGCGCATAGACTGTGATTTAAACTGGAAAGAGGAACTTAAGGCACTGGAGAACAGTATTAGTTCAGCGTGTTATGCACTGAGGAGCCTACGGGATGAGGCCACTACAAAACAACTTATTGGTGTTTATTATGCACTTGTAGAATCACGTTTACGTTACAGTGTTAATTTCTGGGGTCAAAGTTACGCATACAACATAAAAAAAGCGTTCATTGTACAAAAAAGAGCCATCAGAACAATTGTGCGTATCCCGTCATGGCAGTCGTGTAGAGAACACTTTATCAGGCTAAACATATTAACCGTGCCTTGTCTCTACATTCTTGTCGTTCTGACTGATGTAGTTAAACACCCAGATAAGTATGAGACCAATGAGGAAAGAATTTTTAGACAAAACACTCGCAGGAAGGACCTAACAAAATCAATAGCGCCTGTTTTAAGAGTAGTCCAGCATAGTGTACGACATCAAGCTGTCAAATTGTACAACAAGCTACCAGGTGACCTGAAGGCTATTAATAGCGTTAATATCTTTAAACGTCGACTTAGGGACTTCTTGTTAAAGAAATGCTACTACGACGTCAATGAGTATATGTGTAATTGATTTAATTTAAAATATTATTATGTATCTAAAGTATTTACCTAATGTCACATTTCCTAAAAAATTAAGTGTTCATTTTATGGTTTTTTCTGATCTCATTACGTTTAGTTGTATGTGATCTCACACGTAGAGTTTATTATTTGTTATTGTTATCTTTTATTACTTAGATTTTAAACCTATTAGTTGATATTTTTTTGAATTTCTTAATAATATGTAACCTGTATTTGGATAATTGGCCTGTTTCCAACACAATTATGTTATTGTTATACGGAATAAAGGATATTATTATTATTATTATTATTATTATTATTATTATTTAGGTACTTACCTATTACCTTACACTGTTCTTATGTAAGTTGTCCGTTAAATCTTGCAACTGAGTTTTGAAGTAGTTATCCTCTACTTATTGAGATGAAATTTGGCTTACTTATGTAAACCTGGTGCCAATACAATAATCTGGTACTGAAATCCTGATGGTGCTTCCAGGACCGTCTCCACAGGAGGGGACTCTTCGACGGTTAATGGCATCGACTTGAAATTTGGTATGGATTTGTAAGTTGGATGACAATACAAGTACAGATAACAGAAAGCACAGTCGGCAAAAAATATTGTATTAAAAATTGTTTTTTAACAGAAAACATCCCATTCCTAATTGTTATCTACATCATCATCTCATTTATTTTATTTTGCGCTTAGCAAACGCTTATAAATACTGTATTATACCTGTAATATTTTAAAAGGATGTCAACATGGTATACATATAGCTACTTCGTGGTATCTTTTGGAACTACCTTTTTAGTAGCAAATCGTGGTACGTGAGTGTTTTGCCGAATAGAGTCTTGATTTTGTCTTTTATTTACATACATACATAGGTTATTGAACGCAGCCGGGGCTCCAACGAACTTGTATTAGGTGCTTTGAAAGACAGAAAATTTGAGATTTATATTATGGAGATTGTGGATACTGAGTTAGAGATAATAGCTTTCGTGTTTTACATGAGAGTAAAACAAAACAGTATCGGTTTGATATCTAGCTCAGAGGCGGGCGCAATAAAATGTCATATAATGTGGCTTTGCGACAGCTATTATCCGTAATTTGCGGGTCCTGCCGCTAAGCAGCAGTGCTTGCACTGTTGTGTTCCGGTGTGGAGAGTAAGACAACCGGTATAATTACGGGCACAAGAGGCATTTCATCTTAGTTCTCGAGGTTGGCAACGCATCTGCAGTGGTGATCATTTACCATCAGGTGACATCAGGTGCTCGTTTGCCTTCCTTGTGGTTTAAAAAAAAATGTTTTTTAAACGATTTCAAAATAGCAATTTGACTGTATGCTTTTTTTTGTTACGCGATTACTCCATCCACTCATGAATCGATTTTGATTATTCTTTTTTGTTTGAAAGGTAATTTTATTTACGTTTGAAGCCGTTAAATTTTTCTGTTTTAGATAAAAAGTTGTTACATCGAAGTGGATTTTAGTACCTAAAAGCAAATGTACAGTCAAACCAGTCGTATCGTATTTTCTTAATCAAGTGGTGGCATTTAATTTTTAGTGATAAATAAAATATCGTAATGGTTCACGAGAAAATTGTCGACTGTAGAGGTACGTTAAAATAACGTTTATTTTTATCATAGGTAGAAGCAGAAATTGCATCCAAACACCGAATGTGTGCCAGGGCCGTCCCACAATACATATTTACAAGCGACCTATTTATCTAAACCGCGAAACGCCTATTTTTCCCAAACTCCCTACACACTTACCCGATGACAGCGCTTCGTAAAACACTCAAGCCAACGTTTTCGACCGTCGTAAAACGAACCTTATCTCCTTGTGTTAAGGAGTATGAGGAGCATATTTGTCATGTCAGTATTCAAAGTGCGTGGAAAATTGTCGCGTTCATCTTGTGGGAAACGAGAATGATTACCATTTACTTTGTTTCTAGTGGGTAAACGGGGTTTTTTCCCCTTTGTCACTTAACAGGTTGTAGAGGTAGGAATATGTATAGAGTAGCCTTAATGGTTAAACCATTCTCACCATCTTGATGGTTGACTTGACAGTCTAGTTTTTTTTAATACGATGAGCAAGGCAAACGAGCAAGTCACCTGATGGTAAGTGGTCACCACTGCTCATAGACACCCGCAACCCCGGAGGGCTTGCAGATGCGTTGCCAACCTAGAGAGCTAAGATGAAATGCCTATTGTGCCCGTAATTACACAGCTGTCTTTCTCTCCACACCGGAACACAACAGTGCAAGCACTACTGCTTAGCGGCAGGGTTAGCGAGTGAGATGGTGATAGCGACCTCGCACAAGGTCCTACCACCCGCCTTGCCTCCGAACGATTTTTGGATGATTCTAAATAATTTTTTTTCCTAAAATAAAAACTCTAGTCGACATCAAATGTGAGTATAAATGAGTAAACAAATACCGAACGATTTTGGTAATTTTTATATAGAGAACTACCTAGTAAATTTTAGTAGATTTTACATACCTACGGAACTACATAGGGATATTAACATTTTAGAAAAAAAAAGAAATTTCGCAATTGCACTCCAATTGACGAAGTTATCAGGGAAAAATAGATAACAGAACGGGAGTAAATGGGGAAGCTGGTATGTTGAGAATGTTTGGATGTTTGTTATTCAATCACAATTGTGATGTTTTGGCTCTGTATTTTGTTTCTGTCTTTTTTTATATTGACGGTACCTATCACTAATAGGGTGCCAAGCTGACTAGACGGCATAAATTACACGTCACATGCGATTCCTTCTTAACGATACCTTAACGTAGCTATTTCAGCCGATACTTTACATTCGTACATTACTGACCTTCTCTTTCTACTGTTACCTAAACTAGGGGCTTTGTGAGCTGTAATAGACATTTCTGAACATCTTTTGTGTTTTTAGTGTCCACGCAATCAAAAGTCATTCATTAAAAATGTTGTTTCCATACAAATTGCCTAATGCAAAAACCTAAAGGATACTTCCAGTTGTCCTAGAAACTTGAAATATGAAGGTATTTAATATGAAGGTAGCTCTTATAGCACAACCATTCAGAAAAATCTCAGAATCCATTTTTTTTATGTCTGTCTGTATTTGTCATAGACCAATATAAAATGACCACCCCACACTGCGTACATTTTCCTTAGGAGCAGGGCTCTGCTAACACTGGACAACTTAAAATAATGGCGAAAAGCAGGAAAATCTTTATACGGAACCCTCAGTGCGAGAGTCCGACTCGCACTTGTCCGGTTTTTTTTGTACAAAATTTCACGCATGAGAATCGGTTGAGAAATGCAACCAGAGGGTCGAGCACGACTTGCGTAAGTAACGTTACGGTTATTGTATCGAGATCGAGAAACCTCATACTAAATTTTAAATCCAAATACGCTCATGGGTGTTCCAAACGTCATACAAACTCGACTACGTTTACTATTTGATTTTACGTGACGCAGGTTTTGACCTATTATAGGTGTCATTCTCTAAGGTGACACGTTTCGTTTCGGCTAGTGTCTCAGTGACGAAGTATGCATTTTTTGTAAAAATGTTTCGTCACTTCGGCGCTGTAATAGGCGTAAATAACCTTAAAATCTATGCAATGATGTACCAGTGACTGGCGTAAGAAGTACATACATACATACTTGAGTGGTTGTTTTCTTTTTCATCAGTCAATACAGTCAGTTGTGCTAGCCCTACTAGCACAACTAGCCGCGACTTTGTATGTCGCGCGAGATTATATTACCCATCCCGTTGCATTCTGAGTGACAGAAAAGGACGGGCAATTGTTCTCGCGCGAGATAGAAGTCACACTCTTAGTTGTGCTAGACCTACAGGCTACTTTTTATTCGGGAAAATTGCGATAACCGAATCTACACAGACGAAGTCGCGGGCAACAGCTAGTTACTCCATCATTCCCTCATACGCAGCTACGGTTATTTAGCTATGCAGACTAGGAGATGTTTATGTAAAATATGCGAAGTGATTTTCGTTTCGCCCTCATTTTACTAAACCCCAATCAGAAGCTCGTCATGTTAATTCTAGGAACACACTGGATATAAATAATTTTGCAGCAGGTTTAATAGACTTTCGTTTTGATACCTGTATTAATTTCGTATTCCAATTACTATTTACGAGGATACTGTTAAAGGGTTATCCATATAGCTGTTTGCATATATTTAATCGTTGGTAAAATTTTGTATATTTAGGCCCATTTTCACCAACCTTCAAAACGACCATATTAAACGTTGAACAGTCGTTATGTTAGGTACGAGCAAACGATCGATTAAAACTTAAATGACCATTTAATAACCTAACCAACTTAGATAAGTTGAAAAACCCCCGACATTGTCATTTCAAAGTTCAATATTTCAAAAACGGGTGAACCGATTTTAATGAAACTTAGCTAAGAACCATCTCGATTAAACTAGCTTTCGAACAAAAAAAACCACATCGAAATCGGTCCATTCGCTTGCGAGCTACGATGCCACAGACAAATACACAGATACACAGTTACACAGATACACAGACACACAGATACACATATCAAACTTATAACACCCCTCTTTTTTGTCAAAGGTTAAAAAAGGCCTGTTACACGCGTCTTTTTTTATAGACTTACCAGCATAGGTAATTTAGTTAGCACAGGCTTTTATTGATTAAATCGACAACACAATAATTAGGAAAAAATATTTCGGTATTTACGTTGTGTAACGTAGTCTAGTGACTCAAAGAAAACTTATGAAGGGTACACGGAAAGAACATTTATTGAGTTACGAGTCACTTTAAAAAAAACGAGATTGTGATATCAAAATGTAGAGCACTCAATAGACTAAGTTACCACTCAGTTACACATACAAATATTTTTATGTAACTTGTCTTTTCAATCACTCACTATCACTTAAAAAAAAAAGTAAACGTACGAAAACTATATGGATTTTTATGTAGATTTTCGTAGCTATGTATAGTTGTTTATAAAATTAATAAAAACATTTTAAATAGGTAACTAAATGACAGCTTTTCGCGTGAATTGTCAATATGAAGTGCAAAGGATGATTTAGATTAAATTAAATACTTTAGATAATGTAATTACACTTACAACAAAACAAACAAAAACAAAATGAATAATAATAATAATAATAATTAAATCTACAACCTAAAATGGAAATCGTCCCCGAGGCCGCTCCCTCGGGGCAAGGTGCCCAAAAGGCTGGCGGCGTTGCCTCTTTGTATAGCTTGCTATTGCAAGCGTATGCGTTACACTTTAACTTTAGATGTATTTTATGAGATGAATATACGTCATTCGACGTGTATAGTTTGAAATTTTTAAAAGACCGAAAATTAAAGGTTTTATATCAAAAATTATATCTAATGGTAGCAATCTTGAAGTATTAATTTTATAGTAAAAAATAATTTTGAATATTTACATGTATTTATTTTTCTGCCGGCCATATACTTTGCTACGAAAACTGCACGTGACAGTCATTAGACATACATTATAATATATGTGTTAGTATTACTGACCTAAATAACTATTAACACGTAACCCTTCTGAAGGACTCAGCGAAGGGCGATACAACATATAATATCGCAAGTTTATGGAGGTGTATGAATTATGCAATACTTATATCGCAACTGCATTAAACAAACAACGGAACTGCACCTTAATTCGAGTGTAGTAAGAATCTGAATTCAATGATATGTTTTGTGGTTGTGCGTCCTTGTTATGTATTTATATGTATATATAATTTTACCAAGTATTGTATTATTCAAGGGTCATAAATGTAGATAACATGAACCTTCCGTGTGTTATATTAGTTTGTCTAATTAAACAATGGTAAAGTTGGTAAAATGGTAAAGTTTTTTACGGACATGACCTCCTTAGTTTGTTTAAGTTTAACCCTTAATTAGATATAAAAAACATGACTCAAGTCTCTTTGTCATTTTGGAGTATTTATAAACAAACATACAAAAAGGTAGGTAGTCTTAAGTTGCTAAATTCAGATGCTTGAATGAATAACATTAAAGAACTGGATAAATATTTAAATGAAATTAGAGCACTTGAGTCTAAACCATGGAATCAGCGCATGGTGCATCGTCTGAAGCCGCTCAAAAAGCTATTTAAAGCGTATAAATAGGGTTTCTAGGTTGCGATTATGATTTTGTCGCTTTCGCATTGGGCTTATAATAATCATGACTGTATAAGTCAATATCCAGAAGGCTAGTCGATGTCACAGGGGACCGAAGAGAGGCAGCTTTCCAGACAAATGTTAAGTCAGCCATCCAAGGAGGGAACGCTGCCAGCACCTTTGGTACCATGCCCAATGGGACTTCGTTTTTTTAGACATACATTAATTTATTTAAATCTGATAGTTTAGTTTTTTACTGTTTGTTAAAATAAATATACCCACTTTAAAACTACTCGTGTTTAGTATTTTTGACGATTTTTCACAACGTAAGAAATTTACTAACACAAAAATGGTGTGCGTGAATTCATTGTAGTTGCCGCGGACTGAAAGATAATCAAAAGAAGTAAAAGTGACAGTTAAATTTAATTTAATTTATTAAAACAAAAGAACACTGTGTACACTAGTTTTACCTACAAAAACGTACGGTGACATGAAAAGCCAATTACGTATTTGTAATATATGAATATTTAAGTATCTTAATTAGGTACATTGTATATCACTGACAGGAAGATATGAACTGAAAATTACTTGTTTTTCACAATCATGAGGAAATTCGTACAAAGCAAATAATTATTTGTTTATGTGCTTTTTGCGTACCGAAAGTTGGACTGACTAATTAACTGTTAATAAGCGTTGTCATTTTAGTAAGAGGGGAAAATGTACGGATTAAGTTTTTATTATAATTTTAACTAACGTACGAGGGGCGGCTGATAAGTAATCTCCTTGGTCAGAAATATATACAAAAATAATGCTGGCTGGTATGGATTTATATTCGTTTGTTATTCTATTTTCAAAATGTATTACATTCATTTGTTTATTGCATCACGTTTATTTGTCTCCTACAATTGTTTCAAAAATGTCGGTAGAAAAAGTGAAAATGGATAAAATCGAGCAGCGTGCGGTGATTAAGTTTTTGACTAAAGAAGGGAATACGCCTTTGGAGATCAGACAGCGTATGTTACGTGTTCTCAGTAGGAGTATCTTTTTGTGTTTTTCTCCCAATTTTTTATTTTTACGGTTTTCCCGTGAATATCAATTATATTTTTTATAAACTCACTGAAACATGAATACACAGAAAAAAACCAGAAAAAAACATGTGCAAACATGACATCAAATCAAATCAAATCAAATGTGACATGGATCGACATGTTTTTTTTTTTTTTTTTTTTTTTTTTTTTTTTTTTTTTTTTTTTCTGGTTTTTTTCTGTGTATTCATGTTTCAGTGAGTTTATAAAAAATATAATTGATATTCACGGGAAAACCGTAAAAATAAAAAATTGGGAGAAAAATACAAAAAGATACTCCTACTGAGATCATGAATTATTGCTTTAGTGCGCCATCTCGTTGTTGAGCCTGGGTAAACTGATAAGTTTCGAAAGGGTGCGTTGTTTTCGGTTTACGAAGTAATCGCATAGATGGCGCTAGTCACTGCAAAAAGTGATAAAAACAAGCTAAGATTTGAATACATGGAAAAAATTCGGCCTTTCCTCTATGTCCAATCGTGGTGTAGGGGAAAAGCACACGACCCGGAGTGTCGAGGATCCGGGTTCGATTCCCGGGGTTGGCATTTTTCTGGTTTTTTTCTGTGTATTCATGTTTCAGTGAGTTTATAAAAAATATATGTTACGTGTGTTTGGCAGTTCGTGTTCTTCCGAATTTGTTATAAAGTTTTGGTCAAAGCAGTTTAAGTTAGGTCGTGAGAGCCTGGAAGATGATCCTCGTAGCGGAAGACCAGTTTCGGCCGTCACCGATGAAAATGTAGCCAGGGTGAAAAAAAATATATTAGAGGACCGACGAGTGAAGCAGTGGGAGATGTGGGCGTCAGTAAAGAGCGAGTCAATGAAATAATTCATGAGCATTTGGACATGTCCAAGGTTAGTGCACGTTGGGTCCCCAGAATGTTGACTGCATTTGACATGGAGAGGCGTGTCAAATGTTGCGAAGAGTTTTTGGACATGAGTCGAGGGAAAGAGGAAGAAATAATTTCTAGAATTGTAACATGTGATGAGACTTGGATTCGACAATGGGACCCGGAAAGTAAGCAAGAGTCGTTACATTGGAAATTTAAGTATGAGAAGCCGCCTCGGAAATTCAAGGTCTGTCCATCGGCAGGTAAACTTATGGCTACAATCTTTTGGGACGTAGAAGGGGTTTTGCTCATAGATTATTTACCGAAGAAAACTACAATGAATGCTGATTTTACTCAAACTTACTATATCAACTAAGAGAGACAATAAAAGAAAAACGGCGAGGTAAACTAAGCAAAGGAATTCTGATTTTGCACGATAACGCACCAGTGCATACCGCCCGCACAACGAAGCTAGCAATTAAAGACAATGGCTTCGAAACCATTGACCACCTCCCTTATAGTCCAGATTTAGCCCCCTGTGACTATTTTCTGTTTAGACTTCTCAAGAAAGACCTCAGGGGACGAAGGTTTATGACCGATGACGAAATGAAGGCTGCGGTTACTGACTTTTTTGACGACAAACTGAAAGTTTTTTTTTTAATGGTTTAAATTCAATATTTGAAAAATTTTATAAGTGCAATTTACTAGCAGGGGACTATATAGAAAAATAAAAAAAATTTAGCCACGACAGTCTTTTGTTTCATTGTTAGGTAGATTACTTTTCAGCCGCCCCTCGTACTAACAGGAAAATATTCTTACCCTGTAATTGGCAGAACTGAAAACAGAAAACCTGAATTCTATTCTCATTTGATCTTATATATCTACTAAATTTTTTTTATAAAATAAAAATACAAAAATACTGCTATTAGATATTGATGATGGTTCAAAACAAAAATGTTTAAAGTAAACATCTATTGCTAATAATTTTTGACATTCAGTTACTTTGATTTAGGATATAATTTTGAACGGCAGAAAAATTCATAGATGACGTTTGTGCTATGTATCATCTGTGTATCTTATTGAGATGCTGCCAATTATAGGGTTAAATTTTTTAATAAATTCGACGAAATGTGATGGCGGAACTATTACAGAATTGCATAATAACGAATGACAATATTTTTGCAAGATTTTTTTTCGATAATCTCACTGAAACATGAATACAATTAACAATAACAATAACACCTAACCTATTGCTAACCTTGGTGTAAGGGCAATGACACATGACACGAAATGTAAAGGATCCGGGTTCGATCCGGGTTAGCTATATTTATGTTATTTTTTCTATGTATTCGTGTTTCAGTGACTATTAAAAAAAAATCACAAGGGTGTCCACTTAAAGTTATACAACAACATGTTGGACGTATTGACGTTTCAATGCAATGCTGTGTAAAAAAAAATTATTGCAGTTATTTATTTATTTACTCATTTTAGACATTACGTAAATTTGTCTATAATGTCGCGTACCTACTCTATGAACATGTATTTTTTCTCTTATTTGTAGTACGAACTTGTTCTTTAAATACTACTTGTACATTTAGCTGGTTTTGCAGAAATTTATAACAACAAAGGAACAAACGCAAGGAACTTCTTCATTTACGAGGAAAAAATCAACGAGCAGGCTTTTTTAAATAGTTTTTATCTCACAAAGTTACCCTCAAATTACTCAAAAAGAACCTTAAATTCATTAACCTATCATAACTTGTTAAAGGCTAAACCCTGTTAGCAATAATAATAAAAACATACCCTTTAGAACTAGGTAAAGGCAACTTCCCGTTGTTTTGAAGAGCCGTTTTGAGCGTAGCGTGGAATCGCTGGAAGCGTGAACACACCCCTAGCTACGCACACAGACGCAGTCACCTTGCCTGCATGGTGTTGCCTGTTTATTGTAAAAAAATATGTTCTATTATTATTCTTAACAATTTTTGTTATATTTAGTCAGACTACTGAGTTGAGGTTGGAGTTAATAAGAATAGGTAAACATGAACACACATAAAGAAACGACTATACAATCAAACAAGTCTTGATTGATATTATTGATTTTCTTATTGATTCTAATCTCCACTAGCAAATTGACAGTGAGTTTTTTGTTTACAAGGACACATTGGAAGACTAAGAAAGATATCCTTAGAAAGGTATTTGATTGTAGGTATTTACTGTAAGTACCTATTTAATAGGTAATAGGTAAAAGTTTTTATTAAGCATTTAGAATATAACCTGTATAGCGTTTACCAAGTATTTTTGCTGCGTCACATGTATCCGAGTATATTGTTGCGTTTGCAAATATCGTTCTCGTTTGGTGAAAATATGATACCTATAAGTATCTTATTTAATCACGAGTTAATTTTTGCGCATCATTGATAACTTTTGTAAAGTTCTCAGATATATAGGTATATGGCTTTGAATGGTTTCGAAAATTTCGCAGTTTTTTTATCGTCACGGTCTTTAGCAAAACACCAATAGCAAGTATTTTTATTTGTAAATGTACGTTTATGTATGCAATCAAAAAAATCATGTTACAAATCTACCCAAAGGTAGATGATTTGTCATGCGAGGGTTACAGAATTACGTTCTTCAGAATCTTAACAATGATTTAATATCCGTCAAGAAAATAGGTTCGCATTTTCCGTTGCAACGTTTTCCTCAAAATTAACTAGCAACCCCGCTTGCAGTCCCCGGCCGAGACAGGCCGGCTGGCCGCCCAGGAAAAGAGACAACGCATACCCCTTTCCCCGAGTGCGAAGAGCATAAACAAGTGATATTGACCTTGCTCGCAATGACGTCATTTGCGACCTAGCTGCAGCTTCCCATGTGGCTCGCCTGTGTGTGTGAACCAGACCCTGAAAGTATGTCAGTGTGCGCGTTATCGTTATCCCTGCTACGGCTGTGTGTACCTTTGTTCTGTCTATGTAGTGTGTCCGCGTGAAAGTTTCGTGTGTGTACGGTCGTATAATGTGCAACAGGTTGCGTGTGTTAGTGACATTGATTTCCTGTACGGGAGCAACAGGCGAATTACTTTGTCGAGTTGTATTTGGTTTTTGTTACAGTATGAAATGTTAATATTGTTCTTGGATGTGGCCGTCTTTGTTGTTTTGTTTGCTCGTATTGATGGGAATTGTTAACTAGTTTATAGTAACTGGATTGGGGTAATTTCTGTTTGAGGGATCGAATGTTGCGGCTAATCTTGTTCTGAAGGCCGAGTACGAATATTCGAATCCAGCGTAACGTTATTGTATCGAAATTGAAAAACTTCATACAAAATTTTAGTTCCAAATACGCTCACGGGCGTGAGCAGAGGCCCGAGTACGAATATTCGAATCCTGCGTAAAGTAACGTTATCGTATCGAAATCGAGAAACTTCATACTAAATTTTAGTTCCAAATACGCTTACGGGCGGGCGCTATTCCAAACGTCATTCAAATTTCTCGATAACGTAACGCAAGATTCGAATATTCGTACTCGTGCCACTGTTCCAAACGACATGCAAATTTCTCGATAACGTTACTACTCGATACGTTCCGCAGGATTCGAGTATTCGTACTCGGGCCTCTGTGCGCCATTTTACGCTAATTGCACGTAGGGTCGACAATTGCTGGGGGGTAGGAGGGGATGGTATCTTTTGCTCAGTGGATTCTTTTTACATGCGATCGCGGGTTAACAGACGATCGCGTCTTTTGTTTACTTTTTTTGGGTTTGAGGGATGAGTAATTTCTATGTACATTAAAAAGTATAATATCTCAAAAACGGGTGAACTGATTTTTAATGTTATGGCTGGAAAGCCAGTTTTCAAATAAAAGAAAACTGCATTCAAATCGGTCCGACCGTTTCAGAGCTACTGCCACATACAGACACAAACACACGGACACGTAAGTATATTAAAATAGTAAAACACTTTACCTCTAAAACCCAGGCTGAACCTATTTTGATAAAACAACTAAAAATCATCTAGGTTTCGTTTAAAAGCTAAGATGCCTCAGACAGACACGGAGATACACAAGTCAAACTTATTGTAACAACCCTCATTTTGCCTTGGGTGTTAATAAAATCAAACAATATTAATATCTGCCATCATTTATTAAAACGAAATTATTTACAAAATGCCCATCACAACGGACAGCAAGACAGTAGGTACATGCATTAGACATATTAAAAAATACAAAGATACACCAAGGGCCTAGAGTCTATACGTTATGTATAGGAAGCTGAGCTCTGTTTGGATATCAGAAACAAAATCCCTAAACTATCACAACTTTATGACAACCCTGAAAGAAGTTAGCGTTCTTCCCTTTTACTCTTAACTACTTAGAGAGGGATATGTTACTGGATTCCCACTGATCGACCATACGTACGTTACTAGTGCATGATCATCTTGTGTCCCTTTCTGAGCAGAAGAATAGAGAGAGAACAGAAGAGACGAAAGGGTGTAATCGACGGGTGAGCTACGAGACCGCGGTTTTGCCGTGATACACGTATGAGCTCTACCGCAGTAAAAATATCGCGATCCTGCTGCCTTCTCACAAGACCCGAGATCCTTCCGTGATACACGTATGAGCTCTACCGCAGTAAAAATACCGCGAGCCTGCTGCCCTCTCACAAGACCGCGGTTTTGCCGTGATCCACGGGCGAATTTTACTGGCAAGCCGATAAAACTGCGGTAAAGCTCGCCTGTCAGTCACACCCTTAAAACGGGCTAGCCGTATTATAAGATAAGCGCTTGTCGCTCTTTTTATTACCAACTTCACAAGGTATTAAGTATTATTATGCTAGAATTATAATAGTTCTGTTAATCATGGGTTGCCAGTTTTTTACTTTAGTTTTCAGTTCGTAGTGGCCACATAAAATCGCGTTATAAACTCGTCCGCAGCTACATCAGTTTTAATTTAGAATGGTCAATAATTCGAACGGAATAAAATTTTAACGTTAAAGTACATTTCATACATCAGGCAACTAATCTAAAAAGTAATTTATCGCAAGTTCACACGAGCTGAAGGTAAAAAAGCGATCTAAGACTTATTTCCAGTCTTATTCTGGTTTATGGACAGGAAAAGGATACTTTTAACATGAAAAATCATTAGGAAAAGGATAATTATAATTCCAACGAAGCGGGCGGTAAATTTATCTTTATATGATATAAAATTAGTTATTGTATCTATACAGTTATTTTATCTAATCCAGTTTAAAAATAAAGATACTGCATATTATTTTACTTCATTATAACATCAATTTTATATTATAATTACACATTCTTACAAGTTATTGACATAATTGGGTGTGTAATAACTAATTTATGGCATAATATTCTACTCATATAAATGATTTACGCTATGTTTAAATTACGAAGATGTAACATACACATTTGTAGGTAAACTTTAAAAGAATTAAGTACATTCAGTAAACATGATTTTATTCACTTTTACACTTTAAATACTTATTTACCACGCTCTTTCGAGAAATATTATGAAGTTATAAAATGAAGTTACCTAACTTTTAACATGAAACTACCGTGAGACTCAATCATAGTGAAATAAAAACGGATCACTCACGTATATAAGTCGAGTTTAGCCCGACATGTTTCGGACTAATCCGTAGTCCTTCCTCTGGGAGCGCACGAACCAGCGGCGGCGAGACGCACACTGCGCGCCGCGGCTCTGCTCGCGCGACTACTAGACGCAGCTGACCTAACTTACCGTTACCTAAGTTACCTAACTGTTAATATTTTAGAAAAGATTAAGTAAATTTTTATTAAAACGTGTTATTGATTTTATGGCCTAAAAGCTACTTCCCACCATCGCACATACCAAAAGTGAAATTCAGTTGAAATTTTAAGATACAGGTCCCTTATCATAATGATTTACAAAATAATTATGAATCCATTGAATTGCAAAATAATTATGTTTCACATTATTTAAACATAATTATTTACTAATTTACTCAGGTAAGTATAGATTCTTTATCTTGTCAGATATCATAATCTACAAATAGTTGTCACTGAAATTTTGTAGGCCGCAGTATTGTCATCCATATAAGTAGGTAATATTATTTCAGCGAAAATTTATTCAAACTTAAAATCTAGTGTACACCTACCGCTTTGTTTGTCAAATCAAATGAAAACTATAAACTATGATGTCTAGTTGATTGCATAATTACCTAACCAAAGTTTTTTCATAATGCTTATTCAAAGCTTAAATTAGTATTAATTAAGCCCGCATTAATTTCTAAACATTTTGAACATGGAAAGAGTTTAATATTATTACTAAACGCCTGTGCGTGTGGCGGTTAGTAACTGTAGAAATACATTACAAATTAGTTTTTCTGTTCTTGTTTGCCGCTGGTGGTTACCAAAGTGTTAACTAGACACATGACTTGTGCACATGAAATTCACATGAGATTTTTTTAACTGCATAATGTCTTTCGCACCGGAGTATTTAGCAAAACAAGTCCAGCACTGTACACAACAAACGTGCAAATGTAACGTTTCCATCAAAATTGCCAGTAACATTTTAATATTATTTTTATTCACTGCCGCCAATTTTCTAGCTTAAATTTCTCTTTGGCCAGTAACACATGCTTAGGCATAACTTTTTAAACCACCGCTGCCGATATCTCAACGTCACATTCAAAGTGGCCAGTATCTATTGACACTTCTATTTTTAATTTTCTTCAGCTTCAAGAGCACACCTCACACCGTACCAGCCCCACCTCGTCGCAGTTCATACACTTGAGCGCGACGAACTCGGCCGTGAAGTGGTTACGGTGTAAGCTCTTTTTGGACCCATTGCAAATTCTGCAGGGGAGGAGGCGGAATCCACCACACATCTGGCACGTGTTGCAGGCGTCGGGACTCTGGAATTAAAAAGAATAGCATGAGGTATTTAGCAAAAAAGAAGATTCGACGTGTATGTATGTATCGGACTGGCCAGACATTGCGCGATAACGAAAATTGTGTGGAGGAGAGGCCTTTGCCCAGCTGTGGGACACCTGTAACGGGCTAAATAAAAATAAAACATTTAATACTCTTAAGACTGTTTCTGTAATGATTTCTTGGTTTTAACGTGATTAAAATTTTGAGGCAAAAATTTATTAAATGACTATTTATATTTCTGTCATGCTTATATAGTAGTTTATGCAACTGCTGCATAATGAGGGTCCTTAAAACACGAGTGTGTTTTTATGAAACGAGGCGATGCTGAGTTTCATAATAGGATCACACGAGTGTTTTAAGGCCTAATTATGTGGAGTTGCATACATTACTTTATCTACACACATATTACAAGTACTCTAAGATGGGTTCAGAAGCCGAAGGCATATATCATACCCATACCTGTCACGAATTTGACTGTTTTTCTTAATCATAGACAAACATACCGAGCGGACGTTTAGTAAACTGTTTTTTTTTATTGTAAAAGAAAAAAAAATCACGTTATTATTTATACATGTCGGACTGAACTCGACTTATATTCGTGAGTGATCCGTTTTATTTCACTATTATTGCAAATTACGTTGGTTTTCAAATTTGAAACATCGCATTCGATGTCGAAAAGTCATTACGACATCGAATTCGATGTCGTAATGACTATTACTTTACTGCTGGGGTGGTGGTTGGGGGGCACTGTCGGCGAAGTCGTCGTCGTACTGCAATGCTGGTCATTTTCTACGTTTTCTGAACGCATTATAGAGGACTTATGATATGTGTGTAGATAAAAACCTTTGTGAATCACAAAAAAATTAAATGAATTAAAAATTTATTTTGAGAAAGTTTTCTTGCCAGTAGTAAATTTAAATTAAAATAGGCCTCAAAATTTCGTCAAAAAAATCGAATAACAAGGCAGTCTGCTGTTGACTTATTAAACCGAACATGACGCCTCTTTGACAAGACGAGATGAGAATTAGATAAAAGATGTTTATTAATAGAGCTTTTTTCGTTACCTATTTTTACGCGCACTTTCAAATTTGAAATAAAACTACACCTACGCAATTTCGACGGATGAGTCTACGTTAAATAACGAATTTAAAACTTAAAGTCTTAAACTTAAACTCCGAGGGTATCATTAGTCCGAATTTTCAGTATTCCGAACGCTAAGTTCCACCGTATCTAGGTTTAAATTATTAAAATAAAACAAACCTAACCTAACCTGCCTACTTTCAAAATCATATAAGTACACCAAAGTTTTCGTTCAGCAGCAATTAGGCTTCGGAATAATGACAATTCGAACTAATGATGCTTTCGGAATTATGACTTTTCGGAGTTGTTGGGTGTTCCACTAGCCAGTGTTGTCGTGGGTTAGTATTGGTAATTATAATTATAGTATTCTTAGTACATTAATATCATGGACTTCCAAACAGCCTAAAACTGCTTTAAATTACTATGATTTTTTAACCATCTTTCATTTACTTCAGCCAACACTTCAAAGGCTATTACGAAACCGACGGAGTAGTGCTACACGAAAAATAATTTCATTAGCCTAGCAATAAGTCCAAGAACTGACTTCATTACGTCGCCGCGGACTTATATTACGTCCCGGGATTACCGCGTCGCTAGCAATATTCAGGTATTTTATCTGGAGCTTCAAGAAAACTTTGAGGTCCATTAAATCACCTTTTCTACCCAGTTATTACCAAACTCAAAGTAATAATTACATTAAACTCCCATTAACGATATGACTGTTGTTGTAACTAGACTCGAAATCTGAACTAAAGTAACGAAAGTCTAAGTAATAACGCAGCTTAGAGCATTAAGCCAAACGGAGGAACCGTGCGCACTAATTTGTTTACAAAACGATCAGTGCCCTAAGCACGACTTGTCGAATCCTGCGTTACGTTACGGTTATCGTATCGAGATCGAGAAATCTTATACTAAATTTTAGTTCCAAATACGCTCACGGGCGGGCGCTGTTCCAAACGTCATATAAACTCGTTATAGTTTACTATTCGATTTTACGTGACGCAGGATTCGACAAGTCGTGCTTAGGGCACAGAAGGCCGAGTACGAATATTCGAATCCTGCGAAGAGTAACGTTATCGTATCGAAATCTAGAAACTTCGTAGAAAATTTTAGTTCCAAATACACTCATGGGCGATGGTAAAAAAAAACATATTGGCAAGGTCCGTAGTTGACTTATCAACTTATCATTCACCTGTAATCTTTACTCATTCACCTATCAGCTTAAATTTAATTTGTACCAAATTGACCGAAATATTCGATAAAGTATGCTCAAAATGAAATAAAATTGATTTTATTATTTTATTGTAATTGTTAAAATAACAAACGCCAGGGGAATGAGATGAAAAATCCAATTTTGAAGAACGACCCTAGTCCGGTAGTTTTAATACTCCAAGTTACAGAGGATCAATTCTGTAAGCGAGGTACCATGTGCCGCCCATAGTAAACACGTCCCCGCCTTAATTGTGATGGATTGAGCGCCAATGCTGTTGCTAACCGTACAATACGATCGCTTAGGGGCTAGATGCGGTACTGGCGACAAAACACAGTGGAATAAATGTGTCACTCATCACGCATGTTTTTTAGGGTTCCGTACCTCAAAAGGAAAAAACGGAACCCTTATACTTTGTTGTCCGTCTGTCTGCCTGTCAAGACCCTTTTTCTCTGGAACGCCTGCGGTTCCTTGAAGCTGTGAAAAATCAACCTTCTAAGTCAAGGCAATCAAAAGATACAGTCATTAAAAAGGCAATTTCCATACAAATTGCTGAAATCTGAAAACCTAAAAGGTACTTCCAGTTGTCCTAGAAACTTGAAATTTGGTATGAAGGTAGCTCTTATAGCACAACCATTCAGAAAAGTCTCAAAACCTTAAATTTTTATGTCTGTCTGTAGATTTCGCAGACCAATATAAGTTGACCCCACACTGCGTACATTTTGCTTAGGAGCAGGGCTCTGCTAACACTGGACATATTAAAACACTGGGGAAAAGCGTTAAAATCTTTCTACGGAACCCTCGTGCGCGAGTCCGACTCGCACTTGGCCGGTTTTTTTATTGAAAGAGGGAGGCAAGCGAGCGAACGAGTCACCTGATGTTAAGCGATCACCGCCACCCACGAGCACCAGCATCACCAAGAGAGTCACTAGTCCGCTGCCGACCTTTAAGGGCACACTCTTTTCTTGAAGGCCCCAATGTCATAGTTGGGAACGCCGCTGACGAGAGTTGATTCCACAATTCAGTCGAGTATTGCCAAACACGTTTCAGAGTAATCCGTAGTCCTTCCTCTGGGAGCAAACGCTTTGGCGGTAGCGAAACGAATACTGTTCAACAAAACGAAGAAAGAAGAAGAGACATACGTGAGTGATCCGTTTATTTCACTATGATTGTATTTCGCGATAGTTCATGATAAAGGCGACAAATGTTGCATTTGCGGCAAAATTGATGGAAAAGGCCGTGAAATTTTATTCATCATGTCAAACATTTTGGATTTAATTTAATATTTTAGAATGTGATAGAAAAAAAAACACAAGCATTCCAAAATTTAAAAAAAAAACTGTATCATAGCAATATGGGAATGTATTCATACTTTTAAGTATATTTCAAACCCGAATTTGTTTTTTGATTTCTTAATTAACTGTAACGAATCTATAATCTTCATGGCGTTCCAACAAAAGTTTCCAAACGGGAAACTTGCGAAATGTGAAAATAAGCTTTGCGAAATTCCATACAGATCAAACAATAAAGTCTATGAAAATTTGCCGCGAACAATGTTATATTTTGTTTAGGAAATGTTTTGCAAAGCGGTTGGTGATTCCGTGCCTAGCAACAGAACAATGCATTCTGTTATTTGTCCTTTGTTTTCGGGAATTAACCTACAAGTTTTCGTTTTTGACTGATTTGTGCTTTGATGGTTTAAACCAGGCGCGTGGTTCATCAAATAGGATCGCATCGTCGGATCGTCGTAATAAGAAAGTGGTTATACAAAGGACCACTATATTCTCACGACAGCCTTAGAAAGAGTCAACCCGTTATTACATGGCTGTCCAAAAAGAATAATCACAATCATTAAGATTCGCTGCCAATTACATTAGATATATTTAATTTAAATTTTGGAAGATCCCTGTAACCATATTACTGCGTATAAACGATTTTGTATTTGTATTCGTAACGGGAACACGTAGTGATGCTATAGGTGTGTTTGGATCGAGTAATGAGATAACCTAACTAACTTAGAAAAGTTGAAAAACCGCCGACATTTTCATTTCAAAATTCAATATTTCAAAAACAGGCGAACCGATTTTAATGAATCTTGCTAAGAACCATCTCGATTAAACTAGCTTTCGATTAAAAAAAAACCGCATCGACATCGGTCTATCCGTTCAGGAGCTGAGCATCATGCCACAGACAGATACACAGTTACACATGTCAAACTTATAACACCCCTCTTTTTCGTCGGGGGTTTAAAATGAACGCGATTGTGATGCCGAGAGAGTAAGACAATAAAGCCGTCGGTCTACCCAACATTAGCATCCATGCACCCGCCAATCTACCCGTAATCATGAAATATCGGGAGTTCATCTTAACCTAGTAAGCTTTACTAACTAAGGTAATCGCTGTCAATATACCTTTAGTAATAATGTAGGTCTAATGCAAAAAGAGTACCTACCTAGTGCTTGGTTTCAGGGCTGATTATTAAATAATTTAATTGTGTTTTTATCCCCCGACGAAAAAGAGGGGTGTTATAAGTTTGACCTGTGTATCTGTGTATCTGTCTGTGGCTCCCAAACAGATCCACCGATTTCGATGCCGCTTTTTTTGGTTTTTCAACTTTTCTAAGATGTTTAGGTTATTTTAGTTAAAAATACAAAGAGGAAAAACCTTACCTTGTATGGTTTGAGCATTTTTCTCAGTTCCCCGTTCTCGTTGAGTTTTTCCACCGTGTCTGCGTCCTGAAAAGAGAAACAGTTTGATTTAATTTTTTAATTAAAAAAATTATAACCTTGTCTTCTAATAGTGTCCGTTTATTACAGTAAAAAGACAGACAAGACAAGTACGCAACACTATGTCAACGGTTATTTTCTGTTTACATTTACATTTAAAAAATTGATTATTTTCTAACAAACTCGAGACGGCCACATGTGCATCGCGTCGAACCTAGTCTGCACTATACACGCGTTACTGACTTTTAGCATTATAAGGATTATCGGGGCATAATGTGGCGTTTGGAGCAATACACAGTTTAAGTATAGCCATCTTGACACGTTCGTCGGCGGTAAGCGGCTATAGCCCTTATAACAATAGAAATTCTATTGTGTCTGGGTTACCGCCGGCAAAAGCATTAATAGAGGATAGCACAGTTCACAGAACTACATAAAGTTAAGATAGAATAAAAGAGTGTATGTTTGGTTTGGACGACCGAATAGCCTAGTGGTTAGAGACCCTAACTATGAAGCTTGAGGTACCGGGTTCAAATCCCGGTCGGGGCAGATGTTTGTATGATGAATATGAATGTTTGTTCTCGGGTCTTGGATGTTTAATATGTATATAAGTATGTATTTATCTATACATATAAGTATGTTTATCCGTTGTCTAGTACCCATAGTACAGGCTTTGCCTAGTTTGGGACTAGGTCAATTGGTGTCAAATTGTCCCGTGATATTTATTTATTTATTTATGTGTACCTCACGTGCCCAAAATAAAGGCTGAGAACCTCTTTACACATTCCAGCTCCCGAACGCTTTCGGCCTGCTCGTCGGGTTTCAAAAACAAAATACCTTGTTCCACAATTAACTGTTAAAACACCACAAGAAAAATCTACGCAAAAATTTTCCTTCTACCCGATATATTTCTGTGGCAGGATCGCTTTTTTTACATACGATAAGAAAGGCAAACGAGCAAGTTTACCTGATGGTAAGTGATCACCACTGCCCATAGGTAGTACCCAACCTAAAGGGCTAAGATGAAATGCCTTTCGTGCCCGTTATTTCCTCGGCTGTCTTACTCTCCACACCGGAACACAACAGTGCAAGCACTGCAGATGGTGGTATGATGGACCTCGCACAAGGTCTTAATATTCGCAAAACGCACGCGTCACTTTCATATTATTATATGTCGGTCAAATCAATTGAACAACGCTGACAATACAAGTCTTAAAAAAGCTATCGTAAGCAACGCTTTTTGTTTCCTTATAAAGTAATGGACATAGTTTCCGCAGTAAAACCCTATGACAGACGGTATGGAAAACCAATACAATGGTGTGGAAAAGTCGTCACTTTCACCTGCATCGGAAAGAGGAAATGTATCGTGTCAGTTTATGTGAAGTGAAACGATTTGTTCTTGACTTGAAGCATAGTGAAATGTGGAAAAGTGAGCCGTGATAGCCTAGCGGTTTGACCTAACGCCTCTCAAGCAGAGGGTCGTGGGTTCAAACCCCGGCTCGTACCTCTGAGTTCTGATGATGATGATAGTGGAAATAGCTCGAAGAGAGTTCGATACAAACGTCATGATTTTGTTACATTTCTTAAGTATTGGGTGCTAATTATTGTTTTGAACGGGGGCAAAGCTGTCATTCTAAATAGCACGAAAAATGTTTACAACAGGCGCTTAAGTGATTTTTATTTATCTATTACCAAAACAATTTTACAGCATTACAGCAAAGCCAATGCGTTATAAAATGTTAATATAAACAATACACAATACAAAAAGTACACATAAAAAAAAACACATGACAAATGGTCAATCATAGTGAAATTCAGCTTGTGCTATCCTGCCTCATCCCTTAGCCTTAGTGTATCACAAATCATACATAAGCACATTTGGTACCAGAGCACAACAATTGAGATACCATCTTTAAATTCAAGTCGAGTTTCGTCCGACTTGTTTCAGACTATGCGTAGTCCTTCCTCTGGGATCGTATGACTCCTAGGGTTTGCTCGCAACTTCTAGGCGCACAGCATTGGCGCGCGCAGTACGTCTCGCCGAAGGACTACGAATTGGTTCGAAGAATGTCGGTCTTAACTCCACTTATACATATACGAGAGCGATCTGTTTATTTTCACTATGATTGAGGCTCAAGATAGTTTCACCCACCAAAAACATTTTCATGTAAAATGTTGCCAAGACGAGACCATTTAGCTCGCCCTGTCAAAAAGCCGAAACTTCATAAACTATACACATACACATTTGATATTATAACTATACACATTTGATGGCTTCGACGCCGTCATGCGCAAGCGCGCCGCCTCCATGGTGAGCAGAGTGCGGACGAGCTCCAATACCATCCTGACGATGATTGCCAACAGGCTTGACTGCGCCTACATTAACCATGCGTGTGCGCTACATGTAAATAAACTATTTAAGACTAACACTTAGAAAATAGGCTACTCACTAACACAAATATTGTATGAGTCATACAGTTGCTCGGAATAAATGATGATTATTATTATTATAGTCAAAATATGTAGCTAGGCCGTTTCGCCTCAGTACTTCGTTGTGCTAAGAGCGTGATAATTTTATTCCACTTATTTGAACGAGCAATAACGTCAGATATACGAGATTGTACGCCCACAATGTCACAAATTGTCTTGTAATGTAATCCCCTTGGCGTCTAAAGGACTTCGACGTATTTATTTTTTACGGGCCTATTTTGTGAAGTGTGTCAATCTTTACGTGTCAAGCGAGTTGCATTAAATACATTTTATAAATAAAAATAATCGATTTATTGATTATTTTTGTTTTTATTTTTATGAAACATTCATAGAATGAAATTCAACATACAATGACAATGCAAAGAAAAATCCGTTAAGCAGCTGGACTTGAACCAGCAACCTCGGTAATCCGTACCACGCTCCACCAATTAAGCTATACTTAACGTTGGTGTACCTAACGAATTTTTCAATGCCTTGTGTCATATTTTTATTTGGAAGATCTCTCCTCAGCGCCATCCATGAGTAGCTTATAAATGTTATAATTGGGGACCTATGACAAGTCAAGACTTCTTAGTCAAACGTATTACTGAAATATGACGTCATAATTGGGGACCTATGACAAGTCAAGACTTCTTAGTCAAACGTATTACTGAAATATGACGTCATAATTGGGGACCTATGACAAGTCAAGACTTCTTAGTCAAACGTATTACTGAAATATGACGTCATAATTGGGGACCTATGACAAGTCAAGACTTCTTAGTCAAACGTATTACTGAAATATGACGTCATAATTGGGGACCTATGACAAGTCAAGACTTCTTAGTCAAACGTATTACTGAAATATGACGTCATAATTGGGGACCTATGACAAGTCAAGACTTCTTAGTCAAACGTATTACTGAAATATGACGTCATAATTGGGGACCTATGACAAGTCAAGACTTCTTAGTCAAACGTATTACTGAAATATGACGTCATAATTGGGGACCTATGACAAGTCAAGACTTCTTAGTCAAACGTATTACTGAAATATGACGTCATAATTGGGGACCTATGACAAGTCAAGACTTCTTAGTCAAACGTATTACTGAAATATGACGTCATAATTGGGGACCTATGACAAGTCAAGACTTCTTAGTCAAACGTATTACTGAAATATGACGTCATAATTTCCAGTGATCAGACAGCCTCCTTTTTATACGATTTTGTTAATAAAAATTCGTCTAAATAGCAAATACAAGTGAGACATCGGTTTATTAAGAGCATTTTCGAAAAAAGCTTGATTAAGGTACTTTTAGTACTTGAAGAGAAATCAGATCCACAATACATGCTTCGTCAAGACGGTACAAAAAACAAAATTCTTGCACAACAAGCTTCGCTACTTAATCTATAATCAAACTAATAAAAAAAAATACAAAAGCCAGACCTCGGCCTCGGCCTCGGTACTTGAATAAATTATTTTATTTTGATATTAGTCAAATACAAAATTATTTATTTCACTCTGTGGCTCCGTAATGTCTACTATTGATATGAATTATCTCACGTTTTTAAAACAGGGTTAGTACGTATAACAAGGGTTACTAAAACAGGGTTGTAGTCAACCTAAATGGTCTTAATCTTAATCTTAATCTTCATTTATTTGCTTAATATACATAGCATATCTATTCTGCCGTGCTAACATAAAAGAGCGTATCTTCATTACAAATTCAAGACAGTTACGTCCTTTTATCTTAGCAGGGCAGGTATATTATAAATAAATAAATTATAGGAAGTAAACAAACAATCATGGCCTCCTCATAAGCTACTCACATAAATTAACTTCTCAACAGATACACAAATGATAGTTTATAATGCTGCCTATTCATACAAAAAATCTCACGGCTTTCTCACATTACGGGATCCATTGTTGTGATATATTCGGAAAATTTCCGATTTTCCTTAAGCTGGTGCACACGGACGCAAACTGTTCTTGGTTTAATAATAATAATTATGACTACTACTAAAACGTAATAGACCAAAACATTTATTCGTTCAATAGGTGTTGCTCTTATTATTAAGTTATGGAAAGCAAAAACAGTGAGAGTTAAAAAAACCGGCCAAGTGCGAGTCGGACTCTCGCACGCCGAGCTACCTTCATACCAAATTTCAAGTTTCTAGGACAGCTGGAAGTACCCTGTAGGTTTTCCGATTTCGGCAATTTGTATGGAAATCGGTTTTTATTGACTGTATCTTTTGATTGCGTTGACTTAGAAGGTTGATTTTTTCACGGCTTCAAGGCACCGCAGGCTTGAGTATTTCATATTAATTTCAGCATGCTGCCTCTACGCGTTCCAGAAAAAAAGGGTCTTGACAGACACACAGACAGACGGACAACAAAGTGATCCTATAAGGGTTCCGTTTTTTCCTTTTGAGGTACGGAACCCTAAAAAGTAACGAGACTAGGTCTTCAGACTATAGGCTCTCTATATGAAACACTAAAAATCATTCATAGTTAAAAATTTAAATCATTGACTGGATTTCATCTGTCCGAAATTTTCGTTTGCCCTAATGCATTTTTTACTGAAACTGTAAATATTTTAGGATTTTATAAAACAATCTTAACTTAACCCAAAGGTCAAACCAAAGGTTAACATGACGGTCCTGCCATAAATCCTAAATTGTGTAAAGTACCAATTGTACGCTTTCGAATAAACGGCAATCCAAAGTTTTTTTTCATTGGGCTCCTAGCAAAACGTCTCCGTAATTTCAAGTCTTCAAACACCTCTCTTAATGATCGCACTTTCCCGAGTTTTTCTTTTATCTCTCACTGACATTTTCCATTGGCACTTTAAGCGATTTCATTCAACCTGATTACACAAAAACTGGACATCTAACGACAGACTTTCAACTCCCGAGAATCACTTGACAGTTGTCTTAGTGGGGGATATAGTGATGGTTTAATTAAAAAACTAATGACAAATGTACGACAAAATCAAAGTTGTAACATATTATTTTAAGTTGCGTTTATCACCGGTTGTGTAAGATTGAAAGGTTTTCCAATTTTGTATGACAATGAGCGGTGAGGTATAGTCGTTTCAATAAGAAACTACATAAAATATATTTTAGCTTAAACAGCGATTCACTAATAATTTTGACGTGTGGCCAGTGGCACCCATTCCATACAACATATGCCTTTAAGTCCTTTTTTTTTCATTTTGTCTCATTTGTTACACTTATTTATTATTAAAAAAGTTGCTATAATGAGTCAAGTGTGAACTAGCCTTAAAGCAAACACGCTATCAGTGAACTATTGTTTAGAATGGGAAAAATTGCTAGAAAACAATATCTTGCGATTCGCAGAAACGATAAAAAATCTTTTTAACCAATTACTGTGATTCTTTTATAGTTAGTTTTATATTTATCGACTCATGAAGTCCTAATAAAATCTATTATTATTGCAACATATTACGTGCATAAAGATTTATAATAAGATACCTGACAAATTTAAGAGTCAGAATGTAAAAATATTTAAGAGTTTAGTTAGGAATTTTCTCATGGTTAGATGTTACTATAATATCAATAATTTTTTGCATGATTCTTTTTAATGTTTTATTTATTCGAAGTTTTTGACATTAATAGCGAAATCTTAAATTAATAAATGTACTCGTATGTACACCTGAAAAGGTACACACTACCAACTGTATAACTGCAACTGTAACTGCAAAATGTAACCCATTTCCCACATACATAAATAAATCAAATGGGGCTCGAACCCGGGATCTCAAACTTCATGTACCTACATTAGGTTCTCTGAACAATTCAATCCGGTCGTCGGTCAGTGAAAAAACGTGGAAAGAATTGGTTGTGAGAAAAAACTAAACGAAACGAAATTAAAATTATAAACTTACAAAGTTACAAAAATATTACAAATTAACAAGACACAGCGTTATGTCAATGGGTCTTGGTTTCCAAGCTTTCTAACCCTAAAATATTGTACAAAATAATTTAATTACACAAAGTTCTCTATTGATCATTTCCAAAGGACTTCTAAGTAAGTCAAAAGGTAAATATGATCCGTTTTAAGCGAATTCGAACTCTCCCTTTCTGAAATACGGCTCAAAAGCAAAGAAGCCATAATTTGCTTTGATTACTTTTCTCTGTAAAAGATGAGAGCATTCAGGGAAATCCTATTTACAAATTATAAATTTAATTGTTTACTTTATTTTCACTTTGATGTTGTATTAAGGTGCATTATTCTCCGAGAATCGTTATATTCTGTATTGTATTGTAAAAGCCGACAGAAAAGTAAGTAGTATTCATAAACGTCACTCAAGCCTTAAGATAAAATAGGTTTTTCTCAAACATGCTCGGAAATTCTCGCTTTCCATTTGAAAATAGAACCCGGGAAGCACCCAATTTTTTCATTCAAAATTTTAAACGCAGAATCCGTCGAAGAAGGTGAATGGAAATGGTTTTCGAAATTCCATTTTTTCCCGCTTTATTAACTTTTTAAAAGTTGTAACATGTAAAATGGGGCCAAAGAATAATTGCATACAACCAAGCCAGCCCGATTTACCGCAATGTGTGTGTTATGTTTTTTTTTTTCAATCATAAACTACGAATGACACTTTGTATTTTTTGTAAATAAAATGATCACAGGGGTGTCGATTTCGTGTAATTTTGCTACGGTGAGCTCGAATTCGACATAATTTTTTGGATTCAAGATGGCGGATGACAGTTTGACATTTTTTTCACCGAAAAC
The DNA here is from genome assembly GCA_963691665.1 of Clepsis dumicolana. Taxonomy (NCBI): domain Eukaryota; kingdom Metazoa; phylum Arthropoda; class Insecta; order Lepidoptera; family Tortricidae; genus Clepsis; species Clepsis dumicolana. The sequence continues at coordinate 8,782,689 of OY829524.1, read as the reverse complement.
GGTCGTGGGTGTCGATTTCGGGTAATTTGGCAGCGGTGAGCTTAAATTTGATGTTATTTTTTTGGATCCAAGATGGCGGATGACAGTTTGACATTTTTTTCACTAAAAATCGTCATGGGTATCGATTTCGAGTAATTTGGCAGCGGTGAGTTCGAATTTGACATTACATTTTAATCCAAGATGTCGGATGACAGTTTGTCATTTTTTTCTGTAAAAATCGTCATGGGTATCGATTTCGTGTAATTTGGCAGCGGTGAGTTCTAATTTGACATTATTTTTTGAATCCAAGATGGCGGATGACAGTTTGTCATTTTTTTCACTAAAAATCGTCATGGGTATCGATTTCGAGTAATTTGGCAGCTGTGAGTTCGAATTTGACATTATTTTTTGAATCTAAGATGGCGGATGACAGTTTGTCATTTTTTCACTAAAAATCGTCATGGGTATCGATTTCGAGTAATTTGGCAGCGGTGGGTTCGACTTTGACATTATTTTTTGAATCCAAGATGGCGGATGACAGTTTGTAATTTTTTTCTCTAAAAATCGTCATGGGTATCGATTTCGAGTAATTTGGCAGCTGTGAGTTCGAATTTGACATTATTTTTTGAATCCAAGATGGCGGATGACAGTTTGTCATTTTTTTCACTAAAAATCGTAATGGGTATCGATTTCATGTAATTTGGCAACGGTGAGATCGAATTTGACATATTTGTTGAACCCGAGATGGCGGATGACAGTTTGACATTTTTGTCACTAAACATAGTCATGGGTGTTGATTTCGTGTAATTTTGCAGCGGTATGCTTGTACTGTTTTGTGGTTTTCAATAAAGAATATTTGTATTTGTATTTGTATGCTCGAATTTGACATAATTTTTAATCACATTTAACATCAAGTAATTGGACGCTTTGGTTTTTGTTAACGTATTTCGTGATTTATCTATTAAATTACTTTTTTTTGCAAACGAGGTTTTTTAATTTCCTCACATTATTTGAGAAAAGCAATATATATTCCTCGACGGAAACCGGAATTGCCTGACTCGCATTTTTGCAAGCCTCGCGATGCTCGGCTTGCAAACCACCTCGTCAGGCAATTCCCTACTTTCCGGGCCTCGGCAATAATGTACTATTATCTTCTTACTAACGGAAATGTCAATGTGACAAAAAAGGACAAACGAACTATAACGGCATTTTATAATTTTAGTTAAAATAAGTTCATGTTATTATTAATAGTGGGGTTAGTTTATTTGGGTCAATCAACTTTTCGTTGCCACTCGTTGTCATGGAGATGTCCCCTGGGTAACACAGCAAAAACATGATTTTCTAAGACCCCACTCCCCGAAAGTCAGAATTTGCATGTTTATGAGATTAAGCATGAAATAATTGGCATATAACTGTCGAAACTCTTAACGTTTTATGGAGTGGTGCCTTAGAAAATCCTATTTTAGACGAGTGACCCAGGGGACATCTCCATGGCAACGAGTGGCAAAGAAAAGCTGATTGACCCATTTGCTCTGTAAATAGATTCAGGTTCTTTTATTGTTCCCTGTAAGACAGAAAGGTGGACATCTTTTGTCCTATAGTGTAGGTATGAAATGTTTGATTATTTAAAAAAAAATTGCTATATAGACATCGCTTTATTTTTCTGTAATATTTACATAAACGTTTATTACACAACACACATGTCAAACTTATGGCAATAACACCCCTCTTTTTGGGTCGGAGGCTAAAAATGATACAAACTCAGCTGATTCGCCGAAGCAGGTATACCTACACTTAATGCGAAGGCGTTCCATTAATGCTGCATACTGCGTATTTACCCCGATTGCTTCGCGTGTGTCATGCAATATAAAAAAAAAAAAAAACATAAAAAAAAACTCAAATCCTCTTTTAGGTAATTCCGATAAGAGTATAAAAGGAAACAACCCGAGAATTATGAGAACACGATGAAAAACGATCTCAATACATTTATAATTTTCATGTCGACGACTGGATAGCCTAGTGGTTAGAGACCCTGACTATGGAGCTTGAGGTCCCTGGTTCGATCCCCGGTCGGGGCAGATGTTTGTGTGATGAATACGAATGTTTGTTCTCGGGTCTTGGATGTTTGATATGTTTTTAAGTATGTATTTATCTATATAAGTATGTTTATCCGCTGAATAGTACCCATAGGGCTTTGCCTAGTTTGGGACTAGGTCAATTGGTGTCAATTGTCCCATGATATTTATTTATCGACTAGTCCAGTAAGAGAGGAACGTTAATAAAACCAAATACAAGTTTTTCATTGATCATTATTTAACTTATTCTACTTGTTGTATTGCATTTTTATGTGGTGTCGAATAACTAATATACACGATGACGATTGTGAGTATAGTGGCATTATTGAATTTGTTATTTGTTGCAAAAACAGATATTAAAATATATTACTTTAGGACTTCTCTGTCGCATTAGGTTAAGCCTGTAATGATAGATGTAAGTGTGTTTGAATAAATAAATAATACAAAAGATTTAACTCGAACTCAAAAAATCCTAAGTACCTAAGTAGTTAGCAAATTTCATAAAAATCGTTAGAGCCGTTTCCGAGATCTACACCTGTATAAAGTTTAACTCGTATACAGTGCCAAGCACGACTTGTCGAATCCTGCGTCACATAAAATCGAATAGTAAACTATAACGAGTTTGTATGACGTTTGGAACAGCGCCCGCCCGTGAGCGTATTTGGAACTATAATTTAGTATGAGATTTCTCAATCTCGATACGATAACCGTAACGTAACGCAGGATTCGACAAGTCGTGCTTAGGGCACAGTAATAGGATAGACGTTTCTAACAGATTGACAGTTTGAATTAAACTCTATAAAAATCATAAAATCTACATAGCGAATCAATTTCTCAATTTAGGTACTTCAAACAAATCATTTTAAGATTTCTTAACAAATTATTTTTACACAAAATCTGAAACTTCTGGATTTGAACCTGCGACGTTCAGCATCACAAGCGACACGCGAACCACTCAGCCACCGCGGCTTCTCTTAACGCCACGAAAAATCCAATTAAGTTATAAATGGTTCCCTATTGAAGTCTCAACGCACCGTCTGTACACGTGCGGGATGACCTTGGCCGGGGACTCGTGCTAGGCTCGTGTTTCTATTTACCCTACTATGTTGATTAGGGTTGGGCACTTTTCGTCACAGTTGATACATTTTCAAGGCGGGGAAAAGTCTTTTTGATAACAATATGACGATGTTCTTCCACGACGTATCCGTCGGCGGCAAAGCCTTCTACGACTTAGGTCCAGTACAAGTCACAGTGTGACTTTTATACGAGAAGAACTGCCCGTCCTTTTCTGTCACTCAGAAAGCAACGGGACGGATAATATACCTAATCTCGAGAGACAAACATATTCGCGGGCAGTCGTGCTACCTCTACTGGTTTTGTTTCAGCTCATGTGATCGAATATGGCTCGCGAGCCTAAATCTGCTTTTAAATATCCTATTGCAAGATGTAAAGAAAAGTTATCCAGAAGAATTGTTAAGTATATGCATGGCGCGACCAAAGACTGCTAGTCTTCTATTTTATATCTATAAAACAGTACCATGACTAACTGACTGACTGACTGACAGACAACGCACAGCCTAAACCACTGGACCTAGAGACCTGAAAGGACCATGCGTCAAAATGGACCCAGAACCAACAGACATGAGAGTTGGGCTATTAAATAGGTCTTTAAATCTACTTCATTTAATTATATGGGCACAAAGTAGAATTCTATTGCAGAACTGAGATATTCATTTTTTTATTTGGAGTGAAAACGAACTATGAAGAATCTGTGGCTAGGGTATTTAACATTTTGGAGGGTAGGTAACAAACAATATATGTAGTAATAATGAAGGTATTGCTACCGAACATGGCGTGAACTACATTCGTCTTCGTCGTGGGTTAACTAGTCATATTTTTTTAAATATCTTGATTAACTATTACTATTTATTATTATTATTATTTACTATTATATTAATTATTATTATTAAATAAAATAATCAAACGTCAAACGCTCGGTTCTGTAATGTAATTTTAACTTTTTTCCGCTACCTAAAGGTTGTCTGGAGATCGCGTTTTAGCGATTAGACCGCCTGTTATCTTCCTCTTGTTTTAGTACCTACTTATTATTTTCTGTGTATCGCTTTTAAATTCTTATCCTATCGATTAATGATTGGTATGGTAGCCTATCATTAAGAGAAACCCGTTAATAGACCTTATACATACACACTGACTGAAATATGAATATCTCGGTTCTGCAATGGAATACAACTTGGTGCCTATAGAACAAAATGAAGTATATTTATAGATCCTTTTAATGACCTAACTCTCAGCTGTGTTGGTTCTGGGTCCAAGCTCCATACTAAGTTGCCCATGGTCCTTTGGCAAACATATACCTTGAGTATCCTAGAGGTGCACTAAGAAGGGTTTTTCGGAATTCCCACGGGATAGGGAACTAGCGCATTTTGAAATATTTCATAGGGGTAAAGCCGTGGGTCATAAGCTAGTTTAATATAAACATCAGGATAATGCCCTTTGGAACATTTTGAAATAGGAACGGTGCCAGTGCTGCGAGCCCGGTGGTGGGGAGTGCGTCGTCACCAGTGCGGTTATGCGCGTGGCTCAATCATTCACACCACAGCCATACCATATTAGATCCACAACATTCGTAAAAAAAACGGAGTACCGAAGGGCCCATCCATATGCTATAGGTAGGTATATGTCTATCATCATCATCATCATGTCAGTCGAAAGACGTCCACTGCTGGACATAGGCCTAACCCAAAGCTCTCCACTCAGACCGGTCTTGTGCTTTCCGCATCCACCGCGGTCCCGCGATCCGTTTTTGGTGATTCACTATAGTATTATGTCTATGCTACTAGTAAACATAAAAACATAGATATGCTACTATGTAGTATGTCACTGCTTTCAGTCAAACATGACATGACGAGAAGTTAGGGACTCTTCCCTAGCTTCTCTGTCATGTCATGTTTGACTCCTCCCGCATCGCTCCGCGTTTATACTTTCGCCGGCGGTAACTCAGACACGATAGATAGTTCTCATTATAGTCACGGCTATTAATAGCCGTTTACCGTGGACGAACGTGAAGCATGACTTAATGTTATACCTAGTTTCCTAGTAAAACTGCTTCCCTGGAAAGACAAACAAAATGAAATTGAAATAGAAAGAGAAGTTATGCAACAACTGTATTTACTATATAGGTGGAAAGTAATTTATTTCGCGCAATCGATTATTAAATACCAAGAAACAATTATCATTAAGCTTATCCCAAAAAAAGCTAAATAAATATCAAGAACAAAACATCTCACACGTTGGGCATTTTCCATTCGCCCATCACTATTACCTAGTGATAGCATTACCACCGTAACTTGACCCCTCACTATACTTTGCCTCACCTCTTTTGTACGTGTTTCACGCTGGCCATAAAATCGCGAGGGTCCAATGAAGCTAGCTGGGAGATTAAAATGATTTGTTTGTTGTAACGATCGTGTTTTGTTTTATTCATATTAATGGCTTTTGTTCCGAGTTTGGGAATTCTGGTATTCATATCGATGCGACGATACGCGTGTTATGCCACCTGTACATGACGAGCCATCATATGGTCATATGATCATCGCGGCCGATGACATGTCAAAATTTAGCGATCTGCCAATGAACCGTTGGTGGTAACCGTTGAAGAGCCCTCCTGCAGAGATGATCCTGGCCGGACCACCAAAAGTTCACTACCAGATTATTGTGTTGTCACCGAACTTATACATAAATACACACATAATGATGCCAAATTTAAGCTCAATCAGATACCAACAAGTTAGTAGTTACACAGGAACAGTGCAAGTTAATTAAAAGCTTGCAATTATGGAAAAAATAACTATAGAGTTATAGTAACAAATTAATTAACTAAGTATGCTAGCACAGATTAATGTAGATTGTACCTCTATACGTAGTCAAAATATTACTTTTAAATTACATCATCGATTTCAGAAATAGAGAAATACGTTTGTATGGCGTTTGTATTAAGTATTAAGCATTTCCGCAAGTTAAAACTTTAACACCACCCCACCACGTTTAAATACGTAGGTGTGCGTAAGTTGAGATTGTCTTTGTAAGATATCAAGACTACGGAAAGCGTTGGAGTCGACATTTGAAATGTTTTCTTCTAAATATTTTTTGTCTGGTTATTTGTCCACTGTGAATGTTTATGTATGTGTTATATGCCACGATATAGTTAACAAGGTGAAAAGTCCTCGTAGTCTCGCGAATCGTGCTGCTAAACAGCAGTGCTTGCACTGTTGTGTTCCGGCGTAGAGAGTTAACATACTTGCTCGTTTAAGGATGGTAATTATACGCTTGCTCACTTATTTAAAAATTCTTTGATGTTGCACTGCATTCTCTAATCGCATCCACTGCCGGCAACGCATAATGGCGTTTTGTATATTTACTTAATAATGTTGTCAGAACTTCCTTTTTGAGCTACGGAACCCTAAAAATACATGTCAAAAAGCCCTTTGAGGCCTACTTGCAAAAGTAAGATTTTACAATTTTGAAATTAAAAAATTGATTGGGCGTCTCGACGGCTTCCGTCGTAACCACAGAGCTAATAAAAATAATATAGGGATGCTATCGTTTGTATTTCCTTCCAGATCCAATGTTGCCGCTTTTTTCTCTCCATTTGCTATTAATGCACATAACAAAAAGCACTATCCAACATACAAGTACTAGCGTAATTACACACTATGAATGACTTTCCGCAATTACAAATGCTTCAAAACACCATTTTAGAACACACTAGCTTGCTCATGCCCTGCGGCTTTGCCCCGTGAAATATTTCAAAACGAGCTAGTTCCCTATCCCTTGGGAATTTCGAAAAATCTCTTCTTAGTGCACCTCTAGGATACTCAAGGTATCATCATCATCTTATTTAAGAATGCTACTCTTGTCGATGCAGTTGTCTCCAGTCCGTTCTTTCCAATGCAAGTTCTTTCACCTCCTGATACGACACAACGTCTAACTTCTTTTTTATTTGATCTAAATACTCTATCCTCGGCCTTCCCCTTCCTCTCTTTCCTTATATCTTTCCTTCTATCTTTCCTTCTATAATTTTCAGTATCAGATCGTCGTGTCGTATCAAATTGCCCACCATTTTTCCTCTCCTAGTCTCTACCACATTCAAAATACTTCTTCCCTCCCCAACTCTTTCCAAGACCCTCTCATTGGTAACTCAAGGTATATGTTTGCCAAATTTCAAGTCAGTCAATCACGGTACTGTTTTATAGCTATATAATAGATAGATTAATCACGAGCAACACTGAGTCACAATTCGCGCACTTGTGGCGTAAGCGTTACAAGCGCGGCGGCAAGGTCACGCGACCATATCCCATTTCTATCCTCTTTTTATTAGATCTGTGGTCGTAACCATCTCTGCTACCTCTATCGACCCGGGACATCGTGCCGGACCATAAAGCAGACAGGCGAGAGGCGCCTTTGGCTTATCTCTGCACTACAAATACACACACAATTTTTCTGCCACTTTTTGAGGGGGACGAGGAATACACAATTACAGCACACGTCTACATTCCTGTCAAAATTTGTTACGTTCTTACAAACGCGCTCTAAAACAAAACTGTCACACAAATGCCAAAAATACACGCACACAATCTGTTGGTTGACCATGATCATTCTGATCAGACTTAATGTTAGAGATTTGGCAGAGGGGAAATCTCGCGTTAACATCTCCATTCCTTTCCTGCTCCAAGTGCCGGACAGCGGTACACACTGCATTTCCTTGGCCAGCCTAGGCCCTAGGGGCCTCAGGAATAGGAAGGTACGATCAAGTGGGTCACGTAATCACCCACAACTCCAGAGGGAATAGAAGGCTAAGATGAAATGCCTCTTGTGTCCATAATTTCCCCGGCTATCTTAGTCTTCACAAAGCTTGATGTAGCATAAGCACGGTTTGTGAATTTTTAACACCCGAAAAAAAGAGGGGTGTTATAAGTTTGACATGTGTATCTGTGTGTCTGTGTATCTGTGCTGTGTATCTGTGTATCTGTCTGTGGCATCATAGCTCCCAAATGGGTGGACCGATTTCGATGCGGCTTTTTTCAGTCGAAAGCTATTTTAATCGAGATGGTTCTTAGCTAAGTTTCATTAAAATCGGTTCACCCGTTTTCGAAATATTGAACTTTGAAATGACAATGTCGGGGGTTTATCAACTTTTCTAAGTTCGTTAGGTTATTGAAATTATTTCGAACGATCTCACAGATTTAGGCTTAACACATTAAGCTGTGAGTTATCGCAAATGAATATGACAAAGAAAGAGAGAGATTCTAAAATGGTGTTTTGCAGCATTCGTAATTGCGGAAACTCATTCACAGTGCGTAATTACACTAGTAATAGTGTGCGTGATTGCGTAGTGCTTTTGGTTTTTTCAAATTCAAATTCAAAATTCAAAATTTCATTCAGCAAATAGGCAGTTGAATGCTCTTTTACACGTCATTTTTTTTGAGTCTACCAGCGCTTTCGGAAAGACCATGACTGCCAAGAAGAATGCGCCGCAAGAAACTTGGCACAAAGTATTTTTTTCTAAAAACAAGTTACATTAGCTCTTACAATACGTAACCACAGACAAATTACACAAAGAAACCTCACTCTGTCATTAAAAGATTAAGAGAGAAAAAAAATATACCACATTTTAGAAACAAGTGTAACAAGTAATTATTAGAACAGCAAAACCAGAACACTTTACTTTACTGGCACGTTTTAATTGAGCAGGAGGCTTTTATACAAGGAAGGAAAATGAGCAAGTGGGTCACCTAATGGTAAGTCATCACCACCGCCCATGGACACCCGCAACCCCGGAGGGTTTGCAGATGCGTTGCCAACCTAGAGAGCTAAGATTAAAAGCCTCTTGTGCTCGTAAGAATGTATAATGTATAAAATATATAAACAAGTTGATAAACTACTTTGTTTCATTTATTGAAAAATTACTAATCATCTTCATTATAAAAATATCACTGTCATAATATTTTTGTTTTTTATTTTAATTCATCCCACAAGGAATAGGCAAAGGAACTGAGTCCATACAGCCACGTCTGATGTGTTTTGTAAATTTCTGTATATTAAAGTCCTGTCACAGTCTGAGTTGTCAGTCTGTCCTAGTCACGTCCTGTCTGCTGCTCATGCCTTCCGTAAAGCGATAGTGTACTTTACGGCGAGCTACGGCGAGCAGCAGCCGGCGGACACTTGGGGGTCACAAACAGAAGGAATACGCGTTTTCACTTGAATTCTTCATTTGCTGGGCACTGTCACGTTAATTTGTTGTATAATACACTATGTTTATTATCCACCAAACAACATTAAGCACAGAAACTAAAATTCAATTAACGACACGATCCACTCTCATCGGTTTCCCGCCAAATTCCTGTCATAATAAAGGAAATGTAGTACTAAGTTTGGACCTTTTTCAAGAGCGACTGAGGCCAAAGAGCGACTGAGGCCAAAGAGCGACTGAGGCCAAAGAGGCTACTTTTGTAGCCTTTCCTACGCTTCATTTTCGGCGTACCTACTGGTGACATATAGATCTCTTCTTTTTATATGTCGTCATCATCATCAGTACGTCCCACTTCTGGGCACAGGCCTCCTCTCAAAATAAGAGGGCTTGGGCTTTTTATCCTAACTAATATTATAAATACGAAAGTAACTCTGTCTCTCTGTCTTTCTGTCTCTCCTGTCTGTCTGTTTGTTACCTCTTCACGGGAAAACCACGGCTTCAATCTAGATGAAATTTGGTAAGAAGATATTTTGAATATTGAGGAATAACATAGACTACTTTTTATTCGGGAAAATTATATAGTTCCCGCGGGATAGCGATAACCAAAATCTACGCGGACGACGTCGCGGGCAACAGCTAGCTAGGGCATGTAATAATTATTATTGATACTCACCCCAACGTAATGTCCATCTACGAACAGCTGTGGGATCCTTATCTGGTCGCTCTTCATCCTGTCCCGTATCTCGTCCTGGTACTCTGTGCTCATGAAGACATCTCTCTCCTCGTACTTCACCAGCAGGTTCCGAAGGATCTTTTTCACCAAGTTGCACCGCTGGTATGTACTGCGGACTATCCCCATGGTCGTGGAGTACAAGACCACTTTGCCGGCATCTTTTTCTTTGTAGCTCTGTGGAAGAAATATTAAAGTTATTTAATAAATACGTACAGGTTAAATGACGTGATATGATCTACAATCGTCCCACGATAACTCTGCATAAGATACCTATTAATTGGCAACCCAGAAAAATCACGCTGTGGTAATACTTTTTTCATGTCACTCAGACATTTCTTTAATTAAAAATAATAATGATAGTAGCAATCAAAAGTTGCCGTTTTTTTTTTAATATGGCTCTGTCCATTGGAGGACAACTTTGCCAGTGTTTAGTAGGTTTTACCGTTGTACGGTAAAAAGAAATCTTGAAAACGAAATGTAAGAGGTATTTTATTTTTGGATGGTGAATGAAAGATAACCTATTTAATGTTTAATCTAATCAATAGTTCAAAACGTGTTGTTTGACTATAAATCAGTGTTGCCATAAACAAACTTTAGACTTCTACTGTTGTTAGTTCGTTGCAGAGTTATCGTGGGACGACTATATTTGCTTAGAATCGCAACCTCCTTCCTTTCCAACCTTCGTCTTACTTCGGCTTGTCATGTCACTGATAACGCACAATTTCATGTTTATTAAAACCTGTATACTACATGTTTTCTCATTATTTCATTAACAATACAAGAACTCTTTATTGAACAACACATAAAAATAAAACGGGAAAAGGTACAAATAAAATGCAAGGCACCAATGGGCGGTCTTATCACTACAGAGCGATCTCTACCAGGCAACCATAACGGAATAAAGGTAAGATCAGATTTAAGCAGGTGGTGCCATTTAGAATAAACGTAGGATAACAGAATAAATTTAGAGTTAACATGGAACTTCCTACTTTTTTAGAAGAAAGAAACATGTATTTATTAGAAACTAATTAATTTAACCCAAGACGAAAAAGAGGGGTGATATAAGTTTGACCTGTGTATCTGTCTGTGGCGTCGTAGCTACTAAGCGGATGCACGGCTTTGGAATTGGACAAAGTGATGGTGTGAGAATTCAGGTTTTTTTCCTTTTTAGATACGGAACCGTAAAAATGACAACTAATACATATTACCACGTGATATCGACATATTATAGAGCTTAACCAATTTACTTTTAGATTTTTCAAACTACAATGCGTATAACTTTTGCAGAAGACAAATAAATAATGTAAGTCCGAGCTTCGAAACTTTTACAACGAAAGTATTAATTATTCAAGTTTCTTAATTGGAAAACATTAAACCTCTATCACAATAAGTACCAACTATTTGGGTGAAATAAATCATAAACTAATTTTGATTTATCGAGAAACTAAAAGTTCGCGAAGCTATTAAAATAAGGTTATGTAATGATAACGCAAATTAAAATTAATATGCAAAACTTCGGGACAAGCAAAATATATGTATATGCAAATAAAGTCATAATATTTTATTCAAATCCTACATAGCCATTTATATTTTTATTCAAATCCAAAAGTTTGAAAAAGGCCTTTGCTCGGCTGACTTGAATAACTCATTTTTGACAATTTCTCAATTGAATATTATTTGATAAGTACTACTCTGAAATAAAAAGCTTGATTTGTAGAGTCCGTAATTATGTACATTTTGTTTCTAAATAACCAATCTAAGCCGGTACTTGCTTGAATGAAATAAAATTTAAAACGATAAACGGCTTCCAAAATATTGTATCCAAGTAAAAATCGGTAAAAGAGCGTTAGTCAAAGTACAATTAATTTCATATTGTTTTGAAAACAGCGACATCTGTCGTTAAGTAGAACAATCATTTACATTCTGTGTGAAGCGTTCGTGGTTCCAATGTCATGTTTAAGTTAGTAACGAATATTCTTCATAGATGGCGCTAGAAGTATAAAGTTCTTACAACCGAAACGCGAAATGCTCGGCTCAGTATTAGACTCTAACTACTGCAAAATAGGGCTCTTTTTACTGGTGCAAAGTCCTCCAAGAAACTTATAAATAGCCTCTTCTTAAATCTGTTTGTACGACTGTTGAGTTAATAAGAATACGTTTCATAATGGATTGATTCGCTTCACAAAATGCGACGCCATCTTAACAAACGGATAGGTACCAGTAATTGATAAAAGCGGGTCTTTATCACATTAAAATGAATATATTCTTTAAATAGGTACGTTTCGGACGTGACGTTACGAACGGATACCACTTTACTTTTAAACGACAAGGAAGGAAAACGAGCAAGTGGGTTACCTGATGGTAAGTGATTACCACTGCCCACAGACTCCGGGGTTTGCATCTGCAACGCATCTGCGTTGCCAACCTAGAGAGCTAAGATGAAATTCCTCTTGTGCCCGTAATTACACCGGCTGTCTTACTCTCCATACCATAACACAACAAAGCACTGCTGTTCAGCGGTATGATTAATTAGCAAGTAAAATGGTACTTTTAGATATTCCTAGAAAATATATTTTTAAGTTTATTATTTACTGGTTATTTATTAATTATTATTTGCCGTATGCATCCGGAACGATGGCCCCAAATCGCCACCCATTGGGTTCCGCCGGATGGATATAGATGCAGAGGCCGACCGAGGAGGAGATGGCGGGATGATTTCGACGCATTTAAAACGTATTGGAAGGAACTTGCCGTTGATAGAGACGAGTGGCGAGGGGAGGGGGAGGCCTTTGCTCAGCAGTGGGATACTTTACCAGGCTAATAAAAAAAATAAAAAAATGACTTTATATCTACACAGTAAAGGTTCAAATTGCCTTTTCCCTAGTTATGTAACCTTGCCTTTCATATTAAGCGACATTAATACAAAGTAGGTATGTAGGTGGTATTTACTGACACAGACAGGTGTTAACAAATTACACATGTGAGTCTGACAGCGAAATGCAGGATGTACAAATATTCGTCATGTTTGGCATGTCAATGTAAATATACAGACGGCAACGATTTAGCAAGCCATGCAAATTCATCTTCTATAATAAAAATGAATCGCAAAATGTGTTGGTAAGCGCATAACTCAACAACGCCGGGACCAATTTTACCAATTCTTTTTTTTAAAGTTCGTTGAAGTCCAAGGCTGGTTTTTACGGCGAGAAAAATTCAAATGATTTCCGGGAAAACCTTAAAAACAGCCCTTTTCTTTTTTGCGTACAAACGTTTTCTAACTAAAAGTTTCTAACTAAATTGCTATTCAATAAAGTTCATAATAAATTACAAGTACTCACTGTTGTCTAAGCAATGTAGGTGTGTTCCTAACGTCAAGGAGTCAATTTGCACTTTATTATCGCTGTACAAAGTTCAAATTCAATCATATCTATCAAAACAGTGTGCGTGTTCGCGTTGGAGGATCTAATAAGAAATATTACAGATGGCAACAAACATATTTCATTTATGTGTTGGAAATGGCCGCTAAGAAACAATATTTCATGTTATTAAAATTTCGACGGTACTCTTACTCAACCTCGTATATAAACTTTGACGAAATTGGAATAACCACTCTAGACCGCGAACCTAAGGTGGTTATTCCAATTTCGTCAAAGTTTATATACGAGGTTGAGTCAGAGTACCGTCGATTTGTAAAATGTAAACGACTTCAGTATGATCCATTTAATTTCAGGTCCTAAGATCTCATCGAAAGACCACCAAAAATCATTAGAAATTTAACTTATTAAGAAAATAAGTTTCAGTAAAAACAGCAAGCTCTTTAAAATGACAACTTTTGATTCGTACCGTCGTTTAACGCTGCACTAATTAATTAATAACGTCTTAATTCCTAACATCATTAACAACTTAAACAATTTAATTTACGAACTTTAATTGATAACTCTATTACTAAGATCACTTAATTTTGCAAATCATACCTCACGAATTTAGTTACATTGCTGCGTTTGTATGACAACATACCAATTCGCAGCCCCACGGCCCGCAATGAAAGCCAATCACGTTATTTCCCGGACCGAGCAAATTTACAATAATTATGGCTCTAGCTGACTATACAAGGCGTCTGTATTGCACAACGGCGTCACCTGTTGACGCGTTATGTCATCGATTCGACTTTACAGTGGTTCGAGCACAAGAGTTCGCCAATAATCGAGTAGTAACGTTATCGTATCACTTTCGAGAAAATTTGTATGCCGTTTGGAACAGCGCCCCTCGAGAGCGTATTTGGTACTAAATTTCTCTTTTTTTTTCATTTGGTAGATAGTTACAAGTAAGGAAAGCACGATTCCCATTGCGTAGTGGAAAACTCGTGCTCGAGCCACTGATCGGATAGCTTTTTTTATTATTAGCTAGTGAAATGTTTCCAAACTACGGTCTGAGGCAGAATAAAAATAAAACGTTAATTATGGAACCATCAATAGATGTAGGTACGTCTGTAAGAAGTGCTTAATTTTACATTTGCGGCCATAATCGGCTCTTGAAGAAAAAATTAGCAAAAGGCTGCGTTGAGGCTTGAGTGAGAAATGGTTAGCAGAAATTAATGTACAAATTAATGGTATCCGATCATTTGTTGTTTCGCAAAATAATCATAACTTCACACAACCCGCTTTTTCTTTAACTGTTAATATTTCAGGATTTATTTAAGGACCGTTTAGGAGAGGATCGTTTAATAAAAATCCTGAAATATTTACAAATTCAGAAAATGCAGGTTGTGAAATAATCATTTTGCGAAACGATTCAGTTGTGAAATGTGTATCGGTGAAACATCAGTGAACCACATAAAATGCATGGTAGGACCTTGTGCGAGGTCCGTCCGGATCGCTACCACCATCTTACTCGCTAATGCTGCCGCTAAGCAGCAGTGCTTGTATTGTTGTGTTCCGGTGCGGAGAGTAAGACAGTCGGTGTAATTACGGGCACAAGAGGCATTTCATCTTAGCTCTCTAGGTTGGCAACGCATCTGCAACCCTCCGGGGTTGCAGGTGTCTATGGGCAGTGGTGATCACTTACCATCAGATGACCCACTTGCTCGTTTGCCTTGCTCGTCGTATAAAAAAAACACGTTGTGTAAAATGAAAATGTCAAGTACACTATTTCTTAAAAAAAAAGAAAGTTGCCAACCCTACATTCAGTCCATCTCTTTGGTCCATCTTCGTTGCACAACGGCGCCACCTGTTGACGAGTTATGTCATCGTTTGTGTTTCACTCTGGACTATTGATTGGCTAGCGGCTACTTTTGTGATGTGACAGCTGATTGCTAAATGGCTTTTAGGGTTCCGCGGCAAGTCAACAAATAGCCAACATTTGTGATGCCGTTTCTTGCCACTGCTAATCGAAAATTGAATTTTATAGAAGTTTAAAACTTATATTTGGCTACATACGTACTTGTCGGTAATGATCCTGTAGAAAGAGGTTGTGTGTTTTTTTTATTAGTTGTTGAGGTTAATTTTAACTTGAGTAGGTAAAATATTTCAAGTTAGGGTCATATCGACGCGGAATCGACTTGAGCCGATCAAAAACAGTTTTATGTCCATTTGGCATTTAGCATCATAATTATATTCTTTGTTATGGCTTCCGATAACGCGGCTGTTTAGTGGCAAAGTTTAAGAGTCATTGTCATATTGTTGCATGGATTAAAAAAAAATTGCATGCCGTTAACAGTCACAGAATAACTAAAAGTACTAGTGGTGAATTGTGTTGTTCTACCTTGTCACCGTTCAACAGCATTTATACCATGATTCTTACAAATAAATTAATTTAGAGTTTTTTTTATAGATGTCCGGAGACCGTAAAGCATCATAATTCAACTAACGACCATGATAAAAATGTTATACGTGATTCTTTCTCCACTTTTACACATTAATGTTGTTGTGAAAAAAATATTTTATTTTATCACTATCTTGGTTGGTGTCGAAATTCACTTTTAAACGGCCGCAACTCAAGTAAATAAGTCCAATTTACTTAATAGTAGAGTTGCGGCCATATTTTTACAACAGGTACTACAAAAACCATTGCTTGTAGTAATTTTATTTCAAAATGGATCTATATCGATTTAAAAAGAGTTTCTATAAAACAGTAGACGCAAAGTTGAAATTAGCAAAACTTTAAAGTTACGTAACAATAAAAAAAATATGGAACCCGTTTTAAAAACTTTACAAAAGGCGTGGTTGCAGGTTGCAGTAAAGGTCAGTGACATGATTGCGTCACACGGCCCATAACCTGAGGGTACAATGTCTTCAGATGTTGGGAACTATCACACGTCGAATGTACAAGTTTAATGTTTAACCCGCGACGAAAAAGAGGGGCGTTGTAAGTTTGACCTGTGAAAATAATCGATTTATTGATTATTTTTGTTTTATTTTTATGAAACATTCATAGAATGAAATTCAACATACAATGACAATGCAAAGAAAAATTCGTTAAGCAGCTGGGCAGCTGGCAGCTGGTGTCCAGCTGCTTAACGAATTTTTCTTTGCATTGTCATTGTAGTTTGACCTGTGTATCTGTCTATCTGTCTGTGGCATCATAGCTCCCAAACAGATGGACCGATTTCGATGCGGGCTTTTTTAATCGAAAGCTAGTGTAATCGAGATGGTTCTAAGCTAAGTTTCAAAAATCGGTTCACCCGTTTTGAAATATTGAACTTTGATATGACAATATCGGGGTTTTTTCAACTTTTCTAAGTTGGTTAGGTTAGGTTATGTAAATATGACAACAGTTGATTTCAACAAGGCTAATAAACAAGTTAACTGTTGATAAGCGCTTTTATAAAACAATTTGTTTTTAGGTTTCCGTATCCGGAATACTTCGTTGTCCGTCTGTCTGTCTGTCTGTCTGTAAATCGAAACCTTCAGGGTCTTCCCCGTTGACCTATAATCGTAAAAATTCGCAAAAAGCACGAGTAAATAAATACGTCTTTCATATGGGGCCCTTTCATAGTAAGAAGACTTGAGCCATAACCATAACGCACACATTGATATTAACATATGCAGACCACGTATTATGCCTCTGGCAATACTCAATAATATTATCAAAGGAAATAAGCCACAAATCAAGCCTATATAAGAAGCCTCTTATTGCATAACACCTGACATACAGTGTTGCTAGACTTGAAGAATAATCCAAACATCTCACCATCACAGAATGCGAAATTCATGGTACAAACGAAACGCACGTGCACAAACGGATGTTTTAATTTGAGTTTTGATTTCAATTCGTAACGAGTCTCTTACCAAATCAGAATGCACATCGTCGTTGGTTGTTTTTTTTTTACATAAAATTACCTATGGTCCACTTTTAGATGAATCCTAACTTCCTAACTAATATTACAAAGTAACTCAGCCTCCCTGTCTGTCTCTTTGTTACCTCTTCATGGAAAAGCCGCACCAATCTAGATGAAATTTGATAAGGAGATAATTTGAATATTGAGGAATAACGTAGGATACTTTTTATTCGGGAAAATTGTATAGTTCCCGCGGGATAGCGATAACCGAAATCTACGCAGACGAAGTCGCGAGCAACAGCTAGTTATTTATAATTATTATGTCTATGAGCAAATCTCAACAATGTAGTAATTAAAAATTATTTAGTTAAATACCGTGTTCATGCGCGGCGATAGTGGTTTTCCTAATTTTCCCCCTCAATTTTGATAAAATTTAGTCTCCTTATTTTCTCCCCATTTATTTCACCTGGCAACACAGCCTGCCCTGCGCCCGCGCCGCAATTCGTCCTTCCCAGGTCACGGTTCACTTCGTTACTTTCCCATTTAGCCATACACACAATCTAGCTAATGACACGCCGCGGCTTCCGAGTCTTTGTTTGACTTAATTATAAGTTTGCAGACAGAATGTTGAGAAGTACTTTAGTGTAGTTACTTTAATTAAAGCTGGAATATTTCGCGTTGCGATAGTTTACGTAATTTTTAAACTACGGGAAATTATTAATGGCTACGAGTTAAAATGTGTCTAACGTTTCCGCCCTCGTCTTATTTGACCGCATTGTTTGTGTGTATTTCAATGTGTTTGTGTTATACACGAGGTCAAAATACAGGAAAGCCTTCTTTGACCCACAAAGTTCATGATTCATCGTTACTTAAAAGTAACATTGACATGTTCCTTCGAAATGTCATGGATATAATGTAATTTGATGTAGGGTATTAAATTGTGATTATCTGTAAAAGTTTCTAAATAATGCTAAAAGCTAGGCTATCGTGTCATTCGTGTATTACTTTGTCCGTTTAAGCATCTCTTAAAAGAATTTATTGAATCAGGCGTTACTTTGCGGAGGTCCATATTTATGAACTAAAAACAATTACTTTGCTCACCCGCGACCACTAATGACAAATAGTTATATCTGTGCGGCAAATGTATGTTTCCATGCAACACCTCCGCCTCCACTGCTACACGAATCAACACATGCCACACAGACCCAACTATCACCACCACCACTATACTAAACGCTGACGCGTTTCGGCACTCTCCACGAGGCCATTTACGAAGCACAACAACAACCGCTCAACATGCCACCACTTCCACTACTGTGTGACTGTAGTGGAAATGGTGGCATGTTGAGCGGTTGTTGTTGTGCTTCGTAAATGGCCTCGTGGAGAGTGCCGAAACGCGTCAGCGTTTAGTATAGTGGTGGTGGTGATAGTTGGGTCTGTGTGGCATGTGTTGATTCGTGTAGCAGTGGAGGTGGAGGTGTTGCATGGAAACATACATTTGCCGCACAGATATAACTATTTGTCATTAGTGGTCGCGGGTGAGCAAAGTAATTGTTTTTTAGTTCATAAATATGGACCTCCGCAAAGTAACGCCTGATTCAATAAATTATTTAAAAATAAATATGTCATTTGTTGTAAACATCAATATAATACGTCATCTCATGTTACGGTTTTCGTTACTTTGCGAAGAAAATGGGCAATTATAAATGTTTCGTGCCAAAATGCACCAACACACAGCGTAATACTCATGAAAAGAAATTTTTGTACGTTAAGGATTGCTTAAAACAAAAGTGGTGCCGACAATTACAAATTCCGTTCCACGCCAAACGCCAATATTATTGTTGCGAGGATCACCTTAACGTAAGTAATTTTATGCCGTAACTTTGATAAGAACCTCCACAAAGTAACGCCTGGCGCAACAATAAAAATAACCAATTTAACCTTGTACTGTCTTAACCGCGCTTGTTAACACATAATCATCATCATCATCATGTCAGCAGAAAGAAGTCTACTGCTGGATACAGGCCTCCCCCAAGGCTCTCCACTAAGACCGGTCTTGTGCTTTCCGCATCCACCACGGTCCCGCGATCTTTACTAGGTCGCTCCATCCTGTTGGAGGCCTACCGACAGCTCGTCTCCCGGTCCGTGGACGCCATTCGAAAACCTTCTGACACCATCGGCCAATGCGAGCAATATGCCCCGCCCACAACACATAATCATAATTGTTTGTGTTATTTTCATTGGCAGCTGAAGGAAGACTTAGAAAACTACTATTATTGGAAACTCATGAATGCGCGTCCAAACCTTAAACCAACTGCAAATCTAAGACTTAACACGGGGACAGTGCAACAAGATTTAGAAGAACTGGAGGTACATAATTCAAAAATCATAATTGTCAAAATAACAGACTCTATCCTATTCAATCCCAAATGCCGCTGAGCTCTTTCGCCTTGCCAGGGAGAGGAAGAAATAATTATGCAGAGCTGATTCCCAATCTTCACTAGTTGGAGAGGCACCAAAAGAAAGAAGACCCTACTCAATCACTTTTAGATAGTTACTTTTGCTATGTTACTAAGTTAATACCTTGCTATCTTGCAGAAAATCACAGAAAATTCTTTTTAATGCCTCGATGTCACATTGAACGTTAACAAATCTATTTTCTTCTTAGCTACGGATTTCAGTGTACATGTAAATCTATCTATCCCGACTTTCTATTACTTTTTCAGTGTGCTGAGGAACAATCAGAACTGAGGAGGTTACTGACAAGTACAGAAAATTTAGTGAAATTCCAACCTAGAGTCCAATCAACATCAAAGGCTATATTTTCATGTGACATTGGTATCCAGTGCAAAGTACTAACCGCAGAAAAGAGCACAAATTACGTTGCCCGCAAGCTGTACCGTTCGAAACCAACAGAGTTTGCACAAAAACCAACTAATTAGTGTAAATGCGTCACTATATTATGGCTGGATATCAGAGACAGAAACATCGGATAATCTCATTTCAAAGGATCTGATTATAAGGCAGTTGTCTGAGCTGCACTGAGGACGGAAAATCTATTTGATGCTACATGTATAATATACGGCGTAACAAGTATTTAATTCATTATCTACATTTTAAAATTTAGCCCTGTTAAGCAATTTGAGGAAAATATCTTTTTTCCAGAACGAAGTTGCATTGTTGATAATATCTTCTGTAAATTTTCTGTCAAGATCATATGTATTTTTTATTATGTTCGAATTTTTGATCAGCGACACAGAAAGCCCTTTTTTCTTCTGAGCAGCAAACATTTGAAGACAAATTTGCGCCTTAAACTTTGGTTTTCTGGTTTCGTTTGTCACACAGTTTGTAAAAGTTTTTAATGACGCGGGACATTTGTTTGACCTCCACTACACAATCTTTACTAATACTATCAGGGGAGGCACCCATTTATTACCGTAAACCCGGATTTTTGTTTTTTGTTTTTAGAGTTTTTTCAACTTCTCCTAGAATGTTATCCTCTAAAAGTTTTCCTCTTTTCATGGCGTCAGATTCAGGGACCTTGTATCCTCATAAAATTTCATTTATTAGGGTAAACCCTGATTTTAGAATTTTTATTTTTAGGGTTTTTTCGACTTCTTCTAAAACTTTCCCCTTTTGATGGCGTAGGTTTTAGGAACCTTGTATCCTATTCAAATTTGCTGGACTAACGACCCATCGACAGAACAATAAGCCCCGTCATAAACTTTGGATGCTGTTATCTTTGCCTGCTAAATTATGCCAAAGCTTACAGGTTGACTGTTCGACGGTTTGGATTTCTATTTGTTTTTAGTGTCTTTCGAGAGTTTGTTATCGATATAGTTTTTATAGTTTATAAAAGTGTGACCAGTCTCTTCTTCGATAAATGAAAGCATCATATCAAATAAATTATATCGGTCTAATGCCAGATTTTTGCTTTTAAAGCACATTATCAAGGAGTTCGTTATACCATGATTCTCACATTTGTGCTGATATCGTTCGAGCATATTTTTGTCTTTTGGCTTAAGATTTATTGTTTTCCCTTTGCGATAGGTGTTTTTGCTTTCAATGGGTTTAAACCGGGCATTAAAAAACCCCGGTTTTTTCCAGTAACCTGTTACTGATGTGCATGCAGGTTCATCAGTTTTTTTTTGCATCCTGCTAAACTTTGATTTATTAGGGTAAAAACCCTGATTTTAGAATTTTTATTTTTAGGGTTTTTTCAACTTCTTCTAGAACTCTATCCTCTAAAAACTTTCCCCTTTTGATGGCGTCAGTTTCAGGAACCTTGTATTCTATTAAACTTTGCTGGACTAACGACCCATCGACAGAACAATAAGCCCCGTCATAAACTTTGGATGCTGTATTGTTATCTTTGCCTGCTAAATTATGACAAAGCTTACAGGTTGACTGTTCGACGGTTTGGATTTCTATTTGTTTTTTTGTGTCTTCCGAGAGTTGGTTAACGATAAAGTTTTTATTGCTTTTAAAACTGTGACCAGTCTCTTCTTCGATAAATGAAACCATTATATCAAATAAATTATATCGGTCTAATGCCAGATTTTTGCTTTTAAAACCCATTATCAAGGAATTCGTTACACCATGATTCTCGCATTTTTGCTGAAATCGATCGAGTATATTTTTGTCTTTTGGCTTAAGATGCATTGTTTTCCGTTTGCAATAGACGTTTTTGCTTTCAATGGGTTTAAACCGGGCATTAAGAAAACCCGTTTTTTTCCAGTAACGTGTTACTGATGTGCATGTAGGTTCATCAGTTTTTTTGCCAGCCAAAATATAACCACAAGTGTATGTTGTCTTTGTCTTTGAATTAGCATAGGTAACTACATCCCAATTAGGTCAAACCTGTAGACCGCTTGGACAAATTGCGTTTGAGACTTCACCGTTAACCGTTGCGTCACCAACGCACTCTCGCGGTCAGTTAATGCACCAACAAGTGGAGTTCTAGAGTTAAAAGTGCTTTTAGAGGTAATGGCGTTGGCCAATCGGGATAGTGACGTAACGTAACGAGACTGTTTGGATATATTTGGACGTTTAAATGTAAGTAGGAGTTAAGTTTTAAGATTTGTATTTCCGTTGTTGTTTTTAACCACCGAGATAAAAAGAGGGTTATTATTATTAGGGCCTATGCACGAAGCGTTTTTAACGCGCGTTAACAGGCCGACTCTCGAGCTTATTTATCTGTATAATTCCAATATTGTACGTTGTTACTCATACTGAGATTCAGAATGAATAATACAAATACTTAGTTAGTTTGCAGTTATTTTAACTTTAATTATCTTCTTTATAAATGGGATTGGTAGCTAAAAATCATCTCGATCACGTCAGCTTTCAGACATAAAAACGCATCAAAACCGGATTACTGTTTGGAAGCTATGACGCTACAGGCTGACACCGACACATGCATAGGTCAAAATTATAACACTCCTCGTTTCGTGTCTTCAAACGCCTGAACAAATCACTCGCATAACTTAGAAACATTCCATCTGAGCCCTCTAGACAACTTTTATTCAAAATAGAATCATAATTAACAATATACAAATACGATAAAACTAAAAACAAGGTACAAAATCAACCTAAGCCTAGCCTAACCTAACATAGAACAGGATAGAAGGAAAGAGTGCCAAAATGAAGGACTGAGAACTTACGCGTTCCAGCTCCCGACCGCTTTCCTCGTGCGAAGTCAGTTTTTAAAGACAAAAACACCTTGTCGATCAACAATTAACAGTTCGAACACTAAAAAAGCCGGAGCTGTTAATCAAGGTACTTCCCCACTAAATAACAATCGTGACGTAAAATACCTACTCAAAATGTTACACGCTCGGTTCCTGTACAATTTGATGAACTCTTTTCCGATGCAGTAAGTTTGCCCAAACGTTTGCCCAAAGTTTGCTTTGCCCAAACTAGCTGCCAGCCTGCTGGTCACCCTCTAGATTGGCAACGCATAGACATACATTCCCTTTGGTATCACGACTGCTTATGTGCACCGGTGATTGCTTGCCGTCAAAACAACCTTTTTAATTAACAACTTATTTACTTGAGTCACTGCATCAGGAACTTGAGTTCATTAACCTTTAATGATGATTGAACC
Organism: Clepsis dumicolana; assembly: GCA_963691665.1. Lineage (NCBI taxonomy): Eukaryota > Metazoa > Arthropoda > Insecta > Lepidoptera > Tortricidae > Clepsis > Clepsis dumicolana. Next base: position 8,759,250 of record OY829524.1, on the reverse strand, counting down.
ATCATTAAGCGTACACCTAACAGTTCGTTGTAATTGATGAGTATGGACAGTTATTACACGAGTTACGTAACGACACCGTGACAGTATCGTCTCGGCTAATCATATGTGGGTGCTAATTCCGGTACTGGTTAAGGGGCTTCCCTGAGCCAGACGCTGAAATGGCTGCTTTTTAGAGCCATTCCGTACATTATTTTAACGATAAAAACAAAACATATAAAATATATTAAGCATTTATAACATCTCAACTTGTTTTCCTACGTTTCGTTTTTTTTTTCGAATTTAATACTTATGATATCTGTGTCACATGTAAGTCAAGTCGCAATTAAAATTCTGTTACTACATCATAAGCATAATTTACTTTGACTTGTGACATACACCAATGTATAGAGAACTTTATAGGCTAGGATTTCTACGTTTAACATTATTAAAATACCTTTTAGGTAATCATCATCATCATCGGCCTATTTACGTCCCACTGCTGGGCACCAGGCCTTTATTTAAAATATTTTAAATTTTTTAAATAAGTAATTTACGTATTTAGTGCTAATTCTGAACGATTTTTTTTTCTTCGAAAATACGCGTTATTTGTGATAGCATTGTGTAAAATGAAGTTATATCGATATTTAATAGATGCCGCCACTAAAACGAAGCTGTTTAGTAGAAGTGAGGTGGGGTGAGGAAGACGCGAAACGTTCAAGGTTATCCTCTCAGGGAAGCCTCTTAAGACTGTTTACTAATAAATACTTACTTACGTACTTACATTCTCTCAGGGTTATTTATAAGTTATTATACAAGTTCTTTTCTATTAAATATTACTATAGACTTCACCGAACTATATCGGGATGACATAGTTCTGTGCTCGACTTCGTTGACACGCGTGATATAATTACTTAGTACGTTTATTTGAATTACGCGAAGTAAAAAAAATTGGATACCTAAGATTTGAAAATAGTGGTAAGTGGAGAATATACCACGAAACTAGAGAGAGAGAGAGAGACAGAGAGAAACATTTAACTCAACTTAAATCTTGCATAACTTTAACCCTTAAACCCATACCGTAAAGGTCCAAATCCAACCTCAAACATAACCTCTTTTTATTTGTCGCTGCACTCTGAAAACCATTAAAGAGATTTAGATGAGATTTTAATAGCCCGAATGAATATTCATATTCAATTCCTTAATTACAAGGTTAACGACGTTTTAAGTTTTATGTGAAACCGTTTTGCAATGGATTCTTGAGAGCTTCGCGATGGCGGATTAGTCTGTTATTCATAAACGTATTTTAACTAAGTTCGTTTGTCCTTGTTTGTCACATTGACATTTCCGTTAGTAAGAAGAAGACAGAACCTATTTTAGTTAATGGAGGCTTAAGTGACGTTTACGAATTAAGGCCCTAGGAGTACGTGTGGTTAAACCGTGCGGGTCCGAGACGAAGTGACTATCGGATGTATTTGCGCAATGGTTAAAGTCATGATGTATTGTGTTTATAGGAAAAGGGAAGATAATAACTACAACTTAAAGAAAGTTGAAAAACATGTTATGTAAAAAAAATCTGTGTTAGTAACTGTGTCAAATCTCACACTCTGTGTGCGCAATATTTTTAATAAATTCTCTGTTATACTTTTTTGCCGACTGTACCTATACTTTTGTTGACTGAACTTATATTGTCATTCAATTTACGTTTCCAAACCTTTCAAGTCAATCCGACCACTGGAAGTGGGTCAAATTTAATTTTCAAGATTTGACCCGAACATCACATACCTAACATTGCAAGTTAATAAATAAAAACTCAATAACCAACTTAGAAAAATTTAAAAACCCCGATGTTTTCATTTCAAAGTTTAACTTCTAAAAAACAGCTTAGCTGATTTTTATGATACTTAGCTAAGAATCACCTCGACTAAACCGGCTTTCCATTAAAAATAGCCGTATTAAAATGTGTACATCCATGTAGGAGCTACGATGCCACAGACACACGATACACAGATACACCCACATAGTTGAAACTTATAACACCTCTCTTTTTGCGTCGAACGTTAAAAAGGGATCCAAAGTTTTCGTGAAATGAAATGAAATGAAATGAAGTGAAGTATTAATTATACGGATTGTCACCCATGAAGACCTCAAGGAATGTACTCGAAGGCTTGCGCCGGAGCCGGTATGCACCGCTATCTTACCCGTTCACCTAGCAAGGTCGAGGAGCCGGTTCCATCGTCCAGATAGCATCCAAAAGGGTATGGGTAACTATGCCATTGATCTTACTCGCTAATCCTGCCGCTAAGCAGAGTGCTTGCACTGTAGGCCGAGCACGAAGTTAACGAATCCTGCGTAACGTTACGTTATTGTATCGAATTCGAGAAACCTCATGCTAAATTTTTGTTCCAAATACCTACGCTCACGGGCGGGCGTTGCTCCAAACGTCATGCGATTTTCTCGACAATGTTTAGGCACTACTCGCCGTAGGTGAGCGTTTTCAGAAAAAAAGTGTACCTTTAGTTTTTTTCACAATTTGGTCTAAAGGATGTATTTTAATGAACCGTATTTTAATGAAGCAGAGCAGCCTTTAAAACTCATATATATTGTAGCAAATCGCTCGTTTGTCAATATAACACTACAAATCACAAAAGTTTTTTTTTTTCATTTCAAAGTACAATATCTTATGATGAAACTTAGCTGAGAACCATATCGATTAAAGTTACTTTCGTTTTAAAAAACTCATTTAAAGCAGTCTATCCGTTTCGGAGCTATGTATGATGCCACCGACGGACACGCAGATACACAGGGACAGACGCGTCGAGGGTTAACAAAAATTATGGGCAAAGCTGCTAGCGACGGTATGATATCCATTTTAAACCTATCAAACAAACTATAATAACAATAAATATAAATGATCCATGGTTTATTAATTACGCAACCAATCGACCAGTCACCTGTTTCAAATTAACATACAGTTTAATCATTTAAATTGAAACTTCCAAATTCCACAAACCAAACTTTAATTAGTAGCTATAACTTAACAAACAGTTACATAACTAAGTTTAAGAAGGTGGTTGAAGTTTACTATCTAATAAATCACTTGTGTTTACTCTTAAGAAGAACTGTTAACGAATTGATTGCGAATGCTTTATTTAAGTATTATATTTAGTTAATGCATACTAACTAGATTGGCTCAGTTATAATCTTATTGGCTTCTGAATCGAAAACTCGCCACTTAACCTGATCCTGCGCAGTTTCACGCCAATTACTTACTGGCTTGAAGATACTGCTGTTAGTGCATACAGAATACTTATGCTACAAATGAAACGCACTTCCTAGTTCTCATTAATAATTATGAATATCAGGACATGCTCTTTGGAACATTTTGAAATAGGAACGCGTCGGCACCTCGTTACTGATACTACTCTAAGTACACTCGAGTTCTCCAATATCTGTACAGCCAACGGTTCATAAATATCTAAACACAAACCTTATGTAACTGGCAATAAGGTCTGTGTATAGATATTTTTGAACTGTTGACTGTATAGATATTGGAGAACTCGACTGTACCACGAAATTGGCAACAAAATCGTAGTATCGAAGGGCTCGTCCATGCGCTATGCTACGAGTATGTATGTCGACGGTACTCTGTGACTAAACCTCGTATCTAAACTTTGACGAAATTGGAATAACTACTCTAGACCGCGAACTTAAAGTGGTTATTCCAATTTCGTTAAAGTTTATATACGAGGTTGAGTCAGAGTACCGTGGATATGTCTATGCTAGTTCCTCATTTTACCGCGCTGTCAGATGGCGTTTCATACGCTCTTTTCTGTTTCCGCTCGCAAACAGCGTTAAGATGGCTATTGTACTGACAAGTATATTTTAACAATAAAACATTGTTAACTTTTAACATGAAACCACCGTGAGACTCAATCAAAGTGAAATAAGTGAATCACTCGCTTATTTAAGTCTAGTTCGTAGTACTAATAGGACTAATTCGTAGTTTTCAGCTCTGGGAGTGCACGACACATGCACACTGCCAAAGATTGCGAATACTATGCATTGCGAATTAATCCAAAACATTTCGGGCCAAACTCGACTTGTATCCGTGATCCGTTTATTTCACTACAAAACACTGTTAACTCATAGACCTCTATTTATGTCAGGCCATCCATAATTTTTCAACCTAATTAACGAATTACACGTACAGCTGAGGAAATTAACTCCCGACTCACCATGGAACCTTTTCGCAGTAAACGTCATAGAGACATCGCATTGCTTGACAAGGAAAATCGTTATGACGTTTACTATGAAAATGTTCTATTGTGGGTCAGGAATTAAATTCCTTGACTGTACCATCGCTTGCCATCGATAGGAGGTTCATTCTCAGACGTTGGAACCAACCTGTCGCGTACAGTGCCCTTAGTGTAATCAAAAAGCACAAAACACTTCTCGATTGTGTGTACTTTAGTGTCAAATAGTATGAGAATTGTTAAACGCGAACGCGATCGAGACGTATTTCTTGGCCTGGTCGGCGATCACACTAGCACTAGGCGCTCTGTTCGGTTCTGCAGATGTTTTCTTCGCCGAACATTTAGATTGGAGCAGTGTCGGACACCGGGACATTAGTTTATGTTAACTCTACGTTATGTATGTTTTGATCACTATCAATGTCAACTTTCGCTAGATCTACAACTCACAATAGGAGGTGTGTCTCTACATACAATCAAACATGACTCTGTGATGCCTAGTTTATACATGACTGATTCAGAGAAGAAGAATTTGTATTTGTATTTTTTTGTACTTTTAATATGCATAAAAAATATATTTAAATTTAAATACCTCGACGTTTCGGACGCGACGTTGCGTCCATAGTCTCGAAGGGAGGCGAAGGGACCCGAGTATCATGATAATGTGTGACAATCGCGAAAGTTTAAATCATTACTTTTAATAATGTGCATGCAAGTAGACACACTTATAAGTAAATTTCCCAGTGAATTAACAGCGAATCGTATCTGAGCAGAAGAAAAAGGTAACAAGATAAAGTACTTAGATATTAAATGCCACTTTATGACTCCTCCTCATGACCATTTTATTGAATTCAAGGCCATTTATCGCGACAAAATGACCAGTATTTCATTCATTGTGCATGAAACAATAGTCGATCTTCTCACGCTTTCGACTTGCAATCGCATGCGTGCCACACATGCCATAAATTGCAGGATTGCAAGATAATCCGTATTTCCAATTTATGCGGAATATTTTATGCGTGAAGTGAATATGAAACGTTGTTTGTGCTATTGTGCTTTTCATGCGTATGTTGTGCGAACTCAAGCATGCGCTTTGAGAAGCGTGGAGGGTTTTGAAAGAGGTCTATACAGGGTGATCAATCCAAATGGGTCAGTAGGGAGAAGTTAGAAACTATAAGAGATAAGGAAATCTGTTCTTAGGAACCATGTCGCCATGGTTTCAGGTTTAATATAAACGTAATAATTGTAATTGTAGCACGGGCTATTTTCCGCAACTCGACGACTAGTTTGCGCCTATTTTGCGTGAGGGGGCTGACGGCACTATTCATGCCAGCCCAGCTCCTGGAGGAAGCAGAGCAGACTCTTCACGTTGCTGGCGACCTCCTGGAGCGACCCCGGTGACCCGAGGTGCTGTGCCCTGTATTTCGCCACCCCAGAGCATTCCAGTAGAACGTGGGCGGCTGTCTCGTCCGCTTCCATGCAGGCTCTGCACAGCGGACTGTCTGTAACACCCAGTGTGTATAAGTGCTTGTTGAGTAAGGCGTGTCCAGTCAGTGCTCCGATTGCGAGTCGGAGCTGCGGTCTCTCCAGTCCGCGAAGCTTGCGGGACAGTCTGGGGTTGATCGTCGGGAGGGCCTCTCTGGTCTGCCTGCAGGTTTCCAGGTTCGTCCAATACTGTTGGTGCTTTACCTTGGTGTTATGGCGTAGTCTACTGCGCAGCCATCCGAAGGGCAGAGGTAGGATGGGTTCAGGTCCACAAACCTTCATCTCCGAACCCTCCCTCGCCAGTCGGTCGGCCGCGTCGTTTCCTCGCGATCCGCTGTGGCCTTTTATCCATTGTAGGGTAATGGCGTTTGTATTACTTACCGTCGTCAGAGCTCGATGGCATTCGTAGATCAGCCCTGATGTTATTGTGTCACTCTGCAGGGCTTGCAGGACCGATTTGCTGTCAGATAGTATGCGGATCGGATAGTCGCTTACCTCTCTGGAGCGAATCGCTGTTGTTGCCGTTATTATGCCCATGCATTCTGCCTGAAAGACAGTGTTGTAGGCTCCTAGCGGTGTAGAGATGTTGATATTCAGGTCTTCCGAGTACGCCCCGGAACCTGTACCAGCTAATGTCTTTGACCCGTCTGTGAAGATCCTCAGTTCTCTGAGATTGAGGCCTTCGTTGGGGTCTTCATGTAGTTGTATTTTGTATTTCTTGTCAAAGACATACTGTTTGGGTATCCTATCAATGACCGCCTCAAAATAAACGTAAAATATAAACGTAATTTTTTAACTCGCATACATAATCATCAACAAATAACAACGTATTAACTTGCAAAATTTATAACATTGCTTGTTACAGAGATTTTGACCGGGTTCGATTTACGGTTATGAATGATTTAAAACCTTTGTACAAATATATAAGTAGGTTAAGTTACTTTAAGCAAGGATATTTAAGTAGTTAATTTATTTTTAGGGGTTTTTTATTTTTATTTATTGATGCACTTTTAATAAAATTATTAACATACAAATTAAACAACATGAAGAAAGTCTAGTGCTATATCAGTGCTTGTACTAAAATATTCCACTACTTGATCAGCAAGTATAAACAAATGACTGTACTAAGCAATATAGAATAGCCAGAACGGTATCCAATAATACGGTACGAGTAACGGGCCCAAAACATAGCAAACATAGCGACAAAAAAGCTTCAAATTAATCATCCGTCGGTACACTGATATAATACGGAGACAGATTGTGCACGCGGCTGAAGGAACGTTCGCAAAAAAAATGTTTCCGCTTATCTATACTTCTATATTAAATCTAATAAAGAGGTTAAACTTCGTGTTTGTTTATAGGGAACAACTGAACCGTTTGAAAAAGTCTTTCACTAATTGAAAGCTGTTATTAGCTAATATTAGGGTAATTTATTGAATCAGGCGTTACTTTGCGGAGGTCCATATTTACGAACTAAAAACAATTACTTTTCTCACCCGCGACTCAGCGGTAATTGGTTTTTAGTTCAAACATTATGGTACTTTATATCCCTCCCTTATAAAACTTCCGCGAGACGCAGACGACCACAGCTAGTACGCAAAGACAGAAATATTGAAATGTAGTGATACCTATTTGTTGAATAAAAAAAACTGCAGCTGCATTAAATGAACGAAAAGTAGAGACGAGGACACTGAAATACCTACATAAAACTTGGTTTGAAGTGCTGCCGCGTGTCAAGATATCAGTGTGAATTTCATAATTATGGGTCGTCATCATGTTAGTCGGAAGACGTCCACTGCTGGACATAGGCCTTCCCCAAGGATCTCCACCACGATCGGTCTGTGCTGTCCAGCGATCTTTACCAGATCGTCCGTCCACGTTACGGAAGATTTGTGGGTATTATGGGTTATCGAATGAAAATTTTAGGCTGACTTGCATTACTTGGGTGACTTGTCCTGTTGCTGGGTTATTCATTAACTCGGGGTTAACTGGAAGCCTATGTATCGTCTGACGTTTAGTTATCCCCGGTTAGTGTCTAAACCAGATCGATGGAAGCCTAATATTTACATTCGATAACATATCATCATCATCATGTCCTGTTATCCCTAATGCCCTGGACATAGGGCTCTCAGCATTTTCCTCTATTTGGAACGATCCTGCGCTACGACCTCCAGCTCTTGCCAGCTCATGCCTAGGGATTGGATCTCCCTTTTGATCTCTCATGTTGTTTTGGGCCGACCTCGTCTTCTCACTCCAGGCAGAGCGCCATTGCAAAGCCTATAGCGATAACATATAGCCGACAAATTTCTTTCTATATCTCTTTCCAAGATGCCAATACGCAATACGACTTTATGTCCCCGTCAACTAGATATCTTTTATTACTGACATATAATTATCACGCATTATCTGAGATGTCGTCATGCATTCCATTCAATGTTAAGTAGTTGTCAAGTTCAATCTTGAAATGCTCTTAATTGTAAGATATGTAAGTACCTAGCAATTAAACAACTATTATGCTGACATTAATAAGGCAGTAGATTGTTTGGAAGAATATAATTAGTTTGAGTTGCTGGCGGTACTTTTTGATGCATAATTATGTACTTAGCTCTTTTTTGTTTTTCTAATCGAGGTTACGAATGAAAAGGTATTTAGCGAATTAAAATGCCGTTTTGTAGATAAGGCACTTAAGTCAGTGATGAGTCATTGTAAGTGCTAAACAATGGCAAATAAATGAGTTTGAATGCGATTTCAATTCGGTACAGTATGGAGAATACATTGAGATCTGAAGGTCGACGAATGCAGTAACAGCATTTGAAAACATTGACATTGTAGGAGCGAGTCGTTGTATTTATAGCGATTGTTTCAATAATTATTGACAATGACAAAAATGACGCGCGAGCAGAGCGTTGGCGCGCAGTTTTCGTTTCGCTACCGTCGAAGCGTGTGCTTCCTGAGGAAGGACTGTGGATTAGTCCGAATCATGTCGGGCCATACTTGACTGACATAATAATATACGTGAGTGATACTTACTAAAAACGATATCAGAAAACTTATTTATTGCATCGTAACGCAGTGTGCCAAAGGGAACAATTTGATCAATCAAATTCAAGCAAACTACAGGCATTAAAGTGTACAAAAACATAACCACCCTTTAGGTTTCGCCGCAAAAGTAAAAAGAGCTGTTCACGAACAAAAGGCTATTGGTATTTGGTGGTTACATCATCACGTGTTCTATTCGCCAGCCACACTTACTTTTACCTTCGAGTAGTAAATCTACCTAATAAAACAGCTATTAATGTCACAGTTTACCTAATAAACACGTTACCACTAACCACAACATGTCAGCGGAACTTTACTAAATTTTTACCAAGAAAGCAATGCTAAGTGGGAAATGTAAACAGGTTTTTGAGACCTCGTGAAAGTTCATTCAAGTGAAGTGTAAGGGCACGCCGGCTCGTGAGGACTTTTAGGATATGACGACAGGTTTGAATCAAAGTTTATGAAGCGGTGGTGGCCTAGTGGTTTGACCTATGGCCTCTTGAGCAGAGGGTCGTGGGTTCGAGCCCGCGTTCACACATCTGAGTTTTTCGGAATTCATGCGCGAAATAACAATAGTATTTTATCATGAGCTTTTCGGTGATAAATACAACGTGTGCAGTGAATACAAGTGCAACACTCCTGTGAAGCCACAACGGTGTTTGTAGAGTCCCAATCCCAGCCGCGTGGGATCAATAGTCCGAGCCCTCTCATTCTGAGAGGAGGCCGGTGCCCAGAATTTGGACGTAATGAAATGAAATGAAATGAAATGAAATGAAGGATGATGATGGTTAAGTACGAATTAGAGCAATAATACAGTGCAAGGTCAGCAGTGAGCTACGTTCTAACCTTTTACAAAAACAACTATAGGTCCTTGTAAAATATGTACGTTTGGATTTTTACCACCTTCTTACTCGGTTATTCTCTAAGCGACATATTCTTCTGATAAAGCAACGTATCTGCGATTCTTCTGATATAGCAACGTATCTGCGATTCTTATGATAAAGCAACGTATACTTACTCGTATTTACGATTTTTCCGATACCGATATAACGGGAGTCTATATGATCAAGAGTATAAACAGAAAGGCACTCAAGCGTACACTTTTTCATATTTCTCCAAATCAAGTGAGAAGGTCACAATAAGTTAAACTTTAATTTCCAACTTTAGAAATTTATCAGGTTGTGTAATTATTACCTAACTTTGTTGCTGACGGTAACATAACAGGTGACACTCGCTCTAAACCAAAACAACATTAACATCGGATCGTATCCGTCCCGCGTCTTCTAAACCTTACATTTAAAGTTAAAATTATCGTTATGCAGATGAGCTGACCGCTATTGAGCTAAATAACTCGATTTGTGAACACCTGTTATACTTGTAGCATTGTGATCGGAATGCTTTAGATACGGCAAGATAATGCGATCTCGGTTATTAATTTAGTCTGTGGCTTTATTGTTAACTAGGTTTGTATGCGGTGTTATTAAAAATGAATTAGTGAGAAGTGGTAAGCAATCAGTATAAATCTGGTTGAATCGAAACTATGACACGCTGCGACGTGACCTTGTAACATAATTCATCATCATCATCATGTCACCCGAAAGACGTCCGCTGCTCGACATAGGCCTCCAATCAGACCGGTTTTGTACTTTCCGCATCCACCGCGATCCAGTGATCTTTACTAGGTTGTCGCTCCATCTTGTTGGGAGGCCTACCGACAGCTCGTCTCCCTGTCCGCGGACGCCATTCGAGAACCTTCTGACCCCATCTGCCACATCCTGTGAGCAATGTGCCCCGCGCACTGCCACATAATTGTTTTTTAATTGTATTTTAGTTACAACTGAACTACTCACGAAAGATACCAGTAGATCCATCTCATCTGTCACCATAAAATACGATTTTCCCAATTTGTCTAATATTGTGTACGAACTTACTTACTAAAACATATGCGGTTCAATTAACATTCCACTTACTACAGGTAGTAAATTTCTTGGGGGCCCATAGATTAGTGGGTGTCCCGTGGGAGGGCCAAGGTAGTCAGCGATTGTAACTTATGTATGGTTTCACAACAACCATGCAATTAGATGGAATTTCTGAATTAGATTATTGAAGTAATTTATCGGTAGGCCTAAATTTAAATTGGTTGAAAAACATGTAATCTAGACATAGTAGAATAACCTTCCCCATGAGCCAGGCAAAAATCAATTTTATGACGATGTCATAAGCATTTTGACAGGGAAAGGCTTTTCTCACTTTAACTATACACGTGTTTGTAATTAAAAAAAAACCCCGACATTGTTATTTCAAAGTCCAATTTCATGAAAACGGTTTAATCGACTTTGACGAAACTTAGCTAAGAACCATCGCGATAAAACTAGCTTTCAATAAAAAAAACTGAGGCCGAATCGGTTCACCCGTTTAAGAGGTAGGTACGATGCCGATGCCAGACACAGATACACACGACAAACTTATATCACGCCTCATTTGCGTCACTTGTTGCCTGTCATTGCTTGAACTAAAACAGAATTCCAATGGAATTCTCGCGTCAATTCAACTTCATGATGTCCCCCTTTTTTCTCTAACTCTGGGCTTTCTGTAATAACTGGAGATAAAACCTTAGCCAACCAGGACGCTGTGGAGTAACGTTACTAGGTTTTCCGCATTCCTAACTTACGTCAGTTACGCTGCCTTGGCTGGGTCTTGGTGCGAAGTGTAGCGCACATAACAGAACAGAACAAATAAAATTTTAAAAAAGCTTTATGTATGGCCATCAAATTATACTATAAATTGCCGAAACACATAGAAAAATGTCATATGAGCCAATTCAAAAGGGTCCTTACTGATTGGTTACTAAGTAAATGTTTTTATTCCGTCAAGGAATACTTGACGGAACAAAAACATTTATATGTATAAGGTATTATAAATTTTAAGTCAATAGATTTAGGTTTATTCTCATTATAATTTTCTAGGGCTGTGATAGTATAATTTAATGACTATTAAAATAGTTAATTTCTGTTATGCTCGCAATAAACTTAGATACTATACTTAGGTAATTGATCTCATGTAGTTACTAAGCTGAGTTTACCTGTATCTTAATAATAGTATTTGTTAAAAATTTTGCATGCCGATGAGGCAGAACGCAGTGTTGGTTATGTACCTATGTAACTTATGACCTGTATTCTCGCAATAAAAATATTTCATTTCAAATATTTCATTTCATTTCATTTCAAAAACTGGGCAAGAGCATGTCGGGCCATGCCTAATATTGGGTTCCGTAACCGTTACTACAAAGAAATTCAGTACCGATGAAAAGAGCGTATCTTCATGACACTTACGTCCTTTTGTTGAGAAACGCTGTTTTTCGGCAATTGCTCAAAAAAACTTTTAGTTGAAAGTATTTATTGAGCGTCACCTTTGTGATTTTTTTCGTATTTTTTGGAAATACGGTTTAGGAAATAAAGGGGGGGGGGGGGGGGAATTTATGCCAATTGCGGAGCGATTGTTTCCGAAAATATAAAAAAGTTGCTGAACAAGAAGCGGACATGACGAATTTATAAGAGTTCCGTTTTTGCCATTTTGTCTACGGAACCATAAAAAGAGGATAATAAGAGGCTATCTTTGGTATTGTCCTTCCGGAAACAATATCGCCGATTTTTCCCTTCCACTTGCTATTAACACAATTACTAGTGTAACACTGTGGATGAGTTTCCGCAATTACAAAGCTGCGAAATACCATTTTAGAACACAGTTATGTATCACGAGCAATACTGTCACAAATCGCGCGCTAGTGGCGTACGAGTAACTTCCATCCTGTTTATGATTCTTGTTTTGATTTTAAACTCATAAAACCTACTTGTCATATCTTCCTATCTCTTTCTGCTCATTTTCACCTATTTAGTTTAAAATAATTATACCAAAGTGTTGGCCGTAACATTTGTGGGTCAGATTACGAAACATCTTCCTAGAATAATCACTATCAGCAACTATGTAGTAACTTTTCTGATACCAAATAACATTTAAACGCAGCTAATTTGTACAATGAATTAACACCCGTTTCTAGTTGCGTGAGTGAACCCATCTCGCTGATAAAGATATCTCAACGATTATCTACCAGATAACTTTGCACGTGGGGAGTGAAAAAATGTGGATAATTTTCTTCGTCATTCTTGATTCTTCGTCATTTTAGCTGCATTTTCAAAATACTGTTAGGTATAAAAGTGAAACTTGGATGGACTTTCATTCACACAAGGCTCTCACAAGTTCTAGGTAATTGGTATAATAGGTAGATAGATTAGAGAGATAGATTGCAACGGTCATGCACTATAATACAGGAATCGGGTTCAATCATGACCGTACGTAACAAATGCAAGAAATTTACTTCTATTACCTACGCGATGATTTTTAATCGGCAATCAGGTACCAATTTTTCTAACTCAGTAATAATACAAGAACTCCACCAAAGAATATGCAATGCGTTTGATGAAATAAAGGCAAGAAATAATCACAGACGTCGAGCGGAAGAGCGGAACTGTGCTTAGAACAAAACGGTGGACATTCTAAACACTTGTTGAATTACCTATGTTTAAATTCAATTAGTTTTTTAAGTTAGACAGGTGCTTTTAGAAGTTTATTTTTTTTATTTATTTACACCATTTAAAAACTAATCGTTTTACTTATTCGTAAATTAATTCTTATTCGGCAAATGAGACTGATATGATTACGAGTAGAAAGAAAAGTTTATTATTGATTTAAGATCTGTCAAATATCCCCGCCAAAGTGATGGCACTTGACGTAAGTAGATATCGTACTTCAATAATGTATGTAGGATGACCATGTATCTAGTGATTGTTAGTTTTAATTATGTTTTAACTTTTAATTAATTCAACAGTGAGGTAATTGCATGAGACCTTACCTATTAAGTTTAATTTTACCTAGATATTAGTATTTTTCTACTCCTGATCGCCGAGTATACACAGACTCCCGTACAAACACAAAAGTCTTAAGTACTAACTAGTAGGGTCGATTCAGAAGCGTATTTATTTCTTCTCGCCTAAAACATTCTCCAAAACACGTAAGAATTAAACGTATTCACTTTCACTGGCAGTATTTGCTTTCTTTAAGTAATTCAAGAATATTTTAAACAAATTAAGGATTAAAACTAAATTGCGTAAGCGATCTTTTCAAGATTCCGTTAAAACAGTTAAATTGTTCAGATCTAGGATTTTTCAGTTCTATTTGAATTAAAGATACAGGATAAAAATAATTGCAGAATTTACCATGCATACTTTTTTACTTAAAGTTCGTAGAAATTTGATGATGTAGTTGTAGATGATTGATCATTATGTGGAATTTCGGCCTCAAAACTGAATTTGTTATGGATCATAATATGTACATCATGAATATTATGTTGTTAAGATCCGCCGGGTTTTTGCAAGTGGAATACATCTATTTGTTGTAAAATTGGTGATCAGCTAAGCATATTTTTGCCCCTTATGTAGAAGTAAAAACTAATAGTATGAACAAAGTAACATACTGGAGTGAAACTTCGCCACGGCACTAAATTCCAGTAAATAATATTGTGGCGAAAATCTATGCCAACTTACCACATAACAATCAAAGTAACTGTAAACAACATCCACTTGATTCAGATGCCCGTAATCAAAACAGACGGATACTTTATTTACCACAATCGGTTAATACCAAAACTCTTAACTGTTAAACTGGATTTTAGACCCTCTAACAGTATCTTTTGAGTCGTTTTTGCCGGTAGACTCTCATTCAGACAGTACTATCGTTCATGTGGTATAACCTCAAAAGTACCACAGATGTTAAATTGACAATTGGAAAGGAATGCTTAGGTTCGAAGGAAACTTTCCAATATTGACAATCGGTAAATAAATGTACTGTTAGATATGCATTAGAATAAATAGCTGTGAAGTGGAACATGAGAACTCTGGTAGCGGTGTCGAAACAACTGCATCGGTATTAAATAATTTCGCTAGCGTGATGTAGAAATTAGACGAGTTGCTAATTTGAGTGTACTAGATGGCGTTATAAACGCTTTTAATCTTTGCCGAGTTACCCATTTATTGTTTTCATTTCTAGTTATAAAAACGCTTAAATGGTTGCATGTAGAGCAGCGTCCATGTTTCAATAAAAAAATTACAAACGAACATTTTTTTATAGAAACGTGGTCACAGAAAATTCTTTATTTAGTTCAGAGTTATTATTTAGTAACTCTAATGTATGCATAATATGTAGGTATGATCAATTAATTACAACTAAACTAGAATTATTATTTTTTGTTTTACTATGGTTGAGTCTCAAGTGTTCAAAGTAACATAACGTTTAATTACCAACAGAAACCCTGTCAAATCCATTTTAATCTACAAGTTGTTGTAGATTGTAGATTACGAAGTTTCTGTATTGTTCTCTTAAGATAACAAAGCCACACTACTCTTCATTACACTCAATAGTCAATAAATAATGTCGTCAATGTATGCGAGAATTTCCTATCAATAAATTATAGTTGACATTTTAACATTCTCGGAAGCGTGCGAACGTTCGTTCCTACAGTGGCAAAAACTATAGATCCCCTGTTATTAAATTACACAGTCTACCGAGTGCGCGCGCGCACGCCACTGTCCCCGATTTGATTGTTATCTGTGCTAATGCGAGTTATATCCGAGTGTCGAGGAAGCGACACGGATAGTTTAAATTTTCCGGATAAACTAAGGTTTTTTAAGAACTTTTTTGATACAAGTTAATTTGATAAAACGAAAATGGTAGGTTCGATCGATACATCAAAAGTGACATTCGCGTGTAGTCCGACCTTATATTTAGTAGGCGTCAAGAGGAAGTATTTTACATTCAGAAAGGAAAGAATAATAATTGGAGAGACAAACAACGTAGAATTTGAAGAATATAAGACATTGTTTCACCGCTTGCAGATATACAGTGAGCTGGCAGATAAAATATTTGTCAAATAAATCCCCCTAACACTGTTTCGGAGTTTCACGAGTAAAATCTGCCAGATATGCTATTGGTAGCGAGAGGTTTGTCTTTACAAAGCTTGGAATCTTCACAAGAAGGAATGTTGATCTAGTCATGGACGCGGGAAACTGATTAATTCAGTCGGGACTGGTACTGTACGCACTGTTAAAGACCTTGGCACTTATCCAGCATGTGAAATATTGGTGAAGTATCAAAAGATAATGAAAATACGAAACACTCATCACTACCCATGAACGATGCGTGGATGATATACCTACTATTTCGTAAAAGCCAAGTTCCACGGGTGCGGAAAGAACTACATTTTTACCTCAAAGATGAAATTATGTACCTAAGTAAATGTTAATACACCGTTTCAATGCAATTGAGCAAACATATATATATCTCAACACGTTCCGTTGCCCTTGACTTGACAATAGATTTATAGATTAAATTCCGCATATTTTTGAGTACACTACCGGTATCAGAAAATGGTAGACTTAGAAGAAGTGATCGACGGGAAGATATGGTTACATTCTTATTCTTATTCATTGCAATATAATAAGGTGAAATAATTTTAACTTAATCTTTGACGTCGACTCTACGGTATTAAAAAGTTAATACCTCATACAACCACAGTGTGTGTAGTGTGGCGCTCAAGAAGTTAATTAAGGGTTCATTATTTCAAATATTGAACGAGATATTTATTATAATCTAAAACGAGTATAGAGCATAGCCAAATATAAATATGAATAGTGAAGGTAGCACCTTAAGGACATTGCGCAGAGGAATTCAAAATTTTTGCTCGTCGTTTTACAGTATCAAAGGCTATAAACTAGTCTCCTCGCACGTAACATTTATGCAAATCTGATTTTTTGCAGCCGCAGACGAATGAAAGTGTGCGCATGCGCGAAAAGTCAAGGCGACGTTCGAATGTGATCAATTCAATTTCCGAGCAAATCACGCGCTGTATCTTTCAGTTTTAAATTTTTTTTCAGTGAACGTGCGTGTTTAGAGAGAGTTGACATGCACAATTAAAATTGTATGATCGGATCACACACGTGCTTATAATCGACTGGTGAGGGTGTGTTCTTGAACGGAGTAAGTTTTTGCTAATGACTCTAATCAAAACTCTGTGCTGAAAACACAAAAACAATTTACTATTTATTATGTACTCACTTACTTACATTATAGATATCTGCATGACATTGTCTCGTTCGTTATATGCCCGTTAAATGGTTACAGTCAATGTTATTTTCAAGGTAATAATATTCAAACCGACTTTACCTATTTTATGACAAAGTATGTATATAGAAAAAAAAAAAATTTTAGGAGCTCAGTAACTTGACGGCAACTCAGTCATATTGTAATTATTAATCATAGTTAACGTTTACTTACTTCCT
This sequence comes from Clepsis dumicolana, assembly GCA_963691665.1. Lineage (NCBI taxonomy): Eukaryota > Metazoa > Arthropoda > Insecta > Lepidoptera > Tortricidae > Clepsis > Clepsis dumicolana. The sequence continues at coordinate 8,742,107 of OY829524.1, read as the reverse complement.
TTCAAACAATTAACTTGTCCACACACGATTTTTTACCGTGGTTTGATCGTTATCTTATTTTATAAGCTAAGTAGGCATGAACTGTATTCATAGTGAAATAAACGGATCACTCACGTATGTCAGTCGAGTATAGCTCGAGCTGTTTCGGACTAATCCGTAGTCCTTCCTCTGGGAGCACACTGGGCTGGGGTTTTATGTTAAAAATGAACTGTATTTCAATTTCAGCTAAGAGTGTAAACAGAATCTACATAATATTCACGGTTACAACGAGCTATAGTTATAGCGTGGCAAAAAAGAGTAGAAATTAACTTGCTTCGTATCTGTCAGATTATTGACGTAGGTACTCTTAAAGTGAATATGGCAACAATTTTGTATGAAAAATACTTGTTCCTTTTTTATCCGTTTTCAGCTCTTTTTTGCCAGGCTACATTAAAATATTTTTATTTTATCATGTGACTTATTGTCAGTTTACTCAGAGAGTAAAGTCGACTGTCAAATAAAATGAGCAAGAGAGTAAATAAGTAAGCATCTCAAAATTAGTGAGATCTGTATATTTGTGCGAAATAAAAAAATAAGTATTTAAAACGGGACGAATTGACGACCGGATGGCCTAGTGGTTAGCGACGCTGACTATGAAGCTTGAGCTCCCGGGTTCGAATCCCGGTCGGGGCAGATGTTTGTATGATGAATACGAACGTTTGTTCTCGGGTCTTGGATGTTTTATATGTATATAAGTATATGTTCATCTATATAAGTATGTTTATCCGTTTTCTAGTACCCATAGTACAGGCTTTGTCTAGTTTGGGACTAGGTCAATTGGTGTCAATTTGTCCCATGATATTTATTATTCTGGGGACTTAAAACAATCAATTTTTTTTTAAATAATAAAATAAAATAAATAAATACCATGGGACAAATTGACACCAATTGACCTAGTCCCAAACTAGGCAAAGCCTGTACTATGGGTACAAGACAACGGATAAACATACTTATATAGATAAATACATACTATTACTATTACTATTTTTTTATTATTTTTTATTTTTTTTTAATAAAAAATATCCAGGTACCAGCTACCAGATATTCTCCAACACTTCGTCTGTATCAGGGACATTTGCTAATTCTTAATTAGCTCGTTATTCGTGTAACAGTTATTAACAATAGGATTAGAACTTCTAGAGAGTATTCGTCTTTGTATGTACAAACAAACAACGTCCATCCATCTCTTGGTTTTATTTCATTTTATAATTAACAGGCAAAGCCTGTACTGTGGGTGTACTAGAGAACGAATAAACATACTTAAATAGATATACATATTACACATCCAAGACCCGAGAGCAAACATTCATATTCACCATACAAAATGTTTGCCCGAACCGGGGATCGAACCCGGGTCCTCAAGCTTCATAGTCAAGTTCTTACATTTTACAGTAGAAACGAGATATCATGCATCGATAAAGTGTCACGGTCCAATAGGCCATTAGCATGCTGCAACGAATAAGGCGATATTTTTTATTAAAAAATGCCGAATAGAATTTCAAGACTATTGGTTCCGTTTGTTATCAAACTACTTAATAATCATCAAGTTTAGTTCTTCAACTTTGTTTAATTTATTACGGAAATGGTTTAAAAAAGTAGATAGAAAATTTAATTATTTACATTCTGACAAACAACAAGATGGAGACGACCTGGGAAATACGGAAAGCACAAGACCGGTCTGAGTGGAGAGCCTCGGGGGAGGCCTATGTCCAGCAGTGGACGTCTTTCGGCTGACATGACGATGATGATTCTGACGAACACCTGCCCAATTTGAATTTATATTTAGATTTACTGAATAAAATATCTCAACTATAAGCGGTTCACTAAAATACAATACAATATAGTGCAATAAAAGAATTCTTTATTGAACACTACATAACAAACAAAACCGAAAATCGGTACAAAGAAAACGCAAGTTAGCAGTGTGAGGCCTTATCGCTACAAAGCGACCTCCACCGGGCAACCACAATGGAATAAAGGTAAGATAGGATAAGATAATTTATGTAAAAAATTGCGGTACAGGATAATAAATGATGTACCTAAATGTTTACAGAAAATCTTTGTAACAGGTGTGCCTGAACTAGGGTTATTAGTTAACTCTGTATCTCAGGCATAACGAGCTAGCATTAAAAAAAAAGGTAAATAGGTACAGATTAAAACAGCAGATTGGCATCGGCCTAGTTTTTAGTTCCTACTTAGTTCCGACTTACTTATAGCAATTCCGCACGGGACTCTAAATTATCGCGAGTCATTATAAATATGCATATTGTCGTTGAATGAATATTTCTAGTTTGTATTCACGACCGCCGTGTCACGCCACGGAATTAATAAAAAAATTGTTACCAGCAAACCGTGTAAAGTCACGCGCTATAAATATTGAAGAGCATATAAAAAATATGAACTTGGTGATTTGTTAGAACGTCAATGTTTAAATGAAGCACATATATTTTTAAATACATTGAAGGTTGATGTCTGTAAGTACTTTACTAGTAGCCTATTTTGATCTTTATTTACTAACATATATCTCTAAAAACCTCTGTCGTTGTCATTTCAAAGTTTAATATTTCAAAAACGGGTGAACCGATTTTAATGAAACTTAGCTAAGAACCATCTAGATTATACTAGCTTTCGATTAAAAACACCGCATCTAAATCGGTCCATCCGTTTGGGGGCTATGATGTCACATACAGATACACAGATACACAGACACAGATACACAGGACAAACTTATAACACCCCTCTTTTTCGTCGGGGGTTAAAAAATAGCATCTAGTTGACAGCCTAGATATTTTGCACCTCTAATATTGTTAGAGTATGTGATTTAGTACCTCTTCGAAAGAACTTGAAGTTTGTTTATGGTTTATGAAAAAGTATTGTTGACGTGTAGACTTGATTGATTGCACCTTTCTGCAAAGGTGTCTTGTGAGGAAAGGGATTGTATTGTGTTTGTGAATTAAAGGAGTCTGATGTAATCGGCCGGCATATTTCTTTTCAAATATTACTGCAATTTTCAAGAGAATTTGTTTTACACAATATCATGTACAATCGACGTGTCGTTCATGAATAACACGACATAAAAAATGTGAAATTTTACAAATACTAACCACCCATAAACGCTTCCTTACAAGAACCTTTAATTATCGGGAAACTGCACCTAGAGTCTACAATTTTCACATTGTTTTCTAACAATTGCAGACATGTGTACTTTTTCCCGGTCTACTTTCACGTTCTTTGCAAAGAACTGGATGATTGTGTGACTTCCGAGGCACTTAGTGCGTACTCCGCGAAAGGAAATACCAATTTTACTTAGTTAAGTGCATCTGTTGGAAAAGCGGAAGGCGCATTTGCGGTGAGTAATAAAATTTTCTCTGAGATACGATCATTATTTAAACGGTTTAAATCACTTTTTTATAACTTCCATCCGTCGTCTACAAAGCGCCTACAGGTTGTTTGGTTGCAATCATTTTAGTCACACTTGACAAATATTAAAAATAAAACGCTTCCGCATGGGATCGTGTATTTCGCTCTATGACACATTTAGGTGATTCTGTTTATTCATTTTAAGTAATACACACAATACGTACTAAAAATTTCACTTTCTCGACTATAAAATCGTATTTATGGACGTAATAGTTCACGCAGCTGTCAAAAGGCTAAATGTTAATGGTAGAATGCTTAAACGCAATAAAAGTGTAGCGATTTTCGTGAAATAAAGTTTGAAATTTCTAGTTACAATCGTGTTTGTGTACTAGCGAAAATACCTATTTAGAAATGGATCCTCTTTGTAGCGACAGAGCACGCATAGACAGAATATGCAAACCTGGCTTATCGCGTGTATTTATTAGAAGTTAAAAAGACTTGAGTTTATAAGTTTACCAAAAGTATTATTAATACATAATCATATTACAATTTATAGTTGGATTTTATTTGCATGATCTGTATGACGTTATTGCCGCAAAAATAACATCTATCTAAACAAGAACAGCGAGTGAATATGTTAATGATCGAACAACAGCCTTAATACTACGACAACAATTGGCATTGTTGTGGCTGTATCCAGCACATGACTTACGGCTACGTCCGTTCATAATTCTGAATTGTTAATCAACAACCTGTGTCAATTGTTTTACATCATCGTTCCTTAGACCATTATTCCGGACAACTCACCGTGAAGGCCCAATATTCAATACCACTCGACAAAATGTCGATCTCGCCCATTAAAATGAGAATTTTAATAAACGCCTGTCTACGTGCCCGCGTACACTTTCGAATACATTTAACTGCGACCTCTAAAATCAAGTACGTGTATAACGAGCCGGCAGTTGACACAAAAAGCAACCGGCAGATATTAAAAAGTAAAACAATAAAGATAGAATTACCTTAGTGGTGCTCTGGATCTGGAGGAATGTGGCGATTCCGGCTCGTACTCGGTTCTTCACGCCTCGTATCGTTCCTTTGGAACTCCTGATGGTAGAAGGAGCTTCTTCGCTTTTGTAATCCTTTATTCCCGCGAAATATTCCAACTCGGATAAAGAATCACTTTCACTGTTAACACTTACACCACTAACACTTTTCAGGGACTTCACATCGTCAAACTGTTTCTCGTTCAGATGGAAATCGTAGTACTTGTCCGTGTCGAAATAATTGCTACTGTAGCACATTTGCTCTTGTTTTATTTTATCCTGCTTCTTGCGTTCCTCGTAGGTGCTTTCGCTAATTAAAGGCGTTTTGGAGGCGCTCAGTAATGACTCCGCGTCCGAATTTGTCTTCACATCACTATTACACTGCGAAACTAGTCGGAACGACGTTAGTTGCGCGCTTTCTTTCGGTAGATTAACATTTTCATTAATATTCTGGTTCGCTTCCCGTTGCTCAGGCGGCTCGCTTTCGGTTTCTACCATACTGAGTTTGACTGAGCGGTCTCTAATATCTTGCAGGAGGCCCTGCGGTAGAAAGCTGCCGTCTTTGTTGGTCGCGTTGGCGTCGAACGCAGGCATCTGTGGCGCGGCAGGTGGCTCTGCACTCTGCTTCTTTTCGTTTTTGCTCGGATCTTCGCCGTGACTTTCGTCTGCGTGCACGCTTCCGTTCAGCTCGCTGCTGTTAAGCGAATCGCACGATATATTAGAATCGTTGTCTTCATAGTCGACATCATGGCTGCCCCCATTCGTTGAACTAATTAGCGTTACCGAGACGGCTTTCTTTGTGGATTTGGTGAGTTTCTTTTTGGGAAGCGGAGGCGGTGTTCCATCAAGGTCACTGCAGGTTCCGGAATCTAGGGTATCGCTCGGTGAGCACTGCCCGCTCGACATTACCATATTAGTCATGGAGTTCATGTATGAGCTGCAGTAGATGTACGGTGGTTTATCCGTTTTGAGTTCTTCGTCTAGGATTTTGGGTGGAGTTTCCTCGACATTGATCCTGACGAGGCTGTTATTTTTCTTGTAAATTTCATTTATCTTGAAGGTGTCGAAATCTGTGTCACTTTTGAGGTGAACGCTTGATATTTTCGGCGCTTTGGGTTTGTCTGAGTCTGTGTTTATTCTGATGGTGACCACATGGGGGCCGTTTAGAGCGTCCGTGCTAGACGTGCTCGGGGGCCGTTCTGGCTGAGTTGCCGCTATGAATACCGTTGCAGATGGAGTCTTAGAATTAAGGACGAGCGAGTGCATCGAACCTAGCGAATCCATGTTCGTCCGTTCTAGACCGTCCAAATTGTCGTCGTTTGTTATTTGTGTAAATGTGGTGGAGCCAGTCTTTTGTTTGACTTTTGGCGGTAGAGGTGGAATGTACTCCACACTAGGGCGGGGCGATACTTCTTCCATCATGGTTGGTGCTGTTAGAATCGCATAATTAGCAACCTAACGGTGTTCCGGTTGCGATGCAAGTCAGGTCCGCCGCTTTAGATAGTGATGGATATGTAAGGCATAATGGTTCCGGTGACCGCTCGAGACTGGGTCAATAATACGCTGACCGGTTTTTCTAGTGCGCTGTTTATTCAGACCTGCAAAGAAGAAATTCCACTTTAGTAGTTTTGTTTTGAAATATTACCTATTAAAATACGACAGTAAAAAGTAAAAATACAATAAAAGAGGAAGTAATATTTTACATGTGAAATTGTTGCCATGCTCAAGGATTTTGCTTCAAAAATTTGACAGTTGCAAAGAAAGTGGCAGCCTCATTAAGTTCTACATTTTATGGTCTAGTTATGGTCCTACTCTAAACTTAGGTATATTAAGATGATAATATTGTGTAGGTATTTAATAAACAGACAACGAATGAATAAATTTCAACCTCAAGGCGTTGTTATTGATCTCATTCAATCTTCATAAACATAATTTGCATTCAAATATATTCAAAGTCGCTTATATTAAATCAGAAGTTTTCCTTGGAAGTAAGCCTCTTATCTTGAAATACCTTTGTGCGTGTGATTATTAGATTCTTCAATCATTTCATATAGTTTATCAGTATTCCACAAGTTTTCAACAAGTGATTGAGACATAAAAATTGTTGAAATAATGTTTCAATTACATGTCACTAAGTCAATAGTGAATTTCTAAACATCAATACGACCTACGCACATTACATAAGATGTAAATCGAATATGTGGAGCAATTTATATAAACGTCTTGTCATTATTTTTCTACGTGTCACCGCCCACGGTAACTCTACACTTCAACAAATAAATTGGCGTCTTTAAGTTCTGTGTAGTAGAAACTAAGTTACGTTGTTTGCTATCTTGTCGCGTGTCGCAAGTAATTTGGTGATAGGGTGTAATAAAATTTTCAAGGCACACCCACACGATGGGCAAATGGACGCTGTTGTAACTTAGACTGTGCAATTTAATACGGTTTTTCGTGGATGAAATGATGGTAAATTTTGCAATATGATTCAGTTCACGTGGATTTTGTGAATTTCGACCCGTGACTTTCACGGTTACGTAAAGTTGTAAAATTAACTTAAGTTTGGGAAAATTTAGTACAAGTCCAGCTGCTTAACGGATTTTTCTTTGCATTGTCATTGTATGTTGAATTTCATTCTATGAATGTTTCATGAAAATAAGAACAAAAATAATCAATAAATCGATTATTTTCATTGATTCAGAAAATAGTTCCATCTCTTGCCACTAATGCGTAACTGTAGAAGTTCCGTAGTGGGTGAGCCGCTTGATTAAGCTACTCATAGATGGCGCTGAGGAGAGATCTTCTAAATAAAAATATGACACAAGGCATTGAAAAATTCGTTAGGTACACTAACGTTAAGTATAGCTTAATTGGTGGAGCGTGGTACGGATTACCGAGGTTGCTGGTTCAAGTGCAGCTACTTAACGGATTTTTCTTTGCATTGTCATTGTATGTTAAATTTGGGAGTTTTATAAATGTGAAAGTTTGTTGGTTACACTTTTATTGATCTTTTAAATCAGCACTTGAAACCATGGTATCTTGCAAATTGACTTAGGAACAATACCTAAGCATGTACCTGAATATTCCCATTTTAACATTACAAGTTTTTATTTAAATTGCAATGTATACTGTAATGTTTGTTCGGGTGGAATCTTGCAACTCAATTTTGAAGCAGATATCCTGAATCTATTGAGATGAAATTTGGCAAAGGTACTTAATGTAAGTCCGGCGACAATGGCAATACAATAATCGTCGTCTCCACACGAGGGAACTCTTCGACGGTTAATGGCATCGACTTGAAATTTGGTATGGATGTTTAACTTGAATGACAATACAAGTACAGACAACTAAAAATACAGTCCGCAAAAAAGCCTGTACCTATTGAAAATAAAATTATTAACAGAAAACTTATTAATTTGATAGCCTCTAAAATGTACAATTTATTTAGTGACTCAAAACCCAATAGAAAACAAACTCGCACAGAAAACACAGCCGTCATCGCAATTATCAATTTATCCATCAGCACCGAATTCTCATTGATATAGAAGCGATTATCGAGTCAATGCAAAATCGAGTCGAAAAACACTTTCGCCTTAAGTATCGGATCGAATCGACTTTTCTAATGAATTCTGTCCGAGCAGCGGATATTTTTACACTGATTATCAACGGTTATTACGTATCGCGATGGACATTGTGGTCAGCATGGCGTTCGAATTTTAATATTTTTTTGTTACAAATTTGTAAGTACCAGAGGTTTTTGTTTTGGTTTACCTCATGACTACTTATGTCTTATACCTACATAGGATATAAACCGTAATTTATTTCTAACTCATTTTCTATATTTGTCAGAGTTCAATTTTAAGCTGTCAAATTTAGAATGCCGGTAGATAGGAGGTAATATTCACACTAAGTAAATAGTCTGATTGAGATTAAACACAAAGTCCACATAATTACACAAAGTAGTAGCATTGAGAGATAAAAGGCCGTTTTTTTTAAAGGCTAATGTACAGTACATTAAGTTGATAGGATCTAAGTTAATTTACTTAATGTGCAGACATTAAGACATTATGAGTGTCTAAGTTTGAACATTAATAATTATACAGCGAATTTGTTTACAGTTTGATTTACAACCTTTCTTGTATTAGAAACGCGCAACGCCGGTTGTGGGATGTAGTGGTGACACTTTGAACTACTCACAAACCTTTATGACTATTTGATACTCGTAAAGGCACTGGTGCTTGAAAACGAGACAAACAAACGACTTTCACTTTACACTTTTAGGGTGCTTTACCACTGGCACATAGCTGGGCGAAGCGGAGAGGAGCGGAACCCTATTGACCAATCGCAGTGCTTGAAATTTCCGCTCCGCATCAGTGGAAACTAGGTGATTGTACAAACTCCCACTCCCAGAGAAAGGATTACTAATTAATCCGATACATGTAGGGCTAAGCACGACTTGTATACGTGATTGATCCGTTCATTTCACTATAGTAACAATGTTTTAGTCCTAGTCGCCTTTTCACACTGTTGTAAACAAAAACTCATTCCCATCGTACATGGGCTATCTAGTCATTACAAAGTTGTTAAAACTGTCAATTACCACAACTACAAGCGTCTAGCCAAACACCTCTATTAACAAGAAAACATCCAAAAACAAATGACTCTTGAAATAGAAAGTGGATGGCAAGCTTTATTAGCATCGCGATACGTAATTGGTCAGAATCTGTTCCAGTGAGTGGCCACAGCACACAGATTTATAATGCTACGTTTAATGTATACTATGCAAATTATAAGGATGGTTTCATAAATGTGTGTAAGTAAATGTTTTGCTGTTATAATAGCTTTATGTGAATGCAGTAAAATGAAATAATTAACCTATGTCGATAAGAATAGTACATTACTACAGATTTTTAATGGCTAAATAACATGATGCTGTGTCAGACATTGACAATTGAAATAAAAGATGTATCGCTTTGCAGGCCTAGATTTGTATGAGATTGATGGGCCCGATTAGAGGCCGAGAGAAGAAGTCTATCGTTATATCTCTTGTCTAATTGGGCCCGAAACATGAGAGATCCTTCGCAGCCTATGCGTACATTTTTTTTATACGAATAGGAAGGCAAACGAGCAAGTGGGTCACTTGATGGTAAGTGATCACCACTGCCCATAGACACTCGCAACCCCGGAGGGTATGCTGATGCGTTGCCAACCTAGAGAGCTAAGATGAAATGCCTCTAGTGCCCGTAATTACACCGGCTGTCTTACTCTCCACACCGGAACACAACAGTGCAAGCACTGCTGCTTAGTGGCAGGATTAGCGAGTAAGATGGTGGTAGCGATGCGGATGGACCTCGTACAAGGTCCTACCACCCGCAAATTATTATACAAAACAAAGCTGTCGCCACCCGGTCAACTACGAGTAGGCAACAACTACGAATGCAATCAAAAATGTCAACTATATTCCTTTACTTACTGTTTAAAACTGTCTACTAAATCATCGCGGTACAAGTCAATAAATCATTGATCCAACTTTTCATACAGCCAGTGAAATTGAAATGTTTATGTGATCGAGTGCGAAGATCTATAATTTATTCATGTAACTTGTCATATCGAAATTAATTAAAACACAAGCGTGTAAAATGATATCATTAGTAACAACGTCAACAAATTCGGAAGGGAAAATTTTGTTTACAAATATTTCATTATATTTGTAAATATATTGCGTAATGTTTACAAAAAAATAAATAAAAATCCCCTGTGATTCGTAAATCTTATGTGACATAAGCGCTTAAATTTTGTTTCGCTTTTGAATTGTTGGCAAACAAAAGAGACAGGTTGTTATTATTTTGATTACCAACAACTTAGATACTCGTATAGAATTACGCGATACGCACGGGGAGCCACGGGAAAAAGATATTGGTGGCGTTACTAAGAGATTGCGAAGTTATATTCTACAAAAAAACCGGCCAAGTGTGAGTTGGACGTTGTTCTGGTTTTTATATCAACTTGTGTTGTACGACCTTGCTGCGTGCCAAATTATATGATTCGATGCTAATGGGAAGCAACCCTATAGGTTTAATTTATTTGGGACTAGCAAACAGACATACATGCAGACAGACCAACGGACAACGAAGTAATTTCTTTTTGAGGTACAGCTCCCTAAAGAGCAAATTTGCAAAGCGAAGTTTTTTGATTGTAGCTTATTTATACAGTGTTGTTGTGAATCAGAAAATTTACACAAAATACTTAGATACGCTAGCATATTAGGTACTTAATTAATTCCATAGAAACATAATTATTATTAGCGTCCGCAATAAACAATTAAACTAGTGTGTTATTCTACGAGCACTGCTTAGGAATTAATGCACTCTCAAAACTCACATAGCAACTTCGACGATCCGATCGACTTCCACGAGTAACACAGCGCTAATGGTATCAAATTATTGTCAACCAAATAATATTTCGTCGGTTACGTAACCAATGGTGAATTGCTGATTGGTATACTTTCACTGACAGATGTTTTTACGGTTGGTCTATAATGTGGTAATCGTTGTTGAAAGTCAAGGCTAGCGGGAAGGTTCTGTAATTGGTTCATACCGGATCTTGGTAATTGATAGATTCGTCTGAGAGTTTTAGCGGTAGTACAGTCAGCGTCAAAAGTAACTTATCACTTTTGTACCTTGTCGCACGCTTGTCAATCAGGTATGGCGCGCTGTATCTGGCTGTGGAGCAAAAAGGTACAAAAGTGATAAGCACCTTTTGACGCTGACTGTACCAACTTTCTTGTTAACGCGTCTGTCTTCTCGTGTCGATGGTGGGCAATTTTTAAGCTGTCTGCGAGTGTTTTGTTTTTAATTTGTGTGCAGTGAGGCTTTAGTGTTAGCGGAATTGAGGCGTTATTGGTTGCAGCCATGTTACAGCTACTAAGAGTGGTCTGAGACCACAGATTACAGGTCCAATTTTTGCGGGCCGTCTTTGACAACTTGTAGGCAGAAAGCACAGTTTCTTTATTGTTATTATCATGAGGTTATTGATACTATCGGTCTATTAGTCTATCTAGGCACCTAACCGCCTTTGATATCATTAAAATTTTTAACCCCCCACGAAAAAGAGGGGTGTTATAAGTTTGACCTGTGTATCTGTGTGTCTGTGTATCTGTATATCTGTCTATGGCATCATAATTACAGACCTATATCTGTCCTTCCTGCTATTTCAAAAATCCTAGAAAAAATACTGAACTCTCGAATTATTGACTATCTTACTAAATTTAAAATACTCTGAAATTCACAATATGGCTTCAGACAAGGTATTTCGACAGAAGATGCGATATCAACTCTTACGCAAATTATTGTAAAACAAGTTGATAAAAATAAGAAATGTGTCACTACCTTCCTTGATCTTAAAAAACACGGTCTATATTCCCATCCTTTTAAACCGCATAGAAAGTATAGGTATCAGAGACATTCCCTTGCTATTACTGAAGGATTATTTACATGATAGGAGACAAAGGGTTAAGATAGGAAATTATGTGAGTAAGGCGACTGATATAACTTATGGGGTCCCCCAGGGGTGCGTTCTTGGTCCCACTCTGTTTTTGGTTTACATCGATCAGCTGTGTGACATGAAAATAAATAATGGTCACGCGGTATCTTATGAGGACGACACAGCAGTTATTTTTACTGTATCGCCTTGGAGCGATGTCAAATTGAAGGCAGAAGTGGGACTCTCAAGGATTGCGGCCTGGCTGAATGACAACCTACTTACTTTAAATGCTGATAAAACAAAATATGTATGCTTCACAAAGTATAATAACACTCAACCAGAAACAGGCTTAAATATCAAAATTCATACATGTACGACTCAGGGCATAGTAGACTCAAACTGCACATGCTCTGACATAAATAAGGTGGAACATATTAAGTACCTCGGAATAATGATTGATCAAAGATTGTCTTGGCACTCGCATTCAGAACTAATCATGAGTAGGATAAGAAAATTGATACGGATATTCAAAACTCTTAGGAGTGTGACCCCAACTGATCTCTTAAATCAAATATATGTCTCCCTGGCTCAGTCCGTTATGACTTATTGTATACCGATATGGGGTGGGATAACTAAAATGAAATCATTGGAACTAGAGAGAGCCCAGAGATCGTTATTAAAAGTAATGTATTACAAACCCTATAGATTCCCAACTCTTGATCTATTATGTGGGCTTATGTCAGTGACAAAATTGTACATCGTTCATGCTGTTTTGAGGATGCATGTATCTTTAACATATAAGCCAGAACCACTAAATAGACGAAGGAGGAAAAATGCTGCTTCCGCTGTTCAAGTGAAGACGACCTTTGCTAAAAGACAATATCTTGCACAAGCTACAAGTCTATACAACCTTATAAATCAACAATCAGACATGTACTTCTTGACAAAATATGAATGCAAAATTAAAGTATCAAATTGGATAAAAAACAAAAATTACAATGATACTGAAAATTTACTTAAAAACATTGTACCTACTTAATTAATCTAACTTTAAGAGGTAGATAGCAAATGGCAGTTCACACTGCCACTTGATCCCAGGAGAACACTACTCGTAGGTTTACATTACATTCACTACATTATATACACCCTTATTCACACACACACACACACACACACACACACACACACACACACACACACACACAGAGAGAGAGAGAGAGAGAGAGAGAGAGAGAGAGAGACACACACACACACACACTTATGCACACACACATCTAACTAAATGTTAAGAAAATTGAATTAAATTCATTAAATTCGCTAATCTAAATTAGCTAAGTAACTGTACCTACTTTTAAGGAAGACCGGAGGTTCTTATTACAAGTATATTTTTACCTAAAAAGAGGCTCCAGTCACTACTTAATGTAATATGCATGGTTACTAAATAAAATTTATTATTATTATTATTATTATAGCTCCCAAACGGATGGACCGATTTCGTTGAGTTTTTTTTTAATCAAAAACTAGTCTAATCGAGATGGCTCTTAGCTAACTTTCATTAAAAATAAAAATATATCATGGGACAATTTGACACCAATTGACCTAGTCCCAAACTAGGCAAAGCCTGTACTATGGGTACCAGACAACGGATAAACATACTTATATAGATAAATACATACTTATATACATATTAAACACCCAAGACCCGAGAACAAACATTCATATTCATCATACAAACATCTGCCCCGACCGGGATTTGAACCCGGGACCTCAAGCTTCATAGTCAGGGTCTCTAACCACTAGGCTATTCGGCCGTAAAATCAAATCATCAGTTTTTGAAACATTGAACTTTGAAATGACAATGTCGAGAGTAAATGTATTAAAAAACGTCGTGTGTTGTACACGTGCGGAAGTGTCAATTTCACTGGCGGCTCGAGCCATGACAATTCGGGGCTCGTGCAAAAAGACATAAGTACTTTCCTCACTTGCATCAAAAAATAAGTAAGGATTACTTATTATAAAGCTTCTGTATAAAGATGATACGCAATGAAGCAATAACTTTAACTCCAAGTGAAGTCGTTACATAAACATTACGCAACAGTCACAATCCAGTCAAGTATACCCAATTTTTTGCTTCGCTAATGTCAATCTGATTTGACAATTAAAGCCAGTAGTAACGGTTATTAAGTTCCTTGACCCGTGACCGTAGAAAAATCACAAATTCACGAACAGCCCACTGAGCCGTACTGTTACTTAACTAGCTTTGCAGGAAATTATGTAAAAAAAACGTAATCGAATAAACAGCATGCGTCCGATACTTTCATAACAAAATTTTTACTATAGTTATGACAATAAGCACACCTACCGGTAAATCTGGTCTAAGTATTATACACAATAAAATGAATGCATTAGAGCTGACCTTATAAGTACATAAATAGGGGAATCGGGGGGAGTTTAGGCGGGTCCAAATCAATCAATCATTTTAGGAGCTACGATGCCACAAACAGACGCTCAGAGACACAGATACCACAAGTCAAACTCACAACGCCCCCCTTTTTTCCTCGGTGGTTTAAAAATAAACAAAGATAGTAAAGAAAACAAAGCGTTAAACTTTTAACAAACGGATCACATAGAGACTAATTGAAATAAGACTCGAAACATAAGGTATTTTAAAAATTCCAAATTCTAGTTACGGTGTATTTTGTAATCACCTGACGAGTTACTTGTGGACTGTAAATGGTCCAATTACGTTAAGTTATTCTGAACCAGTATGTTTGTGCATCCGTACGAAGAGTTAATTTTCTGCTAACGTGCCCAGGATATTATTTAAAAACGTTTTTCCCAAGAAACGTCATTCCATGATACATGAATTAGGAAGTACAGTGAAAATCATAACTTACTAAATTTGATTTTATTTAAGAAAGGGCGTAAGAAACTTTTTGATATTTTTCTAAATTAAAACGGAAAAAATGCTTATTTTGTATAACGAAGCTCACGTTTTACTTTTGCCTCGTAATGAAAACAAAATGCTGTGTTTAATTCTAAGTCGTTTATCTTAGTTATTATTTCAATAATCGAATAAAAAAAAGTAGTAGGCAATAATAATAATTTACATTTAAACATAACATTTTAGTTTTGATCAAAGCATTGGTAACAAAATTCTTTTTCCTGGCGTCTTTGTAATTATATCTTAGTGTTTTAGAAATACGAGGAAATCCTAACGCAAGTTTCATAATTTCTGGTCCAGCCTCTTCAGTCTATTAACTTCAAAATAAATGCATTAGAAACGGACACATTCTCTCAAAATTGGAATTCTAATTAACACATTAACTGAGTTAATAAAACATTCTGTTTCACTTTCATTTAAGTGCATTTTTAAGAAACTAAGTATTTTTGAGATATTCTGATTACCCCAAATCATATTTTTCATAATTACTACTCTTAAAGGTATACATATAGGGCATTACATTTTAATGGAAGGCTGTATAGCTTTAAGAACATAATCATACTTACATACGTGTAAGTAATTATAATTGTACTTTCACTACATTCTAGATTATTATTTTAGTTAAAATTTAACTTTAGAATTGATTTTCATTAAAATAAAACACTCTAGATAAAAAAAATATCATTAGCCGCTTCACAAAATATCGTACTAATCCTTAAATTGCAATAACTCATTCTGAAGGCATTTGACAAAAAAAAAATCCTTTTTTTTTGTTAAAGTTTTGATTCAAAACACATAGGAGCACCTATTTCTTCTCTACGATGTATATTATTAAACTTATTATAAGGCGTGGACTCGATTTTTTGCACTTCATCAATCTACCTTGAGATTCCATCCAATGCATTAGCAACGTGATTGGCTCGCCGATTAGAAGTAGCATAACGCACATATAAACAGCCATGACTCATTATCTCGACTTAAAGACATGTGGGTATAAAGATATCATAAGAGCTGGTTAAATGGTAGTACTTAGTTTTAATTTTTATTGAAAGAGGGAGGCAAACGAGCAAGCCGGGTCGCCTGATGGTAGGCGATCACCGCCACCCATGAGGACCAGCATTTCCAAGAGATCCGAGAGTCCGTAGTAGTAGTACAGTCAGCAGCACCCGAAGCGCTGGCAATGATCTGCGCAAACTCTTATGTCTATAACAATAGAGCCGTGCTTAGTTCATTATGAGCGCTTGCTTCGGTTGCTTAGCAACTATTGCTGCTAACTGTAGTAGTAGTAATCTAGTAGTAGTATAGAGTGTAGTAGGTACTAGTCGACTAGTAGTAGTTGGTAAATAAGCTGAAATCTTTAGAAATTAAGAAAAAGAAAAAAATACTCTAAGATACTACCTGAGCTGATTTGTCTCATTGCATTTTTAAATAAACAAAAACGCGCGTTCTTTTTTAAACTGTAAGGTGCTCCTCAAACCATGAAAGCTTGGGAATTGTTGGGTTAAGCTACGCTTAGATTGTCTGACATTTTTTTTTATCTTTTGGCAAAACACATAATTTTCATATTACAATACGAGCTAGTCTTTTTTGAAAGCCACAAACCAGTACAATGAAATCACAAACAAAGACTAGACTAGCAGGGTAGACAATAAGCGGTCTTATTGCTTAAAAGCGAGCTCTTCCAGGCAACCATTACATGCAGAAATCAATACGAAGATGATAATTTAGGGGATGAGAAAATAAACGGAAAGGATGAACGCTTTATATAAAAAATATATAAAAGAGTAACAACATAAAATATTACATGAATAAAAACATTAAATACATAACTATTAATATACAAGGTACTACATGTACCAGTGTAGCCATTGTTAATATTTTTCATGGCTCACATCTCCTAGGTACCCATCTTGGTAGACAGCACCTAACGTACTTGCTCCACCAAGCTATAAATGAAATAAAGGCAAATCGTACGTATTGTTTCATACCCAGATGCTATGTTAATTTGTCGGAATGTACATTACAGTATGATCACTGTTATGAGATTTTAATGGCGGCCTCTGGCGTCCCGACATTTACAAAAGTCACGCTGTCAAGGCCACGGATGCGCCTGCGAAGATCACCAAATTGCACCAAATTTAACCTTATGGGTACAATCTTAGAGGCGTGTACGAGCGCATCAGTAACGTGGTTCGGGGCTGGTATTATAACCACGATTATAACTGTTGATTGGGGAAAATTTAACTCTATATTAAAGGCATAAGGGCGTGTACGGGTGCATTCGTATTGTTGTTATTTGGTATATTACCTACGGTCTCGTGAAGATGATTACTCGAATATACGTACTTAATACTTAATAATTGGTAATGACCATATTTTTCTTATGAGTCTTATTTGAAAAAAAAAAAAACCGTTTGTTTCTATGGACTTTTGGTATCAACAGTTTTTTTAAAGCAAAACGTTGCTGTAAATTATGTAAATATGAAATACATACTTATGCTGAAAAGTCAGGTTCAATTGATGACCTTTCTATGACATTGCTATGTTTTAGTAATAAAGACATCAACGTGCTACATTATTTTGACATGTAGCTAACAAAGTTATACTGAACTAAACATTTAATAAAATGTAATTTACGGGTGGTAGGACCTTGTGCAAGGTCCGTCCGGATCGCTACCACCATCTTACTCGCTAATCCTGCCGCTAAGCAGCAGTGCTTGCACTGTTGTGTTCCGATGTGGAGAGTAAGACAGCCGGTGTAATTACGGGCACAAGAGACATTTCATCTTAGCTCTCTAGGTTGGCAACGCATCTGCGGGCCCTTCGGGGTTGTGGGTGTCTATGGGCAGTGGTGATCACTTACCATCAGGTGACCCACTTGCTCGTTTGCCTTCCTCGTCGTATAAAAAAAAAACATTAATAAGAAATATAGTTAGCAGCAAAAGTAGCTAAGCTACAGATGCAGTCACAATGATCTGAACTATCTCTTATGTCTATAACAATAGAGCTGTGCTTAGATCATTGTGATCGCTGCGGTTGCTTAGCTACTTCTGCTGCTGACTGTACAAGAAAGCCGTGATAGCCTAGTGGTTTGACCTATGGCCTCTGAAAGAGAGGGTCGTGGATTAAAGCCCAGTCTTGCACCTCTGAGTTTTGTCATTGAACTTTTTTGTGAAGCGATTCAATGGTGTGTGTGAAGTTCCCGTATTGATCCTGCGTGGGAACTATACCCCAAGCAAAACCCTTTCATTCTGAGAGGAGACCATTGCCCAGCAGTGGGACGTCAAAAAGGGCTGGTGTTGATGATGATGATAATGACAAGAAATAAATATACTAAGAACAGTTATATGATTATTCGTCCTTGTCTTTAGCAGTTAGCATATACGTCAGTAACATAGTTAATTGAAGTAGGTACATACAATTACTTACAATTAGATCAGTCATGCTTATTTTATTTTATTCAGCGTAAGTAATGGTTATTTCTGCAAAAAAAAGAGTTTTTAGGCTACAGTCGGGTTTATTTCTAAATTATAAACTAGAGACTACTCGCCATCAATAAACTTTAACCGCTCATCTTAGTCGTTAATAGAATTAACCTGAGATTTATGTTTATCCAAAGATTCGAGATAAAGTACTTACCCCACTCGACCCAATAATGGCTTCCATTAGTTTTGGTAAAACTTAAAAACGTGTTTTAGTAGAGCTTTTAAAAGCTTTCTGTAGTTTTATTGCTTTGTTTGTGCTTTATTGTTTTAACGGACCAAGTTCTTTTTTAAGTCGTGGCGCAAAAAGTGAGGTAAAAAATTTGACTTGTGCATTTTTGTATCTATGTATCAGTCTGTAGCATGATAGCTTCCAAACGGATGCACCTTTTTCGATGCGGGTTTTTTAATCGAAAGCTAATTTAATCGAGATGGTTCTTAACTAATTTATATTAAAATCGGTTCAGCTGTTTTTGAAATATTGAACTTTTAATTGCATTGCAGGAGTGTGCAAGCTTCCTCACATCACAATGTTTTCCTACATCGAAAAGCTCAATGATAAATTACAAATGTAATTCCGCGCATAAATTCCGAAAAACTCAGAGGTGCGAGCCGGGGTTTGAACCCACGACCCTTTGTTTGAGAGGCCATAGGTGGAACTACTAGGCTGTCACGGCTTTTTCACTTCTTTTGAAAACATGCATATTTTTTTAAAAATGGATCAGATCTCAGCCAGCCTTGGGTTAGTTAGTTAACTTATCTAGTAGTTCGGAGTTACCCTATTTGGTGTATTTTTATTGTTTGACATAAGTTTAACTGTGGGTTAGTGAGTTAACTGTGTTACCCAGGTTGATATAAGCCACTCTTAGAAATATTAATTTTTTAAGAACCACCTCAGAATTATAAAGGTCGTGTGGCTAAGCACGTCTTTTATTCAGAACTTGAGGAGGGCAAGCGAAAGCATGGCGGACAACTCCTCAGGTACAAAGATGTGCTTAAGCGCCATATGAAGAACCTGAATGTTGACCTCACACAGTGGGAAAAGCTAGCAGCCACTCGGACAAAATGGAGATCTTCTGTGGAAAAAGAGACCTCCAAGTTTGCATCCCGCCGATGTACCGAGTTGGACGTCAGACGGGATGAGCTGTAAGCCCGACCACCTGCGGCAATCAGCTATAATTACTCCAATGGTGTGCTCACGTGTCCACTATGCAAGCGGACCTTTGTTAACAAAATTGGCTATGTGAGTCACGTAGGAGCACACGAACGTCACCATCAGCGGAGCTGAAGCAGTTGCCGTAGCCGAAATCGGTCAGGGAGAATACATAAAGATTTCATATTAATTTGAGAGGAAGTGGTCGAAGGCACTTTAAAGTATTTCTCAATTATATTTAATTAATTCATAGATATCATGTTCAGTGATACATCACAATACAATGCTACAACAGATATCACATCCGGTTGAAATTTCTTCTATGTACAGGTTGATTAATCATTGAATACTTGTAATATCTATTGGTTAAAAATATAGGAATATTTTTAGGCATGAAGTCGTGCAGCTGAAAATCGTGATTTTACTGAAATCTTTTATGATAAGGTAAGAGCAATAATTTTAAAGGGCACGTATTTGAATATCGAAAATTGAAATGTCGACAGTCAAAACATCGACGGTCAAAATATCGAAAATCAGAATGTCGAACGATCATAAGGTCGAAATTCAAAATGTCGAATGTATACATTATCGAATGGTACAATAATCGAACGCTTAAATTTCGAAAGTCTGAATATCGACATACGAGATATCGAAAATTTAAATTTCGAACGATTGTAAGGTCGAAATTCTAAATATCGAAAGCCTGCATTACCGAATGGTACAATAGTCGAATTCTGATATGTCGAAAATCTGAATATCGACAAGTGAAATATCAAAATATTATTATGTCGGCTGTTAAAATATCGAAAGTACCTACCTACTCATTTCGAATGGTTTTAAATTAAGACTGCCAAATCAAAAATACATTTCGAGGTCCCATTTGGCATGTTTTTGACTGTCCGAAATCTACTTCGCATACATATGCGAGCGAGCGAAGCGAGCGAGCAAGACGAGTCTGACCAGAACCGACTCGGATAGGTTAGGTTCAGAAGGCTAAAAGGTAGGCTCCACCTTAGCCTTCGGTGTTAGGTTTTTTTGTAACAGCCCGGAAAACATTACTTACTTTTCGTATTAATTTGTATTATCATTATTTTTTTATTTTTTTTTTCAGGTTATATACGTGGTAAGTTTTCCGGGCTGTTACAAAAAAAAAACCTAACACCGAAGGCTAAGGCGGAAGCTACGCTTCTGAACCTAACCTATCCGAGTCACTTCTGCTCAGACTCGTCTTGCTCACTCGCTTCGCTCGCATATGATTGTATTTCTGGGTAGTTTGGGCCTTCAGCAATGACGCAATAATAACACAACCTAACCTATTTACCTCGTTTGACCTACCCATACGCAACTCTAACGTAATCCACATTAAAAGTACAAAAAAAATTCGAACGATTGGCATTTGATATAATGACAGTAGATATTAAGATCATTCGCTATTTCAATTTTCGATATTTTAAACGTTGGTATTTTGACGGTTGATATTTTGTGTTTCGATATTAACATAATTATATCGATCATTCGATTGTAGATATTTTGAACTTTCGATATTTTAACCATTCGGTATTTGAGTTTTAGGAATTCCAGACGTCGATGTAATGATATTTAGAACTTTCGATATTTTAATTTTCGATATTTTGACCGGCGACTTTTTAACTTTAGATATATTAACTTTCGATACTCAAATACGTGCCCATTTTAAAACTTTAATTGTCGTTAACAAATGCAACGTAATGCAAAAACAATCTTTACGATAAGATAATTATTGTAAGACAGTTTTTATCCCGGGAAATTGCAATTTCCCGAATTCTACGAAGACAAGGTCGCGGACAACTGCTATTCTTACATAATTAATTCTTATTATCGTCTGGGAAAGTACTACCCCCTTGCAGAAAATCGACGTGAAGCAACAGCAGCCCTGTTGTGTTTCGTTCGGTCAGTGAGAGTGCCGGAGGCCCGATCCCCCCCCCCCCCCCCCCCTCCCTCTATCCCTTTTCCTACTTAAAGGTCGGCAACGGACTAGTGACTGTCTTGGGGTTGCTCGTTCCCATGGGTGGCGGTGATCGCTTACCATCGAAGACCCGCTTGCTCGTTTGCCTCCCTCTTTCAATAAAAAATAAAATAAATAAACAACAGACATTACACCTACAGAACTATTGACGACCGAATAGCCTAGTAACTAGGCTCTAGGCTGGGCTAGGATCTCTAGCAACTAGTCTCTAGTGGTTGGAGACCCTGACTATGAAGCTTGAGGTCCCGGGTTCGATCCCCGTTCGGGGCAGATGCTTGTATGATGAATACGAATGTTTGGTCTCGGGTCTTGCATGTTTAATATGTAGGTATTTAAGTATGTGTTTATCTATGTAAGAATGTTTATCTGTTGTCTAGTACCTATAGTACAGGCTTTGCCTAATTTGGGACTAGGTCAATTGGTGTCAATTGTCCCGTGATGTTTATTTATTTATTATCGAGATAGATGACTTTATCGATTTTTATGGAAACCGAGCGGTGTAGCAATGAGGTTCTCAATCGTGCAGAAAAGAACTGCACGTGAGGTACACAGACTTCCTTCTATCTCGATAAAGTTATGTGGTAACACCATATAACATCTTTACCATGCTCACATCCTCCAATAAATCGTGACACGTTATCCAACAGCAGTTAATCTCAATTAACTATCAGATTATAAATTAGCCATGTTCACCTTCAAGCTTTCCACTGATCCACATAGCCTTAGCGGATGGTCGCCATACTTGGCGGCCATTGCGGTTATACAGGCTGAACTGAGTCACTAGTCCTGTTGAGAGCGGATCGAGCGCAATTTTCGAATCCTGCGTAACGTAATCGAGTAGTGATATCAAGTTTGTATGACGTTTGGAACAGCGCCCGCTCGTGAGGCGTATTTGGAACTAAAATTTAGTATGAGGTTTCTCGATTTCGATGCGGTAACGATAACGTACCGTTTCGCAGGATTCGAAAGTTCGTGCTCGGTCGGCGGAGTCATGCGAAATACGCGGTATTACTGGATGAGCGCAATAACATCTATTTATTCGCTCTATGTACTCGTGAATACGGGTATGTGTGTGTATTGCAGTGCGAACCCGACTAGCGGCACTCAAAATACAGGAAATCGCTTTGGTAGCGATGACAGAAAATACAGGTGGGGTGGATAATGACAGTGTAAAAGCAGATGGGGTCTTAAACGCAAATGTACAGTATATTTTTATAATATTAAAAGGATTTGCTTATTTGGTAATGCTGTGGTAGCCTAGTGGTTTTTCGGGATTTAAGTGCGAAATTACATTTGCAATCACGAGATTTTCGGTGAAGGGAATCATCGTAAGTAAACCTGCACACTCCTGTGGCTCGTGTGGAAACTGATGATTTATTTAATAAATAATTTTGTACTGATTGTTGTTCTTTATACTTATAAATGTCTTCCAACTACTTCAATATTATAACATCAAACTAATTGATACTCAAAAAATCATATTTAATTGGCACATAAATTATTTAAATTAGGTATTACATTGCAATAACATTTTAACATAAAATGATAGATTAATAATATTAAAGCATCATCAAGACGTCATGGACTGAGATAGTATATCAATCTTTACTTATATAATATACCTAATACATATAATATATACATGACTTAACATTGAATAAATGAATGAATTTTTCAGACTAAAATAACGACAAACATAAAATTAAATTACACACCATATTTTTTCACTGAAAATGAAATATGATCATCCTATACCTCGCATAGAAACTGGAATCGTATCACATTAATACATATTTATAAGGCATGTTTTTTTTTACCGACGACCTTTGAATTCAGTTTTTTACTTATAACACGAAAAAGCCTGTTTATTATACGTTTGATTTAGTAAAACACTTGCATAACCACGAGTATTAGAAAGTTAGGAATTTCTCGGAGAAAAATATTTTTAGAGTTCCATCGTTACGTCGGTTATGTCAAGTTCATAAACCAGACTTTATGTCAAGTATTTATAGTTTTATGAGTGACAAAAAATTGTAAGAAGAAAAATAAGTTCTAGGCGTCAGCCAAATATTTAGAAAAAAATATGGTTCTATAAGTTTATCTTCTATAAAATTCATAGTGTCATGATTTTAATTTGTTAAAACGAGCAACCGGGTCCCATGGTGGTAGGCAACCAGTATATTCAAACACTATCGTCAGTTTTATTGTTATTGAAATACAATACAATACAATACAATACAAGAACTCTTTATTGAACACCACATAATAAACAAAACAGAAAAAAAAGGTACAAAGAAAATGCAAGGTAGCAATGGGCGGCCTTATAAATACAAACACACAAAACACACACAAATATAAATACAGCAAAAGACAACGTTTAAAATCTTTAGGAACGTGTGGTGGACATCATTATATATTACAAACTTAATCTTTAGGAACGTGTGGTGAACATCATTATATATTACAAACTTAATCTTTAGGAACGTGTGGTGGACATCATTGTATATTACAAACTTAATCTTTAGGAACGTGTGGTGGACATCATTATATATTACAAACTTAATCTTTAGGAACGTGTGGTGGACATCATTGTATATTACAAACTTAATCTTTAGGAACGTGTGGTGGACATCATTGTATATTACAAACTTAATCTTTAGGAACGTGTGGTGGACATCATTATATATTACAAACTTAATCTTTAGGAACGTGTGGTGGACATCATTATATATTACAAACTTAATCTTTAGGAACGTGTGGTGGACATCATTATATATTACAAACTTAATCTTTAGGAACGTGTGGTGGACATCATTGTATATTACAAACTTAATCTTTAGGAACGTGTGGTGGACATCATTGTATATTACAAACTTCTATTGCTTTTGGTCATGATAGGCACACGGTAACGATAATATATCTAAACTTCTAAAATGGTTTGTCCTGACTGTTGAGTCACAAGAATAAAAACTTTTTTTTTTTAACAAAAAACTGATCCCTATTACACGAATTCAACGGAACCCGACCGTTCTTTGCAGCTTACACTTTCAATGGTTTTCTTTAACGTGGGCGTTTTATTAAATGAGTGTCATAGCTCGTTGTCACATTGGAGGTATTAAGTGCCTATATATTTTATCGGAGTGGGTTCATTGACTTTCGTTAACAATAATACTTCACCTGTTGAAGTAAATTGTAAAAAGACGTCCGAATCAAATCTATGAAATCAAATCAAACTTTGGATTTTAAATAGGCGTCAAAAGCACTTTTACACGTCATTTTTTTGAGTCTACCAGCGCTTTCGGAAATACCATGATTGCCAAGAAGAATGCGCCGCAAGAAGAATGCGCCGCAAGAAGAATGCGCCGCAAGAAACTTGGCACAAAGTCATTTTTTCTAAAAAAACAACTTACAATAAGTAGTTCTTACAACTTAGACAACATTTGACACCATAATTCCAACAGTTGACACACTGCTTGTGATCGTCATTGCTACGAATATGTATGAATTTATGTTGCAGGTGTCAAATATTAGGATAATCTCAGGCGTTTATTTGGCTATGATGATCCTTATTGGAGATTGACATAATTAATTATTTTGTTTTGACAACTCCCTAACAGGGATGGAATTATTTTTGACACATTATTTATATTTATTGTTTTATTTCATATTAAGTATGTTTGTTAATAAGCTTCAACAAATATGAAAATCTAAATCTAATATAAGTAATTGGGACATTTATCTTACCTTGGTGTAACTTGCTTAATGAATTAATGCTTATGGCTGCCTTCTGCATATTATACATATAATTAAAATACTATACTACAGTCGAGTTGGTACTATAGTACAGTCAAGGTCACCAATATTGTTACTGCAACGGTAAGATTGATGTACACACATATTTTTGCAACTTTGCGCGTATCCAGTCTTTGACTTTGACTGTACACAAGCCACTTTTTATCCCGGAAAATTACATAGTTCTATGCTGACGAAGTCGCGGCCAGCAACCAGTGTTTTAATAAGGAAAGTGGTCACAAAATTACTTCAAACAGCCCAAATAAGCGGGTCGTGCGGTTCGTGTGAGCTGTGCGTACCTCGTTTCGGACCGCGCCGACAACCAATTTGACAAATTGATTGGCAATTAAGTGTAATATGAGAGCTGATTTCGGTCCGAGATGGAGTCACGACTCTTGTGCCGTGTGTTCTGTTCGGAAGGTTTTTTGTTGGGTTTACATGAACAGCAAGAATTAGTGTCTTAGTGTCAACCCTAAAACAAATAATCAAAAATCAACCTAACTTTCCAACATGCCCTGTTCCTTAGAGATTCAATACCTAATAGAAATAACATCAAAATAGACTATAATCACTTATAGACTATAAACACGAAATTCCCGTGGGATTCAATCATAGTGAAATATAAGGATCACTCGCGAAGATAAGTCGAGTTTAGCCCGACTTTCGGACTACTTCGTAGTCTTTCCTCTTGGAGCTCACGACTTACTGCTGCTGACTTATATACGTGAGTGATCCGTTTATTTTAGTACAATCTACAAATCTAAATATATAAAACAGAAACGTGGCAGACTGACTGATCTATAACGCACAGCGTAAACCCTACCCAGCCTAAACCTAGAAAGCTGGGCATGTACGCTCGGGATAAGGTGGGATTTTTCGTAATTCCCACGGGATAGAGAGTTCAGACACATGAGCGAAGTCGCGGGCGAAAGCTAGTCGTTTAATAATCTACTATTGATCTCTGATTCCAAAAACGCCTACGTGGTGGAACTGAATGTTATGCCGTATACAAACATTCCGAACAATTGCATTGATTTGCATAGTTCAAAGTCCAAGTTTATTGCTGACTGTAAACACTGGGTCAATATCTCAATACAAACATGACCTCTACTGGTTATGCTTTGTCAGCATATAACTTTTTTGATGACAAAGTTAGTTGGTTAAGTGGGTTTGTATTTTGCATTACGATTTAAAATTTTAAATTCCAATTGAAATGTGATTAACTTTTAAGGATATGTATAAAAAGTTGTTTACCTTTATTAATTGCGGGTTAGCTGTTATGTTAAAATTGTTGCGTCCAGACAATGTAAAATTTTATACTTACAAATATTTGTAAAAGCTTGTCAAAAGTTGCAATTAATAAATGAATACCCATTAGTACTAAATCTCCTCAAAATGAATATACCAAATTATTAACTATTATTTTGAACTTTTATGTAAAAAATATTAATGATTTTTAATCGATGAAGTTGATATGACATGGATAACATAAAAATGTTTTGTATTGTATTATTGTTATTGTGACATGGTGTTGATTCGTGTAGCAGTGGAGGTGGAGGTGTTGCACGGAAACGTACATTTGTCGCTTAGACGTAGTCGCGGGTGAGCAAATTAATTGTTTTTAGTTCATTGTTATTGTAATAAACACGTAATGTAGTGTAGAGTTGTGTATTGCAATTGTTATTGAATGGGATTGATGCCGGCATCAATAAATTTATTATTATGAACTAAAAACAATTACTTTGCTCACTCGCGACCACAGAAAAACGCGGTCGCGGGTGAGCAAAGTAATTGTTTTTGTTCATAAATATGGACCTCCGCAAAGTAACGCCTGATTCAATAAATTAATTATTGCTATTAGGTATTAAAATTAATTCGCTATTTAACGCACATGTAAACCGAACACACGCAGCGTTGTTCTACGAACGACTGCCGTGTCGCCCTTGACATAAAGATGTTACCGACGTTAGGCAATTGTTCAACATTCCGTGGTTGTAGGTTTACAAAGTATGAATGTGCATTTTATTTAGAAGGGCGTAGAGTTCACGGAGTAGTTCCCATCGTGTGAAGGTCCTTCTGTATTTGACAGGTTTATTTATTCAATATATCTTCATTAGTTAGGTAGAGATCACAGGTAGCTTGTAGGTACAATGAGAATGCCGAATGCAAATGTAGTTAAATACCTGCCTATACGTGAGAAAAATACTTCACCTTATCAAACATATATATTTTTTTCTATGATAGAGTGAGCTTTCTTTGTGTAATTTATCTGTGGTTACGTATTGTAAAATCTGATGTAACTTGTTTTTAGAAAAAGTGACTTTGAGCCAAGTTTCTTGCGGCTCATTCTTCTAGGCAATCATGGTCTTTACGAAAGCGCTGGTAGACTAAAAAAAATTACGTGTAAAAGAGCATTCAACTGCCTATTTGCTGAATAAAATTTCGTTTTTTTTTGAGGTACTTGTTATTGCCAGTCTTATCGTAATTAGCAATAAACTAGAAATTAGCTTTAACAAAACTCTCTACAGAAGTTAGAGGGTTTGATCACTTCTCAGTACTTTGGAGGACATCCGAATAGGTTGAGTTTGGGCAGCTAAAAAAAATACGTGTCCGTTATTTTAGACCACTCTCTAACATATAAAAACTAGCTTACGCCCCGCGGCTTTGCCCCCGTGAAATATTTCAAAATGGGCTAGTTCCCTATCCCGTCGGAATTTCGAAAAATCCCTTCTTAGTGCACTTCTAGGATACTCAAGGTATATGTTTGACACAAATTTCAATTTTCAAGTCTCTAGGTCCAGTGGTTTAGGCTGTGCGTTGTCTGTCAAAAGCAAAAGCAAAAGATGGGATGATCTATTGTTTTCTATAGAAGACCAAGTTACTTTGCGGTCATGCTACTCGACACTAAAAACCTTATACCTGACCGATAACTATTATATTTCTCGACAACGCCACTTGGCATGCGTAGACGCAGGTAGCCGCTGTTTCCGGTCCGTTACCCACGGGCCAGCGGGCTAGCATACGTACTAGTAACTTACATCAAGACAAAATCCAAAAATGTAAGTAAGTAAATGTTTTATTGTGCAGAAAATACAGAAATAAATACAAAAAATATATATTAAGTACAAACACAAATACAACAAACAAACAAATATATGTATTCAAATATATCCTAACTTACTATAAATGCGAAAGTAACTCTGTCTGTCTTTATCCCTGTCTGTCTGTTTATTACCTCTTCACGGGAAAACCGCTGCACCAATCTAAAAGAAATTTGGTAAGAACATAGTTTGAATATTGAGGAATAACATAGGCTACTTTTTATTCGGGAAAATTATACAGTTCCCGCGGGATAGCGATAACCGAAATCTACGCGGACGAAGTCGCGGGCAACAGCTAGTTTCAAATAAGAAATCAAACATAATAAATACCTACAGACGGTTCCTTACCGTTAGGTCCTCATAGGTAAGAAATTAATGAACGGATCTAGTGTTTGGGTATTACTTATGGTCTTTTATGATTTAAAAAACTAATCATAGCATCTTCGAGGTTTCTTATATGACTTACACAAACAGCCATAATAAGAGATCCCAGAACTAAATCAACTTACTAGTTTAATACCGTTTTTAAAATACACAAATGTGGCTTTGTATTTGTATCTCACTGTTCGAAACTTGTCTTTATTTCTGTTTTTACTGTAGGTGCAACAAAGTGTTTACTTACTTACTTACTTACAAATAGTAGGAAATTCGTTATTCACAAAACCTACTCAAATTTTAAAGAATTAATTTTCCCACGATTTTCAAATTCTATGTTCAAATCATACAAGAAACCTCGAATATGCAATGATTATTTTTTTAAATCATAAAAGACCATGACACCCAAATACTAGGCCCGTTCATTAATTTCTTACCTATGAGGATCATGCTAGTCCCAAAGGAAGTAAAAATAAAAATAGAAAAAGTAACAAAGAATACGGCGGATGGGTTCCTAAAGTAGTTACGAGGGTTCCATTAATGTTATTATAATGAAAGCAGTTTACATTATAACTATTAAGTATAGGTAAGCCAGCTGATCGTTTTTAAAACCATAAAAAGTAACGGCTAAAGACCGCAGTACTGTCAACATTTCGCAAAATCCTTTGTCTATGTCGTAAATTCAAATTCAATTTATTTGTTTGTCAAACATAGGTACAAAGGTGTTACAAATTTTACATGGATCGCTATGTTTTGCCGCGAGGCGTACAAACTAACAGTCATTATTCATTAACTATAAATAACATAACAAATATTACATGCAACATCGAATTTACAAAATATTTATCGCATTATTACTACCTACTACTATACTAGCAAATGGAACGTTTTTGCAAATTTTCAGCTTTCTAAGTCCAGTGGTTTAAGCTGGACGGCGGTGAGTCAGTCAGATACACACAGATGTTTTAAAAAACATCATAAGTCCTCTATAATGCGTTCAGAAACCGCGTAAGCGTTAATAGTTAATGAGTTTAAAATTTGGAACATCTTAAAAAACCAATACAATTTAAACAGGCCTGCGATACGATACGTCATCTCGGTATGTTTGTCTATGGTTAAAAAAAAATAGTCATTTTCTTGACAGGTTTGTTGTGCCTTCGGCTTCTAAACTCATCTTAAAGTACTTATAATGTGTGTACTCGTAGATAAAGTAATGTATGCAACTCTTCATAATTAGGCCTTAAAACACTCGTACGATCTTATTACAAAGTGTTTTAAGGACCCTCATTATGTGTCAGTTGCATAAACTACTATTCGCTAGCATCATTTCGTGTAATGACTAATCATAAATAACACCATTAGATATACATCAATCATTCGTATCAATCGGTAGGTAAGGTACACAAAAACTAACAAAGCCCGAATATTTTAAAGGTTGCAAAAACCTATTTTTTTTATTCTTCCCGTGGGAAAGAACCTTGGACGTTTTTGCCGATGTACGGTGCGAGGGTCCAGGAAGTAAAATCTTTGGTTACAAAAGGTCGGACTGATCAATTGATTTGTAGCATCAATAAAACTTGTATTGCTTTGGCAGGTTTTCTATTAGTTTCCTATTCGTGAGTATTGCGGGTAGGACCTTGTGCGAGGTCCGTTAGGATCGCTACCACCATCTTACTCGCTAATTCTACCGCTAAGCGGCAGTGCTTGCACTGTTATTGTGTTCCGGTGTGGAGAGTAAGACAGCCGAGGAAATCACTGGCACTAGAGGCATTTTATCTTAGCCCTCTAGGTTGGCGATGCATCTGCAATCCCCCCGGGCTTGCGGGTGACTATGGGCAATGGTGATCACTTAATTACCTCAGGTGACCCACTTGCTAGTTGCCTACCATATCGTATAAAAAAAAACTCTTTTCTTGAAGGCCCCGATGTCATAGTTGAGCATTTTCAGAAAATATTTTTTGCCGAAAAAGTCCTAAATTTTTTCAATAGAAAATTTATTTGTCAGTTTTGTGTCGGTCCATATAGAATGCATAAAATGTAAAAACGCGTCACAAAACTGACAAAAAAATGCGGGACACTTTTTTTATTATTTAAATAGATACCTACTTAGTTCTCGTGATTTTGAGCAGAAATGATCCAACATTTGTTAGGTTATTAAAAAAACCGGCCAAGTGCGAGTCGGACTCGCGCACGAGGGTTCGGTAGGAAGATTTTGACAGACAGAAGACAGACATAAAAAATCAAGATTTTGAGACTTTTTGGAGTGGTTGTGCTATAAGAGCTACCTTCGTACCAAATTTCAAGTTTCTAGGACAACTGGAAGTACCCTTCAGGTTTTCGGATTTCAGCAATTTGTATGGAAATAGCCTTTTTAATGACTGTATCTTTTGATTGCGGTCACTTGGAAAGTTGATTTTTTCACAGCTTCAAGGGACCGCAGGCTTGAGTATTTGATAGTAATTTCAGCATGCTACCTCCACGCGTTCCAGACAAAAAGGGTCTTGACAGACAGACTGACAGACAGATCGACAAACCAACAGGCAGACGACAACAAAGTGATCCTAGAAGGGTTCCGTACCTCAAAAGGAAAAAACGGAACCCTTCTAGGATCACTTTGTTGTCGTCTGCCTGTTGGTTTGTCGGTCTGTCTGTCTGTCAAGACCCTTTTTGTCTGGAACGCGTGGAGGTAGCATGCTGAAATTACTATCAAAAAAGTACACAGTTTTCTGAAAATGCCCAGTTAGTTGATTCCACAATAGTTTTAGTATTGTAGCCAAAGGCTGGTTGAGGGCTTACATTTGTGTTCAACTCTTATGAAACCTATACTAACCACACGACCGTGAATTGTTCACAAGGTAATAAATAGAGCACGTTAATGTATTGACACTTAGCCTTGATGGCAACACCAGAGATTGCAGTAATTATGAAAAGTTTGCATTCGCTTGTGAAATTTAAGAGATACATTACGGCGAACAACTTGAAATGTTACAATGATTATTAAATTATTATATAGCGCACTATGGCCATATTTTTTTGGATTTCTAAGAAATTGCACTACTTATATTTTATGCATAGGTAACTGTGAACTTACCATCGTGCCCCTATGTCACCAACTTTACAATTGTCGGTTTTGTCATGACAATTCAAACTACATTTCTTAGCCAGTGCGAAGCGCTCTAAAACAAAAGCTCTTCAAGTCGGCAATTGACGCCGAATTGTCATTGAAAACTGACAATTGTAAAGTTTAACATGAATCTACCGTGAGACTCAATCATAGTGAAATAAAAACAACCAAAATCCACAAGATTATCGGAGCACATACGCAGTATAAAAAACAGGACAATAAGGGTTCTGCTGTGGCCGAACACTCGATGGACTCGGATTCTACGCATTACATTCGGTTTGATAAGGTGTCGGTACTGGCGAGAGAAATTCCAATTCCATTTCCCAGTCGCCTTTATCTCCGTGAACCAATAAATCTTTTCTATCTTTTTGCGATCACAAAATGGAGGAACTGACGCATTCGGACAACGATTGCGTGTTCTATACTCATTTATGAATGTGTATCAGTCCGCATAACACTTGTCAATACTTTCTCCTCAAAATCGGGGGAAGTTCGGACGCGATTTCATAAGGTCACTAGTTGCGACTACGTCCGTTTCACGCAATTCAATGAAGCGTGTGAAGTTCCCAATCCGCACTGACCCCGTGTGAAAATAGTCCAATCCCTCTCATATTGAGAGGAGGCCTGTGTCCACCAGTGGGACGAAAATGGCCCGGAGATGAGATGATTAGTCGTGGATAAAACCAGAATAATGCCAACTATACTTCATTTAGGTATTTTATCATTGAAATGTTCGGGACAATCTTGACATGTCTTTTTATTAAAAAACGCCGTGTAAAAATAAGTAACAGCAAGTGCAATTAAATAACAATGATTTTTAATTATTTATATTATTATGGTTTTATACGTAACGGATACTTATTATTAAAAAGCGTATTGCGATAAAAATACATAATAATATCAAGTTTGTTTCCTTCTTTTTAATGCTAAGAGAAACGAAGTACCTATAAAGAGGCTTGTTTTTTTATCCTGTTTTTGTGTACAATAAGGTGTTTACTTACTTACTTGAATTACTTCGTTGTACATAGTTAGTAAGTAATTAGTATTCAATTACGTAATGCATACAAAAACTTATTTTTCTTTCAAAACAAGAAACAATAACCGACTGTTTACGTGATCGAAAAACTTAATCATAGTAATATCAGTCTGTCAGTCTGTCTGTTCTCCTGTCACTGCAGAAACACGACTCCGCCAAGGCCAGACAGTGAGCGCCAAGCGCGATCTGCGCATAAAATATTTCATACGTAATATTCTACAAGTATGACATAATTTTAGTTTCTGTTTTATGTATGAGATGTCACTTGTCCGGGTGTTAAGGTACCACACTAATCGATCGATAATCGGTCGATGGTAGATGGAACAGACGACGACGATCGATAGCTTCTACTAGACCACATCATCGGTGTCGATCGATACCATGTTTTAATGTAATTTTTTGTCTGCTACAATAGGCTTGGTCCTGCTAAGCAATTTAATGGTGTATGTGATGTTCCCAATCCACACTGGGCCCGCGTGGGAAGTTAGCCCAAGCCATCTCATTCTGAGTGGGACGTAAAAAAGGCTGGTGATGATGATGATGATGATAATGATAAGAAGCTTATTGCTACACACAACAACAGCTTTGTCTCTTATCAGTCTGTTATGGAAAATGTTAAGAATGCGCCTGTAAACAACTACAAATGTTCTCTGTCTACAAATTGGTCTAGACTCTAGATGAATCGGATGCGTTTGTTATTCACAGCAGTCTAAGCATCGAAGCGTCAAATTTGCTGTCATTTAGTATCGATAGTTTGACGCTTCCGACTCTGAGACCGCCTCCCTGCTAAGCCAAAGACGCTAGTTTGTATTTCACTCTCGCTCGTTTACTTAGTAAGATTGAAATAGAAGATAGAATTTCGTTTCGTCTTCTAACATGACCTCTTGTCTATGGGCACGAATTGTCGCAACAATGGTACTTCGAATGGTAGCTAACTAGCTAGCTAGGTAAGGTACTCTATAACGATTGCTGTTTCACTTATCCAAGATTGTTGAATAGCCGAAGAGTTTGATGACCTTTCACACGTATTAGAATTATTTCGGATTTCCTGTGCCTAACCTTTCGTAAATTACCTACTGCGTCCAATTGGTTGATTCAGTCCAATAGTTTGAAACAGTTATTTTTGTAAGTAATATTTTGTTAGTTTGGAATGATTTTTAGGAGTCTGTTCTACTGCAGCTGCCAAAAGGATTAAGATACGGAAGAAGATACGGTTTCGGATTCTTGCGATGAAAATTTAAACGGAATTTTCTTATGAACTAAAAAACAATTACTTTGCTCACCCGCGACCACTAATGACAAATAGTTATATCTGTGCGGCAAATGTATGTTTCCATGCAACACCTCCGCCTCCACTGCTACACGAATCAACACATGCCACACAGACCCAACTATCACCACCACCACTATACTAAACGCTGACGCGTTTCGGCACTCTCCACGAGGCCATTTACGAAGCACAACAACAACCGCTCAACATGCCACCACTTCCACTACAGAATTTCAATCTTTCTTCTTTCAATGTAATAAAACACAACTATTCAAAGGGCAAAAAGCTCACACTCACAAAAACCAATCAGAAAAGCAAATGCAAAAATGAGAAGCTATCGAGTCTTTTTTCAAGTCAGTTAAAATGATTGTTAAATACAAAAATATTCGTGCATGCGTTACTCAAAGTCGCGTAAAGCAGCTTCTGTGCAATCACTGTAAGCCACAAGATGAAAGTAAGCATAAAATTAATTATAAAACTGCTAGGCAATCATAAAAAGAAATAAC
The DNA here is from genome assembly GCA_963691665.1 of Clepsis dumicolana. Lineage (NCBI taxonomy): Eukaryota > Metazoa > Arthropoda > Insecta > Lepidoptera > Tortricidae > Clepsis > Clepsis dumicolana. The sequence continues at coordinate 8,707,398 of OY829524.1, read as the reverse complement.
CCGTGGCAAATTCTCGTTAGCGCGAACCCAAAGTTTTCGCATAGCAACGCTTTCTATCGATGGTTTGAAATCAATTTGTTTTATAAGATGCCATCTAATATTTCCCTAAAAAGGTCAACGAACCGAATTCCGAATTCAGAGGAAAGTAGATACATTCGGTATTGCTTCGAATTACCATTCGCTCATTCGTCCATGCGTCAACAACTTTGTTGGCGGGTCGTTCACTTGTGACGTCACCAGAAAGTGAAACATCTGTTGTAAAATATATCGCCATAATTCAAAAACATTTGCATCACAATTATAGTGTGGTGTTGGCTGGAGTGTTTTTAAATAATATGGCTGAAGAATGAAGCCAGTATTGTCTTGTAATGAGTCGGCAATATTTGCAGTCAGATCTGGTAGTAGGATTAGTCCAATCTGTCCGAAAAAAAAAAAAAACTTTTTTTGGAAAACATTAATAAAATTTTTGTTATATTTTATCATCATCATGATCATCATTTGTGACATTGGCAAAATAGGGGCCTGTGTTTTGCTCCTCGAAGCATACTTTGCAGGTAGTTTTTGGGTACCCGATTGGGTTTTATGGGCAGTGTGCAGGAATCACATGAACTTATTCTATCATCTCCCTTTCACCACCGTACGACTAGGCGAGGGGAACGACTCCACCCTTATGTTGTTAATATTCCTGTCATTAGTACGCAGCGCTTCGATTCATCTTTTATAATTCGGACTGCTAAGGAAATAAAATCGCTTCCATCGTCTGTTTTTCTTGATGTATAAGGTTCAATTTGAAGCTTTCAATGCCAGATGAATAAGGACCTGGTGTTACTTAACAGGTGAGATACAATCTTCGACTTTATTTGTACTTACCATTAGGTGCGATAGAGGTTAATCGCTGGTCAGTTAAAAAAAAAACTTGCAGCGGATATCTATTAAATTTTACGCTACAGGTGTGGTCTTAATAATTCAAAGACCGACTCAAGATGACATCGAACCCATTTACCAAACTATATAATTCGCACCGGATAAAAGGAATGTCGTCTAATCTACATTATGAAAGTGGCCAAAATAATTTACACGGTCGAAGCCCGCAGCTACGATTACGTCAATCGATGGGTCGATGACTTAATTTCACTAAGCGTTGATTTCCAAAATTAACTGCATCAACTGAATCATCTGGCTGATTCATCATTTGTTCTGGTAAACTGTTTTGTAATATGACTTGAACAGGAACTGAAAATATGGTTACAGTGCGTAGGTACAGTTTTAAATGATTCACGGTTAATAAAACTGTATTAGACATAATGAAAACGGGATATTGACAGCGATTACCTTATAGGTTTGGTGAGCTATTTTAACGCAGTTGCATGCATCATGATGCTTACAACAACAACGGTAAAAAAACAACCATAACCTAAACATATTTAAGTATATGCGAGGTATGTATTACAGCCTTAACGCGTTTTACATATTCCCAAAATCCCGGAACTTATATTATATGTATAAGCCGACTCCATATTTCCCTAACTTTTTACAGGTTTTTGTGAAGTTTAGGTAAATATACGTATCCGAATTTCCGGACCCTGCTTATAGCTATAATAATTATAATATTACATATATTCTAGCTTGCGACAATAATAAAGGTTCATTATTTATTAAGCGTTTATGTTTATAAAACACGTTTAACATTAACATTAATAAAAAATGTGTGCTACGTACTTCGATTATCATAACTAATTAGCAGATAACTAATACAAAAACCATCCACTCAAATAAAGCTACGATGAGAAACAATAACAAATCCATTCAAAATCACGCATAACAGGATAGTCGTTTAAAACTAAAAAGTACCTACTGAAACAACCATTCGCTATTTTAGTAAACAAGGCACGTAAACAAACTTTAAAATGACAAATGGTATACTTTCACTGAACGAATGAATGAATAAAAGAAAAGTTTTACTCCGCCGGTGCGTAACGACCATTATAATAGTTAGCAGACGTCGAACAAATTGAAGCGAGAAAAATACATCTATTGTTCTTTTTAATTAGGACTGCGGTTTTGATTTATTAATGTGCATTATGAAATTGCGTTGCGAAGTTTCGTTATAATTTTTGCTGATTGTCGGTTTCATTGATTTTTGTAATTGACCGAGCGACCGCGAAGCGAAGCGTCTCAGTTTTAGCTTGGGCACAAATGCTTTCGTACCTACCTACGTCCGGCTGTCCAGTTGTTCTCCCCTACAGGTCGTATTTCTCAGTCGATTTTCATGAAGTTTTGTGAGCATAACATAAGCCACTATACTTATACATTTAAATAAATTATTTTGATTTCAATATTTCGACTCTTGGTATGCGATTATTTTTCCTTTAACATGAATAACGTTAAAGTAGCACGTACATACCTATGTTTAAGTAGGTAGTATCTATCCAATTATTGGTTGTATGTCATGAAGACCTAAATTGGCGATGTCTATAACATATCTAAAGTGGTTTTCCAAAGACACTACGAATAATTCAAGGCATACCTACCGTAAAGGTTAACACCGCATATAAAATCATTAACTTCAAATCCAGTTCAAGATCCCATCCAAATAAGACCGTTAACCATATACGTTGTAATGCTACTTGTTTTGAAATCCCAAGGTGACCTCCCTACCTTCACCACGTGACTGTGAGCTCGTTTTTGCGGAACACATCAGCAATCCGGACGACCGATGTGTCATTGAACCCTGAACAATTAGCGAAGAAAGTTTGCAGGAAGAGTTTTGAAGCCGATGGAAATGGTATAGGGTGGTTGACAGTAAGAGGGAGATACACAGGATGTTAGGTGAACGGTATTGATGGGTGAAATATAAGTAAGAGGAAGATACACAGGATGTTAGGTGAACGGTATTGATGGGTGAAATATAAGTAAGAGGAAGATACACAGGATGTTAGGTGAACGGTATTGATGGGTGAAATATAAGTAAGTTCGTTCAGTTATTTACATGAAACTACCATGAACATCAATCATATACTCAAGAGCAATAAAAACGGGTCACTTTGTATGACCAATTCCATACAAAGTGACCCGTTTTTTTTTGCTCTGAGTGTAGTCAAAGAAACGAATCACTCACTTATAAAAGTCAAGTTTAGACATAGACATAGACCGCACGACTTAGACCGAAATTTATACGTCAGTAATCCATTTATTTCACGAAGAAAAGTGTGTGTGTAAAATTTTAGTTTCTCATTTAATGTACCTAACTTGTTCGATTATCATTTATTTGTGATTCATGTGTGACATTTCGTCAAATAAACACATTAATAAATGAGAAACAGGCTTTGTCAAATAATAACAGTTTTAACACAACACACAAAACACAGCACACAGTTTTTTGTCAAATAATGTTTACCTAGAGACACAAAAGTTTTCTGTTAAAAAATCTTACTAATACAAGGTTTTTTTTTGCAGATTGTGTTTTTTGTCGACTGTACTTATATTGATATCATTTCCTTACCAAATTTCAAGCTGATGGCATTAACCAAGCCACCAGAATTTCACTAGGTGCCAGATTATTGTTTTTCACCTGATTTACATAAGTATGCCAAACTTAATCTCCATCGGTTGAGGATAACTACTTTAAAATTCAGTTAGGCACACGATTTGACCCAAATATGTATAATAAGTTAATAAAAAGATTGTAAAAACAACACTAAATCCTAAAAACACCGCCATGACGACCGGATGGCCTAGTGGTTAGCGACCCTGACCATGAAGCTTGAGGTCCCGGGTTCGAATCCCGGTCGGGGCAGATGTTTGTATGATGAATACGAATGTTTGTTCTCGGGTCTTGGATGTTTATTATGTATATGTATAAGTATGTATTTATCTATATAAGTATGTTTATCCGTTGTCTAGTACCTATAGTACAGGCTTTGCCTAGTTTGGGACTAGGTCAATTGGTGTCAATTTGTCCCATGATATTTATTTATTTTATTTATTTATGAACCGTAATCCGTCGCAAAAGTTCCCAAAACGCTAATAATGTTGATTATTTAGAAGTGCTTTTTGATGTACCGATAACTTTGTAAATAAACTTGCTTTCAACAAATTAAAAACTTGCTGTTTGAAATGCTTTTTCTTTTCTCATAAATACAAAACTGCTCGTCAATACTAAATATTATGAAAAAGTCAGCGTCCCGGCTCCAAATTCGCTGTCACAATAACTAAATTATTATAAATGCTGTGTTAGCCACAACGCTCCAATAGATACAAAATAATGTCAGAAACCATGGCGTTTCAAACCATGACGGAGTAGATTACTGTTACTTAATTCTGTCCTGTAATTAAAACGGAACGTTACGGCAAAGAAAAACAGTTGATGGTGCAATCGTAAACCATAAACACTTTCAAGAGGTTAGATTTACAAAGAGAAGTGTTAAAGCTGATCGTCTCTGGACATTATGCTCATTTATCAGAACTAATTCGACGGTCCCCGCGAATAACCGTGTAAGACCTATTACACATTTTTTTGTTTATCGCATAATATCGTTCTTTTATCTGTAACGCACGTCCTAATTTTTTTCCTTGCAAAAATAATGATAAATAACCTATTTTAAATTAACTTCAATGTTTGTTCTACGGAAAACACAAATGCGGAATACGCAGGAAAAAAATACCAAACCACCGGTACACACACTACCTCGTCTATTTTGAACAATAAGAACGCGTGTCATCATACGGAGCATCCTGCGGCTAGTGCAAACTACTTTGCACATTTATTCGTGTAATTTGTTCTAATGAAAGTTGTCGTATTGTCTCATACAATATGCAAGCAAATCGAATCGCTTGTGTAATAGCCTATTATTGTTCCCTTTATGAAGTTTTACATTAGTGTTTTGATCTAATACCTAGTCGAGCGCTTATCGTTATAACACGAATAACAGTGTAAAGTTCTTTAATATTAAATTTACAAATAAAATTATACAAGTCACAGTTTCTCAAAAACCCAAATTACGTATTTTTTATTTAGAGCATAAATACATTTGATTAATAATTTCCATTGTTTTCTGTATACATTGTTTTAAATTTAATCTATCAGGTGAAGAACGATTCAACTTTTTTCGTATTTTATTTTTCCTGTAAAGTTTGTGTTTTGATAATACACGTTTATTCGCGGGGACCGTCGAATTTGTCAAACACTCAAGTCAAACCCGGTTCCAACATGCGATTAAGATTTAGGATACCCAGGGTTAGATATTTTTCTGGGTTTCTGTGCAATCTTCCACCACTTCCTATCCATTTCTTCTTGGCAATCATATCCTTTCTGAGAAAGCTGATAGACTCAAAAAAATTACGTCTAGAGCATTCAACTGCCTTTTAAATGCCTGAATTTTGAATTTTTGTTGCTGTGAGTATTTACAGTATAATAATAAATTTCCCTGTGACATAAAATATAATTTCAGTCTTTCCCATACTGGCCCATTAGTATTGCTCACCGAGTATGATAAAGTTCCTGATTCATAGTTATGTCAACTTTCAAAACATTGTTATCTTACCACTTTGTTAACGATTGGAATCTCACAAAGATACGACTTAGACTTATGTTTGTGTCAGATCTGTGGTACGGTGTGTCGGTGATAAAGCATGACTTTAGAACTTGAAGATTAAATACATGTGTTATTGGTCAGTAGGTGTAACTGTACATTGACCGGGTTTTGTGGTTCAACTTAAATATTTATTAAACTTGAACAAAACAACATTTTTCAATATCTCACCGTTGATTTTTGATTGATAGTAGAAACGTGACCTCTTATTGGGAGCTGTTTAAAAACCTGTTGTCGTATTTTTTTTATACTTAATTAAAACAAAATAGTAAGTAGTATCAAATAAAGGTGAAAACTGTTTATAGGTTATTTAACAGCCAGCACTTTGATGTCACCTTTAAATTTTATTCTACATGACAATGTTAGATTTTTAAGCTAAATAAAATTATCATTGACTTACTAACACCATGGAGTTTGGGCCTTATACAAAATTGACAGCCGTACGTCATAGCGCTGTCGTTCGACCAAACTAAGACTGACTGACGCTCGATTAGTGCTCATTTTGCAAAAGTAGTGATCTTTTGGTTCGGACGTTTTCAAGCGCTAGTAACCCGAAGTCCATGGTGTGGGTATTCAATGCTAAATATAGTATAAAATGTAACCGATACCCCATCAGACCTAAATGTAACCGATACCCCATCAGACCTAAATGTAACCGATACCCCATCAGACCTAAATGGTTCTAAAAAAAAGTATAACGATCAAAAATTTCTCGGAATGTAACCTGGCCTTTAATGATTATGTTAAGGCTTTTGTGGTAGCGGCCGTGGGAGCGACAGGTTCCCAGGTCATTGAACTGGGGGCAGGAGGACTTTTGGTCCTGCGAGCCGGATTGGCGAGAATCGAAACTTGGTGCAATGCCAATTTTATTATGTGACTGGGGTTTTGTTGGATGATAGTCTATATTAGTTATAGTAGTAGTAGTTAAAGTTTGTTTCTCATTGAGCTAAAAAAATACTGTAGGTACATAAAATTTTATTGTAAGCTTTTTAATTTTAAAGGCTAGTTTTTATCACTTAGCTTCATCGTCATTTTTGCATGAAATACAAGGATCGCTGAAGCATGATATCGTTTTGATTTTATGTAGAATCAAATGTATGTAAAAACATACCTTGTTTTGTATTGGTCAAATAGGTATTTAGTTTGTTTTAATTGGACACCTAGATCGTATTTAGAGTTACTTTTCATAAACCACACCAAAATCCAGAAGCAAAAGTTTTTACGAGTAAGCTGTTGCGTTCCGTTGCTCGATCGATTTTTTATCTATTTATATAAAAGCCTCTACTTTTAATCGGAAATCATGATCCGAGACTTTTATTACAAAACGTAACGTTTAAATAACAATGTGTACAATTTCACCGGATCCGGTCGATGAAGCGTGCAATTGTACAATATTGTACATTTCGGCGGCGGTCACACCCCGCCATTGTGGTTGGTGACCATTGTGTTCCACTCTTGCGCAGGATCAGTAAGACAATGTTGCTGGGAAACTTAGCAAAGTTTTATTTGAGTATCTATCACCTTGGCTTGGTTAAGTAGCCATGAAAATTACTGTGCATGACACAGTGTTACAAATTCAACAAAAAAAAACAAAGCGGTGTTTATCTAGACTTGCTCAATCAGTTACCGAAATATTTCCGGTTGATTTTGTGACACCTTATAAGGTAGGCGTCCCAATGACCGACACGTTAATGCCAATAATTGACACCCTGCTTGTCACCTTTATTGCTACGTATTAAGATTGAAGGTGGAAACTATTGGTACAATGTTAGGCACAGGGAATTTCAATAACTATTTTTCACCATTAACTTTACAAGTGAACTTTGGAAACAAACTTTGGAAACATTCATTTTACGAAGTCAGTTATAAAATTTGTGTTGACCAATATTTCCTTATTCGATTCAGAACGCTAAGCTTGTTAACGTCAAAGAAGTCACCTCCCATTTTTGGGGACATTCAATGTAACTCTTGGGAGTATTAAATTGGTACCCACACGCATGCTCCCAAAATAAACTTTCTGAGTAATATAAGAACGCAGCTTATAATACGAAACAAAATACTTCTCAAAACAAATCTCACATGATTCCAAGAAATGTCCAGAGCATTTACAATGCAAAACCTTTTGTCCTTGCTCGCCAAACTGGTTTGCACAGCCATAACTTCCACCATCGATGCATAAACCAGCCCTGAAGATGTGCGAAACAGATAATTGGAGTCCCTAAGCTCGTTTATAACTCGAAAGCCATAAAGAGAAATAAATCTGAAATCTTGCGTCATGTTTATGATGGATACATTGAAAGTTTTGAAGGCAATAAGGAAGGGGAGGTAGTTGTAATATGGGCGTATGTAAAGGAGCGCTGTGTCGATCACAACTGGATATAAAGAAAAATATGGTCTGACCTGACATCCCTTTAAGACTGATTTGGGAAGACGACGATCCTTATAACAATTGAAATTCAAGGCTACTTTGTCATTTGGAGTAAATGCTAGTTAAGTGAGGATAAAAGTAGGTAAACTATTTATGAAAAATATAAACTACGTATAGCCATCAAAAGCCAAATAAGTTCTAAGTATAGATTTTTGTTTCATATTTAGCTGTAATATTGCTAATATCTAAACTTACTCTTATACCGAAGTTAATACAGCCTCAAATTTTAAAGGAAAAGCAAATTTTACATTCAAAAATGATCACTGCACATTAAAAGCTATCACAGTATGATGTCGTATCTAATTCCTTACATCCCAGCACTGAGTCCTGTCATTTTTTTGGCCCAACTCCAAAAATAAAAGGTTATTTTAACCTGTCTTATACGGAGGCTTGGAAGGGCATGCCCTTCAAATTATAGGCCTTTAGAGCCGCCAAAGAAATTAATTTACATGTCTGTTCGTTTGATGCATCGTGTTATTAAAGGTTTTGTTTTAATTGGAATCATTTCTTTATAGCCTTGGCCCCGGGGCCAAAGCTTGCTATGTGCGGGTAGTTATAGTCTAGTATGCAGGCTATTGACTTTAGTGAGTAAGTGAGTAATTTAAGCATGTGACAGAGTCAATCAAACTTGTTATTCTCCAACTGCCTCTCCATTATTGAAAGTCGGCAGTCAGTTTCTGTATCTTCTTTTGTCGAGGGTTAGCCTGAACAGCTGTTTCACGGTCTCGATGCGTGTCCACTCTCTTATGTTGGCGAAGCCATGACATGTTCTTTCTTCCAACTTGCCAACCTTCCGCTTCCTAAGACACTTTTTTCACGAGGAAAGCGTGAAGGTGATGGTATCCGTCATGTCGCAGTACATGACCTAATCAAAGCGGAATTGTAATTATCTAATCATAAAATAAATGATTTAGTTATTTATACAAGCCAGGCCATATGTTTCAGAATAACGGCATCGCAATTATTTGGCCTATCTTTATGTTACAAACATGATTCAATAGCATCAAGAATAAAACAAAATTCATCAGTCGTCTCGAAGAAACATCGAGATATTTATAAACAGGTTCTAGAAAAAAGCGACAGCGAAAAATCTATATAAAAAAAGTCCTGACTGACTGACTGACTGATTAGCGCCCATCCCAAACCATTGAGCCTAGAAACCAGAAATTTGCATAGAGGTTTCCTTTATGACGTAGACAAGAGATAAGTAGAATTTAGCAAAATTTCCACGAAATAGGGAGTTTTATTACGGGAGCGAAGTCCCAGGCGAAAGTTATGAAATAGAAAGAAGATGATACGTTTACTGTCAAGAGCAAAGTGTGCCAGTATGTAGAAACAGAATGATTTCAACCTCTCACAATTTCTCAGCATCCAATAACGTGGTTATTAGTTCAAATGACCAAAGATGAAGCAAAAACTCCTACAAGCTCAGCGATCGTAATCACGGTGCGTTACTCTATTGATCCACTGGCTGCTTTCATGTGTACGTTAGTCAGCAAAAAAAGGAAGTTTTCTATACTTAATTCCAGATAACGGTAGACAAATTTGACAACAAACGCTTGCTTGCCAAGCAAGCATTGTTGTCAAATTTGTCTACCTCACAGTTACATAAAACAATACAATTTATTAGTTATGCTCTCGCCACTGAAGTCCAAGGTTACAGAGTAGAGAGTAGTCTTTCCGGAGATTTATTGTGCGAAATATGCGGGTATCGTTGTCTCTCGGGAGACCATGCAATTTTCCGAGATAAAAAGTGTTCTATGACCCTCTCCAGGTCATGGTCTATTTATGTTCAAAATCTCATCCAAATCGCTTTCTCTGATGACGCGTAGTTTGCTTGTGTACAGAGCTGTATAATATTGAAATCTCAAACACCATACTAGCAGTCTAGCCCGCTCGTGTGAAACTCTCGTGTGAATCCGTCTATCGTTATATGGAATGCAGTACAAAGCTTGTGAAGCTTACGTTGAAATGGGACTATTAACGATGATCGATAACATAAACATTAGAAATTGTACATCTGATGTTATCAGCGGTGTATCAAGCAACTCTCAACGTTGTGGCCTGGGAATAATGGTTAATTTTTAATGAAATGTAGATTGTATTGTTAAATGTAAACTAGAAGATTCTTAAGGATAGTTGGGAACTTGTTATGGTTTAGTTTTAATTTTAAGTTCTTTTTGATCGTACCTATGTAGTTTTTGTACTGTGGAGAAGAAATCTACGCAATATTTAATAGTAACGATCCATTTGAAACGGACATTTTTCTGCCACGTATACCTACTACAGTGAAATTGTGGAATCAACTCCCGTCAGCGGTGTTTCCAACTAACTATGACATCGGGGCCTTCAAGATATTATAAGTCTGTATTATTCCCATAAAGGCCGGCAACGCACTAGTGACTAGTCTCTTGGGGTTGCTGGTTATTATGGGTGGCGACGATCTCTTACCATCAGGTGACCCGTTTCCAATTTCTGCTTCCTATCCCGAAACCCACGGGTTCATGATCGTAACTTTAAAAATAACTCTTTTCTCGTACAAACTTTCACCCTCGTCCACCCCCTGAGGGGTGGAATTTCAAAAATTCGCGCCTTATCCCCTGTCTACATTATAAAAGGAACCTCCAAGGGTCCAAAGGGTTTGGGCTGGGCGTTGACTCAGTCAGTCAGTCAGGACTTTTCCTTTTATCTAAATAGATTCGTGAACACAACAAGCTAACCTAGTCGCCTCTGCTCAGCAGGCAGTGTTGTCCGACGGCCATAATCGCTGTTTTTATATAAACTTATTTTAAAACTGACACCTGACCAGTTGGTTAACATTTTTATGTTTGCCACTCTAGTATCTCTGACCTCGGAAACTTTCGGTTTAAGTATTGCGCTTTTGATTAAATCAAAAGTTAACAGGTTGTGATTTTTCTTGATAAACGTATGATCTTGATATTTAACGCAATTTAAAGTATTTGAGCTTGTCTGTTGACTTTCATTCAGTTTTTATGTCAAATGCGCTTTTGAAATACTCGACCAGTTTTATCACAAACACATTTTCATTAAACTTATTCAAGTTGTAGTAGTTGTTGTTTGTGTTGTTTTCATTGCGTCTGTATTCCCTGAACACTATATTCTGGCCGTTTTCAAGTCTAGGGTGAATGGGCAATTGGGCATTTGCTAGACAAGCGTGCTCCAGCGTAGGCCACATCTTCGCTTACCATTAGGCGTGATTGTGGTCAAACGAAGCCTATTGTGTATAAAAAAAGTACGAACATAAATTTGATTTAAAAATTAGGTATCATACAGAAAGCAAAAGTGAGACAAAACGGGGTGAGAAATTTGAGCTGATTGGACTGTATCCGATAAAGACGGAGTCAACAAGCAAAAACGCAATCCGCCGCGACTGATATTGTATACCACTCAAGCGCATAAAACGTAACTCCGAGTTTACACTATATTAAAAAAAATAGTACCTAAGTTGCATTACGTTGCGTCTTCTTATAACTCGTTCGCTTCACGCCTCACAGCTTACACATTTTTATATGTAAATCCGAGGTAAGAAGAGCTGTAAGGGAGGGATAGATTTTAGCTACTAGTAACTAGGCATGCATTGAACGGGTACTGAAGCCGTGCCCAGCAGTGGGACGTCAAACAAGGCTGGTGATGATGATGAACGGGTACGAGATAAAGTTCCCTGAAAATCGCCCCACATACCTATTTATAATACCAGTTTCTATTGCCATATGATGGAACTTTAGAATCTTCACCACATCGCGTCGCTATGCCGCTTTCCACGACGCACGCGCTTGCCAGTTATGGCCGCCATCCAAAGTGAAACCGCGTTTGATGTTTTCACCGGTTCGAAGATAAGTTGGTGTAAAAATGAGATGACAGTTTTTATCGTGTTTTGTCGGGTTTTTAGTGAAAATGGAGGTTGAACTTTGGGCAGTGGAATTTTACAAGTCGTTTTATTTCCAAAACAATCGAAAATACCTTACTCTGGAACCAATTGTGACCCACTATGGAACCTTTTCGTAGAAAATGTCATGGTGACATCGTCAATACGATAAGTTTAAAAATGAAATTGCTCCAAGTGTGGGTCAGACATCAAATGGTTTGACTGTATTTATTGATCTTGGAGCAATTTCATTTTTGAACTTAAAAAGGATAGGTACCTTAGGTGGCGTGGGTACCTAAGTATCTAATATTTCGTTCGAAGGAAAACGGATGCAACTTGTGACCAAAGGGCTGGCAGTTTTCTCTCTCAAAGAATCAACATCGCTATTCAGCGAGGCAACGCTGCCAGCCTTTTGGGCACTATGCCACGGGGGCCTTATTTAGATTTAATTTAGTTTTAAGTTGTAGTTTATTTAGTTTAAGCTTAGATTTTATGTCATGAGCAATATTATATTCAGCAGCTGCTTGAAACCGCCATTTCATTTTAATTCAATTCATGAAGATAATAACTAAAATAATAATAATAATAGGTTAACTAAGACGTTTTTCTGTTTTGTTTATTATGTGGTGTTCAATAAAGAGTTCTTGCATTGTATGGTATTGTAATAAGCAACTGAATTCAGTAAGGTTAATAAACAACAATAACAAAATTTTGACATATTTTAAGATAACAATGACACTCGCGCATAAAATCATAATTCTCTTTATCAAGTAGTTATTTATGACGTTCAACATTAACAAGAATTTATTAGCACGTTTTACAAACATTAGACAAATTTATACCTACACACCGGTTGTGTTGTGATTGTGACATGATCTAACTGAAGTTACTTAATGAAATCATATCTGAAGTAATACACGTTGTATAACTAATTTATTTACACAGGAAACAATTCTGCATGGTTTTATTAAAATTGCACCACGATCTATTAAAATAAAGTGAATATTTATGCAATGTAATAATTAAACTGTTGAAATTAATAAAGTGTCCATGACAAGTTATAGTTGAAAGATTGACTACTATTACGTACGTAGTAGGAACTAAGTTACTTTGAGCTAACGAACTAGAGCCTAAAGTCATCTTATATTGTGCCCAGTGGTGTTTATGTAGGCTGGAGAGATTAATCGTAATATTAGCTCCCGCTTCGCAATTTAACTTAACAACGCATTTTATTTAAGACAATGTAGTGTATTATGAAGAAGACGTTTTTGTACATAACACAAGCACAGTGTAAAGAGCTTATACCTACCAGTGGTCCGACGCCTTTGATGTTCGCGTAAATGCCGACACCGCATGGCCAAAGCACCAAGGAGGGCGAAAGTTCCTAACTAATCGGGCAGTGGCGGCGTATGCAAGGGGGCTCGCCCTGCCCGCCCCTCACCCCGCACCCCCCCGCACGATTGACCTGTCTAGAGGCCTTCGTCGGACGACTGTATAGACTGTGACACGGGCCTTGGTCTACTCGTGATGTTTTGGGAAATGAATCAGTTTGCCAAACGTTTTTTGGCCAAATGAAAGTACACCGCTGTTACTGCACAAGTGCACACTAGTCTTTTAAAACGCTCGTCTGGAAACAATGTATTATTTTTAATTATACTGAAATAATGTACCTAATGTAATATCTGCGAAAGACTGCAGTGCCCTTAAGCACGACTTGTCGAATCCTGCGTTACGTGAAGTCGAATAGTAAACTATAACGAGTTTGTATGGCGTTTGGAACAGCGCCCGCCCGTGAGCGTATTTGGAACTAAAATTTAGTATGAGATTTCTCGATCTCGATACGATAACCGTAACGTAACGCAGGATTCGACAAGTCGTGCTTAGGGCACAGATGCTGGGTGCGGAAAGCTGAAGACAGCCCCCCGACTACGAAGTGCAAAATTCGAACTTCGTATCGTGCCGTCCCTCTCAAGCTAATATTATTTAACAGAAAGTAAGCGGGACGATACGATACGAACTTCAATTTTCTAATTTCGTAGGTTGGGGGCAGGGCGCTATGGTGCACATTATAGGGGAGGCCTACGTCCAGCATAATGTAATAATGTTGAATAAATAAATTTATAATGAATCGAGTGAAATATTTAACAAGAAATAGTCATACTACTTATATCAATTGAAGAATTTTTAATTTCTAATTGGTGATTTTTTGTCCTATGGGTGTAATATTTTGACAGTTGCCTGCCCTCTACACTAACCCGAGGTTAACTAGACGTATTTGTATCGTCTGACGTTACGCTAACCCCGAGGTTAGTGTCTAACCCAAGTCGGTGCAAGTGGGCCTAAGAGTTGAACAAGATAAATAAATAAATAATAAATAAATATTGTGGGACAGTTGACACCAATTGACCTAGTCCCAAATTAAGCAGAGCTTGTGTTATGGGTACTCATCATCATCATCATCATCAGCCTATTTACGTCCCACTGCTGGGCACAGGCCTCCTCTCGGAATGAGAGGCTTGGGCTATAGTTCCCACGCGGGCCCAGTGCGGATTGGGAACTTCACACACACCATTGAATTGCTTCGCAGGAGTGTGCAGGTTTCCTCACGGTGTTTTTCCTTCACCGAAAAGCTCATGATAAATTACAAATGTGATTTCGCACATAAATTCCGAAAAACTCAGAGGTGCGAGCTGGGGTTTGAACCCTCGACCCTCTGCTTCAGAGGCGATAGGCCAAACCACTAGGCTATCATGGCTATGGGTACTAAGCATCGGATAAACATACTTATATAAACAAATACAAAAGCGACGCGGTTATCGTGCTGTGAGGTAGCTCGTAGGAGACAGGTACAGCAGCAGATAAGTTTGTTACTTGTTTGGCGCCACCCAGCCCAATGGGTGAAGAACTTAGATATTCGTTTATAGTATAAGATAGTTATTCAGTGACTCTGTAAATTGCCATACGATTAAATAAATAGATAGATACATATATTAAACATCCAAGACTCGAGAACAGACATTCGTATTTATCATACAGACATTTGCCCCGACCGGGGATCGAACCCGGGACCTCAAGCTTCGTAATCAGCTTATCCGACCACTAGGCCATCCGGTCGTCCTATGTTTTTCTTGATTTGTTTTTCGGATGTTTTTCTTGTCCCGACTCAAATTATTTTTATATTTTTTACCAATCTACTGCTATTCTCGACTTTACCTAGGTACTTCATGGCATTTTGTGGTCATAATAAAGATGACCTCAGCTAGATATTTCCACGATTCACAGCGTCATGCGAAGAACAAACAATACCGGATTTCGTTGTTCCTTGGCTTCAGATTTATCTGCTATGTAAATACAATGTTCTATTACCTACCTAGTTACGATTGTCTGACTTTTCTTAAGCTGCTAATTGATTTACACGGAAGACGTTAATTATAATTATAGCTAAGGCTGTAGTCGCGAGCATTGTCGTGGGTTTTCATTCTTCCTAGTGCGAGAGAGTAAGACAGAAAATTTTACACATACTCGTATTTTAGACTGTAGGTACATTATACTTTTTAAACCTCGGCCAAAAAGAAGGGTGTTATGAGTTTGACCTGTGTATCTGTGTATCTGTCTGTAGCATCATGGCTCCCAAACGGATGGACCCATTTCGATGCGGTTTGTTTAATCGAAAGGTAGTTTAATCGAGATAGACCTCAAGAGCATTAGTGCACACAATGTTTTTAAAAATAAGTTAAAGGCTTTTTTGCTGAAGCGGTGTTTCTACAGCATTAATGAAATATTTCAAGGGTATAATTAACTAAATGGAAATGGATGATAAACTAGATAGTTCAGTTATTATTGTTCCTGACATTATTTAAATATTCTACTTAAATTGTTTTACTGACTTGGTTTTACGAAATTGTATTGGCATTATGTAATTGTTTTTTTTTATTGCTGAGATTATTATTGTTTTGTCGTAATTGTTATTGCTTTTTATTATTTTTATTGACTTTTTTATATAGTTTTATGATCACTGTTTTATTTTATTATTAATATATTCTTTCTCTGACATTATGAATTAGGCTGGTATAATTGTATTATTTAGTTGTTCTATTTATTGTTAATTTAATTGTATTGTCAGACACAATAATTGTATTGTTTATGAAATAAATAAAATTAATGAATGATGGTTCTTAGCTAATTTTATAAAAATAGGTTCACCCGTTTTTGATAAGTATATTGAACTTTGAAATGACAATGTCTGGGGTTTCACAACTATTCTAAGTTTGACCCTCATAGAACGTGTTGTCTTTGAAATGACAATGTCTGGGGATTCACAACTATTCTAAGTTTGACCCTCATAGAACGTGTTGTCTTTGAAATGACATTGTCTGGGGATTCACAACTATTCTAAGTTTGACCCTCATAGAACGTGTTGTCTTTGAAATGACAATGTCTGGGGATTCACAACTATTCTAAGTTTGACCCTCATAGAACGTGTTGTCTTTGAAATGACAATGTCTGGGGATTCACAACTATTCTTAGTTTGACCCTCATAGAACGTGTTGTCTTTGAAATGACAATGTCTGGGGTTTCACAACTATTCTAAGTTTGACCCTTATAGAACGTGTTGTCTTGTCTAGTTGGTACTATACTTATAAATAACACAAGCTTTGCTTAATTTGGGACTCGAGTCAATTGGTCTCAATTGTTTCACGATATTTATTTATGTTACAAGGGTTATGCTGTTATGAAAAGCAATTGCTTTGTGTCAGCCGCGGTAATTGTTGACCTCCTGGCAAGCCGCAAACTTGTTTGCAACCAACGTATGGATAACCAACCTATACTCGTAGTACCTATAATTATTCTTGGTGACTTTAAAGTCCATTTTTAACTGCTTAAGCAATTTATAAAGTACTTAATATGTTAATTAGGCTGTTTAAATCATGTTTTACCTGTCAATAATTGGCCGCTCCGCCAGACAATGTTTTTGAGGGTAGAATAGTAAAAGGGTCTAAGCTAGAAGGCTACCTACCTAAATATACGTAAATACATATAATTGTATACATTATCCTTGACGATAATCAGATAGATAATTAGTATTTAATTGATAGTGATACTTAGTACGCAAAATAAACTTACGACAACGCACGTAATCTCAACGTGTGCCTACAAACGTTTATTATTCTCAATTCAAAAGACATCACTTCAAACATACAACATGCATTATTCTGCTTGAAATAGCAAAGCAAAACCTTACCGCAAATTATTTCTCATAAGTGGGTACAACAAAAGCTCTAAGCATTAGCGCAATATTTCTGCAATAACCTTTAGAAATAAGATGACAGCAACTGACACATAAAACTCCGTTACACTAAAACTATAAACAAAAGATATGACTAATTAACATCAAAAAAAAAATTACAAAACATACCGTAACGTGAGAAAATCCAGTAGTTGTTTCCAGCTTTACACAGTTCCAATGTCACCTAAAATAAACAACTTCTTTTCAGTTTTCTTTTAACACTGGTCACTAATAACGGACACCGTATGCAAAAAACGCTCGCGAAAAAGAAATCAAACGTCAGATCGAACGCGATTGGCCGGTCGATTGGAGTGTTCGAGATTCTGATTGGTCGACGGCGCGCGCATGCGTGCTGCAACGAGAAGTGCTTGACGCGGACTGAGGTGGTTTCTCAAAATCTCAAATGACTGGTAGTCGATGAGCCTCCATTCACACTGTCAAGTTATTTTTTCCTTTACCACTCTACAATCAACCTTGCGACACTCAAAATAAAACTTGGTTTACGTTTGGTGTTTGATGCTGGTTATAGCGTTTTGTAAGTGGCGAGAATGCATTGCCACCTCGGTCGCCTTCACATGCGCACGAGTCTTTTTTGCGGCGACGTGTTTTAATTTCTAGGTTTATTTTTAACGGTTTGAATTCCTAAATGGTAACGTAAGTTACTTTGAACCGTGATCATTTTAAAAATCAAATAAGGCATCAAATTTTTAGAATTGGATTTTTGAAGATTTTGATTGAATTGTAATGATTTTTCAGCAGGACGAATTAAAATTCTGAATAATTCTGTTTAAATATTGAATTAGTTTTTTTCTTGAGTACATAAATTAAGATATCGTTGATGTCTAATAAACGACCAGTTTTAATTTTAGTTAAAACTGTCTTCGATATAATCTCAAAACTTTTGACAAAACAGTTAATGTTACAATCCTTTACATAAGTAAATTTACAGTACAATACAATACAAATATTCTTTATTGAATAGGTACCACACAACAAAACTAAGCAAATGTAAGTATATTTAACAAAGTAGGTACTTAATTGACTATATGCTGCAAGAATTGGTAAAGTTTATGTTGCACCCCGTTAAAATCAAAGTTATAAAGAAAAAAAAAGCGTCTACATTATATTTTTTGTACAAATTATTTATTAAGAATACCTACTGCTACCGACCAATATATTCTAGGTTTTTATTTTGGTTTCAGCTTATGTTATTAATTAAAGTGACCTGCTAAAAGCGTAAAAAATATCGATGACATCTGATGGTAATGTGAGTTACCCTACAGGTTACTCCATTTATTCTAAGAAAGAAATTTGAGGGTCAAATTCGCATACTTTTTAGGGTTCCGTACCTCAAAAGGAAAAAACGGAACCCTTAAATAGGATCACTTCGTTGTCCGTCTGTCTGTCTGTCTGTCTGTCTATCTGTCTGTCAAGACCCTTTTTCTCTGGAACGCGTGGAGGTAGCATGCTGAAATTGATATCAAATACTCAAGCCTGCGGTCCCTTGAAGCTGTGAAAAAATCAACCTTCCAAGTCAACGCAATCAAATTGCTGAAATCCGAAAACGTAAAGGGTACTTCCAGTTGTTCTAGAAACTTGAAATTTGGTATGAAGGTAGCTCTTATAGCACTACCACTCAGAAAACTCTCAAAATCGTAATTTTTTATGTCTCTCTGTAGATTTCACTGACCAATATAAGTTGACCCCACACTGCGTACATTTTGCTTAGGAGCAGGGCTCTGCTAACACTGGCTTTCCTAAAATACTGGGAAAACGCGTTAAAATCTTTCTATGGAACCCTCGTGCGCGAGTCCGACTCGCACTTGGCCGGTTATTTTAAGTAAAACGAAATTATTTAAAGTAAATAAGTGTTACGTTGTATTTTTCCCAATTTGTCTTCGTATTGCCGAAAAACGTTTCACCGTTAATTCAAATCTTAAAATAAACGAAGTACCTATACCTTAAGAAACTCTGAAAATTATCTCAATGACAAATGCATTATTGTTACAGCCTTCATTTAAGTGGCCAATGACCCTAATTCCAAAACAGAAAGCCTTCAAAAGCCCGTGTGATGCGTACATAAACACAAACATACATAAAAGCACACCCTTTGTAAACATATAAGTGTAAGTTAAATATGTTTCCCAAAGCAATGATGTCATCTAAAAACAGCGAACTAAGCTGTCGGTAATACTAAATCAAAAATCATTAGATCCCTTGCACTTTCACGCGCAACATTGCTGTTACATAGAAGATCATCAACGTACGAATCTTCAACTAGCACGTAATGGAAATCTAAGGTGGATCTTACGTCGGTTCGAATCCCATCTTTGATTACAGGGTATTGGGCACGCGTCTTGCAGAATCCGTTAGCAATATGTTAAGTATAGGTATGTTGATTAAAAAAACCTTTGAAAAACTGGTCGTACGAGATTTGGCGAAACATCCTTTTGTGGACATGTACCTACCTGGGCTTATGTTGTGTTTTCTTTTTAGCAAGATTCTGTATTCAGAGGTCGTTGATGTTCGATTCTTGAAGATTCCATAGAAAATGCTTGGCGACTCTGTTCATGCAGATATTAATTCTCACGTGTTTGCGGTTGGAATTGATTAAGAAGTATAAATTATTTAAATCATTTTGTTTTGAGCTTCAGTAGTAAACTGACAGATTCTTAGGTAGTTAGGTTATTTACGAGTACTTGCTATTTATCTAATAATTTAATAAGAACAACGCACACAAATGAAATAATTTAACACAATTTTTTATTAGGTTTAGGCAGAAAATCGGCGTGAAGGAAACCCTGTTGCGTTTTGTTCGGCAAGTGAGAGTGCCGTAAGTCCGATCCACCTCCCCCCCCCTTTTTCTCTATCCCTTTTCCTCCTAGGCCGACAAAGGACGAGTGACTCTTTTGGGGTTGCTGGTTCTCATGGGTAGCGGTGACCGCTTACCATCAGGTGACCCGGTTGCTCGTTTTCCTCCCTCTTTCAATAATAAAAAAAGGCAATGCTACAGCACTATCCAGAGCACACGGTCTTGTAATCTAAGATAAGAATCATTTTAATTTGTTATTGGTTACCTAAAGCACCTACTACTAAAATTTTAATTCACTCGCTCAAATGTCCATTTAAGAATCCAGTCTTTTACAAATCACTACGAAAAATCCCAGTAATTAATTGTAATGGTGATCAAAGGTCTATAACAATCTTGGCAATCGTCGCACAGGCTCCTGCGTGTGCCTAAAATAATCAGTATTGTGGAATGCTGCCAAGCGACCTCCACCATCCGGCCGTACGGCGATTCTCAATCGACGACTACGATACGATTGCGATGCGGATTAAAAGTTTGTTTATTGATAGAACGCTTTGCTTAATCGTACGACATACTTACCTAATTACAATCTTTAATTGAGGGTTCGACGTATTTAAAACGGGTTGGAAGGAAAGTTCCTGGCCAGTGCCGTTGATAGGGACGAATAGCGAGGGGAGGGGGAGGCCTGTGCTCAGCAGTGGGATACTTTACCAGGCTAATAAAAAAAACTAAGGGTTGAAATATTAAACCTATTTCAAATATTGAACAAGTTATTTAGAATTGGGTTTGAAACCTTCGGTCCATGGGGTCCCGGCGCTTACAAAGCTTATTTCAGAGTTGCGAAAACTGGTCCATGCAACTTGTGACCAAAGGTCTGGCAGCTTTCTCCCTCAAAGAATCAGCATCGCTATTCAGCCAGGAAACGCAGCCAGCCTTTGGACACAACCGTACAGGGGCCATATTTAGATTTAATTTAGATTTAGCTTGATTTTAATGTCATTGAAATGGCTTTTGTTATGTAAATAAACATAACCTTCCGTTTAGAATCTAAAACGGAATACCTACTTGATGTGCCTAAGCTCGAAGCTGTATTTTTTTCGAAACATGTCGCCTAGAAAGGAAAGGAGTAAGTTGCGTTAGTTTGTACCAATTACCTCGGATTATAAACCCAGCATCATTCATTGTCCCGAAGATAAGATCTTCATTCAACCGGCGTGCAAGTGTATCACACGTTTTAACGAACACTTGGTAATCCCAATTACAGTGTTTTATGGTAAAAAACTGCGTGAAATATAGTTTATGGGAAACTTTGATAGTATTTGTAATGTATGCGCATATCTAAAATGAATTAATAAATTTACGCGTCGTCAGTCACCTTAAAGGTAGACTAATTAATAATAAAATTCAGTACCTAACAAAGAAAACAAAATTAGAAACCATTACAATTATTACAGTCATTTATTGCAAAGGATACAATTTCATTGAAATAATTGAACATAATATCACAATAAGTGGAATTTTCTACACACTGTTCAGTGTTTACACATACATGCTACACTTTTAAGCCTTACATTATTAGAATCAGAAGATCTCAATAAAAGTAACAAATAGAAAAACATTTAAAGCTCTCAAATAGTATTTGGTCAGTGAAATTAACGACTAGAGTATTTTAGGTCCCCAGAGGGTCGAGCACGACTTCGAATGCTGCGTAACGTAAAGTCGAATAGTAAACGTTGTCGAGTTTGTTTGACGTTCGGAACAGCGCCCGCCAGTGAACGTATTTGGAACAAAAATTTAGTATGACGTTTCTCGATCTCGATACGATAACCGTAACGTTACGCAGCATTCGTAAACTCGTGCTCGACCCTCAGCTCGTCGCCTGCGGGGAGGTGGGAGCCGATAACAACGGGGGGAGGGTAGTGTAAATTCTATACGCAGAGTATTAACTACATATTGATGTATAGCTTTTAACCAAGTCTTTCTTACTACTACTTTACGACTAGGTGAACTTAGAATATAGCTTTGAAGATATAACTTAATAATAACAAGAGCAAATAAATTAATGCATCACAACATCAACATTTTATAATTATTGTACGCCTAATTTACATACTTAGTCATCATACTCATCACATGTACCTACTTTTATTTTACAAAAAAACAATGGGTTGTCTTTATGTTCTAATAACTGTAATCTTTTTGTAATTGTTGTTCTTTGCATTTCTTGAGAAGTAAACTTCATTGTACGATTTGTACGCCATCAACATAGAACATTAGAATTTGTAGGCTGGACAAATTGAAACGCAACAAGAAACGCGTATTAACACATGAGAGTAGAAACAATAGTGCCACGGGTATTAGATAGTCTGTTAAATAGCAGAATACAGACTATGGTACTTTTACGTTTAGTTTATTTCGCTAAGTGGCGTTTATGAGTATGATGAGTCAAGACAATCAGCACTACCAACCCTTTCAAATGACGAACATTTAAACCTACTTCTAATAATCATTTGACTTTTCTTTTCCCAACCTATATAACATCGAATTGTGATCTTCAATAGAACAAAGGCAGTGGAAACTGATGAAATTTCAATGCAATGCGCATTGTTCAAATGTTTTTACGGATTCAGTGTTTTTTATCTCTATATTGTTTGAGTAGGATTATCTTGCGTTAATATACAGTCAGCAGCAACGGCGGCGTTCGTCACCATCATCATCATATCAGCCAGAAGAGGTCCACTTCTGGACATAGGCCTTCCCCAAGGATCTCCACGACGATCGGTCTTGTGCTACCCGCAGCCAATGGCTTCCTGCGATCTTTACCAGATCGTCCGTCCACCTTACGGGAGGCCTACCAAACTAAAGCGTTCACAATGATCAAAGCACGTCCCTATTAACAGGCATATACAATACAATACAAGAATTCTTTATTGAGCACCACATAACAAACAATACAGAAAAGGTAGGTACAAAGAAAATATAGGGTAGCAATGGCCTTACCACTACAGAGCGATCTCTACCAGGCAACCTAAATTTAATAAAGGTAAGAACAGATTAAAGAAGGTGGTTCTGCTTTTAACATAAAACCACCGTGAGATTCAATCATAGTGAAATAAACGGACCACTCACGTATGTCAGTCGAGTATAGCTCGACATGTTTCGGACTAATCCGTAGTCCTTTCTCTGGGAGCACACGCCACGCCGGTGGCGAGACGTAAACTGCGCGCCGCGGCTCTGCTCGGCGCAGCTGACGGCGGCTCAAAACTACCCTCGTTTTCATCGTCATTTTTATTATTGTCAAGAATGGGGTAGCACACTACACTAATCACATCACTTTGTAAAGGCTCGTTCACACTAGCTGTTGATGCAGTATTCAACACAGTTTTCCAACTTGGGGGCACTGACCATCCATCATCACGGTTGAAATTGGGATGACGACTAATTTCAATGGCTTCACGTACTTACGTACGTAGTTTACGTCTCGCCACCGGCGTGGCGTGTGCTCCCAGAGGAAAGACTACGGATCAGTCCGAAACATGTCGAGCTATACTCGACTGACATACGTGAGTGATCCGTTTATTTCACTAAGGTGGTGCTGTTTTAAATGTTTTAGGTAAGTAACGAAAATAAGTAACATAAGCAATAATTACATTAAAAAGTCTGCCACAAAACTTACGTACACTGGACAGATAGTGCTTTAAGGTCTTTATGCAGCTGATTGTAAGTAAAAAAGTAAGTTAACACTTTATTGTACAAAAAACAGGATAAAACACAACCGCCCGCTTGTGACCGCTTCGTTTGTTTAACTTCTTTTGCTGACTCTAATTAAAAGTTGTAGTCAAGTAACACATGTTTTTTTAACTTGCCATTGTCATTATTATATTACTGAATGAGTTGAGTTTGAGTGAGTTGATCGTGAGGTAATCAAGATGCAAACAAAAAGTCAGTAATCTAATTACCATTTCCAACAAATTTTAAGGTGGCCCGCCGAGGAACGGTTTCACAGGCATCATGATAGTTTGCCTTGTCATGCAATACGAAGTCACTATCACATTTATCGTGAAAAGGTTCCATACTGGCTGTTCATTTCAGATTGGCGAGAGACAAACGCTTCTCTCGACGCTCGTGCCCCCCGCGCTTGGTGTGTCGTTAGTTATAAAGTACCATAAGGATGAGAACAATACATTCGCACGCTTACGCTCATAAGTGGGGTTGTTTTGAACAAATAGTTCTGCTATCCGAAACAAAAGTTATATTTAAAGCAAGGACGATAAAACCAAGAGGATTGCCAATGGCTATACAATGTCGCGTTCCTGTAAAATAATAAGCCTGCTGTAGCTAGTTTTACTACGGAGGGGTCTCTGTACCATATACATTGGTATGACACTTACACCTCTGGCTAACACAATAGCGCCATCTATGAACTGAAAGAAAAAACGAATTTAGATGGCGCTATTGTGTTAGCCAGAGGTCTAAGTGTCATACCAAATGAATGGCACAGAGACCCCTCCGTAGTAAAACTAGCTACAGCAGGCTTATTATTTCAAGGGAACGCGACATCGTATAGACTCTGGCAGTCCTCTTGGTTTTATGGTCCTTGATTTAAAGCCACTAATGGATGAAACACCAGAAAAAATCAAGTGAATCTAGTGACATTGTGGTGTTTAGATTTTATTCCTCTCCAAGAACCAAGTCTGCATGGCTTCGGCTTTTCCCTTCATCGTGACGTGGCCACGGTAAGTCAACTTGAACTGCTCGTCGTAATTGTCTTCACGCATCAGGTAGCTGAAAAAAAACAACACAGTAAAAAGAAAGGTTTTGACCAACTCACCAACGATAAGCTCAAACAGACCTTGAAAGTTGAAAAGGAAAATGGGTAGTTGCGTATGGAGTTTGGAACCTGTTTGTGTTTGGAGCCAGATCCAACAGAGCTGAATGACATGTCATTAAAAAGTCTATTTTTATGTAGGTACCTACCTTATTTTATATTTAAAAAGTTTTTGTTTAGTTAGCTCAGCCTATTAAGGCCTTTTTATTACCCGACTGCGAAACACAAAGGAGGGTAATATGTTTATAAGCCTGTATATCTATGTATGTATGTATGTTTGTTCCTTTGTGGCACACTAGAGACCGAACGCGTGGGCCGATTTTAAATTATAGGCACCAAGCTGAATACCATTTCAGAACTAAATATATTTATATCATAGTATTGCATGACATAAAATATACAAAATCATTCGGAAATTAAAATCAAAATATTTAATATCGTGTGTGTTATGGCATATCACTCAACTCTGTTAGTTCTGATTACATTTTACCGATGGGTCTTTGCAGAGAGCATACAAGAGAATAATGATGGATTTTGCGAAATTCTCTCGAGATAAGGACTTCTGTAAGGACGACGAACCCAACCGGAGGTGTGAGATAATATTCAATGTTTGATAAGTATCTAAAGTACTGATAATTCAAGTCAAACATAAATACACTGCTGAGATAATTTGTTTGCAAGTGTGACGGAAGAAAGATGCAAAGTGGGTTACGTGAAAATGATAGGAAAACCGGTAATACTACACTACTCTTACGAGTTCTGCGACCATTGGTCTCTAAAATTAGTGATAACAGACAAAAGTACCTTTAAACAAAGTTCAGAAGCGAATTCATGGTGGCATTTGTATGATTATTGAACATAAACAGAATATATATACGTAGGCTCCACCACGACATTCAATATCAAAAGACATTCTTTCAATTCGCGCTGTACTTGTGTCAGTGTGTGTGTGTGTGTGTGTCTTGCAACTCTTTACAGTAACGCATATTTGTTGACATCATAACGACACTACACTTAAACAAGTAGAAAACATCCAAGACTCGACATATATGTATCCAATGTATAGATACTGACTCGACATCGAAAACTTTATAAACTCTTGAAGGGCTTCCCATACACGACCGAGGCCCGAGGTAAGCAGATTACAACACTCATGGGGTTTCATAAACTAGGGGAGGACTGATTTCCGACCATACAGTTCCTAACTACCGTGTCGAAAACACCTTGGTTAACAGTGACAGTTGTCAATTCACCAGTGTCAAGTTTTAAAGTCATAATATTTCTCTCAGTTTGTTGTTGTTTTTCTAAATTTTCGGTATGGATTCATTCATGGAGTATTATTTTGAGGAAGTGTTTTGTAATTTGGGGAGAGATTGTTTAAATGAGAGATACAAGAGGAGAGAGTTGGTGGAGTATTTCAATACTGTGATCGCTGGGTGTGCTAAAGGTTTGGAACTGTTATTAACGTTAATATTATTTGAAACAAGAGGATGAAAGCGAACAGAGGTGATTGATTCCTGACCGTTACGTGAACCATTTATCAGAATTATCGTAACGGCTCGCATGAGATCTTTTACCATTCCTTGTTCATTATTGTTTTTCCTAACACCAGTTGCTGTTTCATGACTCAGTTTCAAAAGAGAATTATTTATTATAGTAAGTTCATATTAACCAAAAATCCTTGGTAGCCTAGTGGTTGATCTACCGCCTCTTAAGCTGAGGGTCGTGGGTGGGAGCTCAGGCTCGCAACTGTAAGTTTATCGGAAATTATTTGCGAATTTAAATTTGTAATTTATCATAAGCTTTTAAGTGAAGGAACACATCGTGAAGAAACCTGCATACTACTGCGAAGCAATTCAATGGTATGTGTAGAGTTCCCAATCCGCTCTGGGCCTGCGTGGGAACTATAGCCCAAACCCTGCCATTGTGAGAGGAGGTCTGTGCTCAGCAGTGGGACGTAAATAGGTTGAAGATGATGATAATGAACCAAAAATAAGTCGCGGGAATCTACTCAGTTATACGCTACGACTATTAATCTAAACTTTTTCTTAATTACAGGCCAAAATCACTCAGACAACACAACTTGCAAGAACTTCATCCTATCCGCCCTCCGTTACCACAATGGATGCAAAGCTAATAACGGTGACGTGTGTCTGATGGGGAAGTTCCACAACGTTTTGTACATTGCCATGAAGTTGTCCTTTGATTGGAGTGTCCAAGACAATGAAGTGGTAGTGGCATTGTTGGACGAGTTGTATGCGTGTGAGAAGACTTTTGAGAGGATTTTTTTAGGTTAGTGTACATGTAAATAGAAGTCTTTTTTTGTTTGCAAGCAAATGTCTGCATAGTTTATTGTATCGTATTCCTGGTGGCAATGATGGCAGTGATGGATGATAAAGCGCTGGTGGAATCAAAAATTGTTTGTTAAAGAATGCGATTTTGTAGTTTATCTTTTTTTCATTATTTTTTTTATTTTGCAATGTTCTTTGTACTATTAACCAAGAATCGGTAAATTATACTACAGCTAACCTATTTTTATAGAAGTTTATTAATTTGATTGATGGTTAATATGAGAAAACATATTTTTTTACAGGAGCTATCTTTGGTACATCAGCTCCTTATTTCCTCGCTGGTTGGAAATCAGACTTCGTGGATAAAGAAGAAAATGTACACGCTCTAGTTTTCTTTTTGGATCACGCAACAAATGCTAACCTAGAGTATGAAGAAGATGGAAATGTTTATAGATTCATAGATGTCCCTTTGGAAAGCTGTGGAAAAGCATCTCCAGTAAGAGTCGTTATTCAAATGGGATCATCAGAAATGCTTATGATACTACTAAGATTTGGAGCCAGAATTTCTTCTGACAATGCTGCAACCGACTCAGTTGAATCACTATTGGATAGATTAAAGGACTATAATCGAGTATATCCTTATGAACTAGTAGGGTGCTTGAAATTGGTTCTCAGAGTGATACCTAAAATTAATTTCACGATTGATAAAAAAGCATTCAAGCATTTGAAATTACCGGATGATTATAACTATGAAAGGAAGGTTGTTTTAGAGAAATATGGAGAGATGCTTGAAGATCATCTCATTCCGAGTTCTAGGTGTGGTCTCAGGCCCGTGGAATTAAAACATTTGTGCAGATGTGTGGTCCGAAATAGACTGTGGAGTAACTTTGAACTGCCGTTTGGTATACCAAAATTAGGAGTGCCCGTTGCTTTGCAAAGGTATCTGGATTTGTTTGAAGATTAAAAAGTTTGCATAATTATTGTTTTACTTAGCTACGAGTACACCCAATAATTTATCACAAATCTAGTTGGAAGTAAATACTTACACGCAAATGCCCTGGCCCCTATTTCACCAAGTTGACAGGTGACAGGCGACAGGTGACAGGTGACATGTGAAAAGTGACGATTGACAGGTGACAATTGTTGGCGACAAGTGTTAGGCCTCCATGTGACAAGTCGATAAATACGCAGATTGATTTCTATTATTATTATTATAACATAACAAATAGATAAATAAATATCTTGGGAGTTTATAGCGTATGACATGAAGTTTAATAGATACAGTTGTGATTTAAGCTTGATTTAAGCACGAAAGATAGGCAACTTCTTACATTGTCACTTATGATAATGACAATCACGTTATGAAACAATGCTAGTTTTCACAGCTCGACATATTAGCAGACTTGTCGAAAAATATTGACATGCCATTAGAGCTGTGTCAGCCTTGCGCTACAATTGTAGTGTTTTCGTTGATTAGTTACAAGATGGCTCTCCGCGAAAGCAGTAATGGTTCTAGTGACAGCGATAGTGATTTTGATGAGTTCTCCCATAGAAGAACATTTAGAGAACGCCTTTGGTTCTACAATGACCACTCGCGTAAGACAAGTGTCTTCAGGTCCGTTTACTTACCTACCTTTGTATGAGGTTTTCTGCTACTGATTATGTAGGCGCGAGGAGAGTGAGTGAGAGTCCGTCAAATGATTATACTGATACTACATACGTCTTTCAAAATGCCTTTTTGTCAGTGATAATAATAACGTAGGTAATTTTTATGCATCTCAATAGCCTAACTCTAGCGGGTGGTAGGACCTTGTGCGAGGTCCGTCTGGATCGCTACCACCATCTTACTTGCTAATCCTGCCGCTAAGCAGCAGTGCTTGCAATGTTGTGTTCCGGTGTGGGTATTTTTATCCACATCAATACTACCATTGCGTTTTTGCTATTTTGGTTACGGAACCCCAAAAAGTGACTTAGAAAATTTAACTGGTATTTATTTATTTTTGGTAAATAAGGTCACAAAATGTTGTAGCTGGGTAGTGTAACTACATTACGTAGCTATTTAAAAATATTATTTGGTTATTTGTAACAAGTTGTCTATAAATAAATAAAATTAATATAAAAGTATTCGTCATTCACAAAAAGCCATAAAAAAAATACAAAAAGGAAAGATATTTATAAAAATACGACGGACTCGAACCCACGATTCAAGAACATCTCTAATCAAGGCGCTCCACCAACGGGACCACTCGAATTGACATTTTGAAGCAAATTAAGCAATGACTTCCATATGCAAGATGTATTTGAATGTGTGCGTGAGTAGTACTGCTGCCATTGCTGCGTTCGTATTTATCCAAATAAACGTATTCCGTGAGTTAAAATTCATCAGAATCTTAGTTGGATACATCACAAAAATGAAACAAACCATTATCATTTTTGACACGAAACTGCTGTGGTATTCATTTATTTGAACATGACGGGCTATACTCGACTGACATATGTACGTGAGTGATCCGTTTATTTCACAACAATTATAATGACAATTGACATATTTTTATGACAAATGCTGTTTCATGTTTATACAATTGTATTTTTTTTGCAATCTTTATGAAACAACACTTATCATGACATTTTGACAATGGTCATCTTGTTCTGAAAATTGTCGCACCTGTCAGCTTGGTGAAATAGGGGCCAGGCAACAGGGTCTTCAGAAAAGACGTGACCTAACTCCATAGGAATCAATATAGCGATTTAAAGCCATGACACGTTGGCAATATTTTTTGACCACAGAGCTTAGACACATATATTGTCTTGGCCTCAATTCAAATACAGATTTTGATGTAGTCTTTGTTGCGATCCAGTTCTAAGTCGATGAGTTAATATGCTGACCTGTAAGTATCCTCGCTGACATTAATAGTCCCTGGGACACCGGTGGTCTCGCAGCGACTGGTCAGGTTGACGGTGTTGCCGAAGAGACAGTATCGAGGCATGCGGTGCCCGATGACACCTGTCACCACTTCTCCGGAGTGGATGCCGATGGTGATGCCCTTAACAATGGAGTTAAAGTTTGAATGGTTAGTTATAAATAGGAGTATTTACATAGTAAACAATTGAATCTGAATGAAATCGCTTGCTTACTATATTT
This sequence comes from Clepsis dumicolana, assembly GCA_963691665.1. NCBI lineage: Eukaryota > Metazoa > Arthropoda > Insecta > Lepidoptera > Tortricidae > Clepsis > Clepsis dumicolana. The sequence continues at coordinate 8,677,136 of OY829524.1, read as the reverse complement.
AGCAATAGAAAATAAAAATAAAGGTAATGAGGCATATTTATTTTATTATATTGATAATAAGCTAGGAATAAGCAAGCAAGGGATTGCCCTTGCTTGCTTATTCCTAGCGTTGAAAATGGAATTCTGGAAAAGTGATTTTATTCTCTGGGAGCACAGAATTGCACTCTTCAAACTCAAACACGACTGTGATTGTTTGAAAACAGTTTACCCAAACCTCATAGTAAGTAAATGTATACTGTGTACTTACAACGGGCTCGCCATCAACAGTGATTTCCTTAGAATTGTCCATCATTTCGAGAGCCAGTAGCGAGATATGCTTAGCATGGGCAACTTCGTATTCTGGCAATCCTGATACTGCCATGTATTTGTCACCTACTGTCTCCACCTACAAATAACAAAAACTCGAGTAAAGAGTCTAAAAATTGCAGACGAACAATATTAGTAAAAATTGTTTCTTCTTCAAAACTCTTTGATTGGCAGCGGAAGGTCGGTAGTAAAGACATTAAAAAATAGACCACAATGATGGCAATACCACAGTTCCCCTAGACATTAGGTATTACGGAAGAAAATCAAAAAGAACATGATACAGTTAATTTATAATACTAACCAGATTACTCGTTTTAATAACTCTGTGGTGCGCATCGCACCTGTCCGACTGTCTATCAGACTTAATAAATCGAGAATTATCATCGGATAAGATATCGATTTTACTTTAGTTGTGTCTGAGTCTCGGGGTAGTATTAATTTACCAAAATCAACAAAGTCTTACCTTGTACACATTAGGATTCCTCTTCTGATCAGTCAGCACGTCGAACGTAGTGTACAGGTCATTGAGCATCCTCACGATCTTCATGGCGCCCTTGTGGTCGGTGTTTCTGGCGCAGTAGTTGGCGAAGCCTACGATGCCGCTGAAGAGGAGAGTGACCGGGTCGTAGCGGCGGGCGGGCACTGGGCGGCGGTGGCGGAGCTCTGTTGCTACGCTGCGCGGGAGCACAGAGTAGAGGAGTCTGGAATTAACGACGACAATAAAGTGACAGAGATAGCTCAGTGTTTATTTTGGAATACATCTCCTGAGTTGGAATCGTCAATCATGATGGTGGATGAAACGAATTTTCGGCAGTTCTGTAAGCCAAGTAATATTTTTTCTCAGTGCTTCATCACTTGAATTGAAATAGAAAAAACGACTTCAAAAAAAATATGTTGCATTTTCAGAAAAATTATGTCAGGCTATGGTTAACAGAATTTAACTTTAATAAATAACTGCCCTCACAGACATAATTAATCGCCTTATTTCCTCTGATTATTGTGTGAATTGATCTCTGATCTGATTATTAAAATTGTGCCGGTGAGTCAATTACAAAAATCGCAGAAGCTAAACTTATTACCACAAGTCATGCAAATCGTGTCCCTCTAAAATATTACAGCAGATTAAACCAATTTATCATTTGGATTAGGTCCTATTTACTTCGGATAAATTAGCCTCTTCATCTTGGTTTCAATATTTTAGCTGTCTGTAAGGGCTAAGACTGCCTATTGTCTACCTTACCTGTGTTTTGTTTTGTAATTTTCTTGTACTGTTTTGTGGTGTTCTATAAAAAACAATATTTGTATTTGTCATTACGCTACCTGTCAGTTTTCTGTTTCTCCGAGTCCAGTTCCCTGAAAGTCTGCTGCAGCTTGTCAGTCAGCACCTCCAGGTTCTGCGTTAGCTTGTAGTCCGCTTCAAACTGTTCTGACATCAGCACCAGGTCGCGGGTAGCGTCGTGGAGCGGGATGTCGGCGATGCAGAGGCCGCGGCTGATGTATCATGAAGTATGACATGTAGATTTAAAGATTAGCCAAGAGGAATTAAGATGGATCGGATGCCTTAGAGACTTACAATCGGACCTGTTATCGTAGCTCGCGTTGCATTTAATGTTGCAAAAGATAGCAAAGACCTACACAGCTACATCCGAATAGACAAATACATGACGTTTTAATGATCATAATTATAATTTAGATAAAAGACTTTTATCTGCATTTACTGAAGTATAGTATTGCGAGAGCACAAACCGTGTCAAATCGTCGAGATTAGTAACGCTGGGATAGCATTGGAATACGACCACGTCGGTTTCTGGAATGTATAACATTTGACCCTGAAAAGAGAAATAATGTCTCTCAGTTCAATTTAAAACTACGACATGACAAAGTTGTATACAGTGAAAGTGCAACTACGATGCCATCAGCTTTCATTAGTGGTGTCGAGTATTTGGTATTAAATTCTTCTCAAAATAAAACATTGAGTGTTTTTTATTCACCTTCAGCCGAAGAGGAGCGATCCCCTCGTGTGGGTCAGTAACGTTCATTTCTTCAGGTTTGGTCTTCAGCACGTAAACGGTGTTAATGTGGGCCAACACATTTTCGAATTTCATTTCCAAATGTGGCCGGACCTGGAGCATTGAAATACAGGTTTTACAAAAGGGTACGTTTACGAGTATATTGACAAACGGTAAAGTTCATCGCAGGCTTGCCCCTGGTGAGCTGACCAGTTTGATCGTACTGTGTTGTCGGCTAAGAGCCGTTCCCAATATCCAATCGTTCTCTTGTTTTGATCTACTGATGATAGAATATTCGTATATCTTCAATTTTGTCACCTCATTAAACCAACTGTCGGTAAGCAGTTCAATCTCTGCTTGCTATCTGTGGATGGGAGGATGGTGGACCATCTTACAGATAGCAAATTGTTCGTCGATTCAGTTGAAAAATTTGTCAATAGGTACATCAAAACAAGAGATAAACTGAAGAAAGGCTGTGAGATGTGATTTAAATTTTTAAATACTCAAACCGGACTTACAATCAGTCTAAGAGCGTGTCCCTTACAGTGGGACGTTTTAGGAAAAATACTTCATCATCAGCCTTTTTTTACGTCCCACTGCTGGGCACAGGCAAGGGTGTAACCACCTTTTGGTCCGGGGGGGAGGGGGGATCAAAAATGTCTTAAGTATTTTTCTGAAGTTTGATTGTAAGATCCAGGGGTCCCTGGGGGGGAGGGGGGTTAGCTGTCCCTCCCTGCGCTTCCCTCCTCCTCCTCGTTATGCCCATACGCCCATGGGCACAGGCCACTCAAATTAAAAGGGCTTGGGCTATAGTTCCCACGCGGGCCCAGTGCGAATCGCTAACTTCAAACACACCAGTGAATTTCTTCACAGGATTGCGTTAGCTTAGGTGAGAGCCGGTTACTTACCGTATCCAAAACATCAGTAATCTTGCATCCTGGTCTGGTGACTCTGGGCAGCAGTCGGGAGACAGTGCGCCCTGCTTGCACGATGTTTAGCTCACGGTCGAACATCAGGTGGAATGGAAACACGCGGCAGAACGTAGCTGGACTAACTTTAGGTTCTGAAATACGCAATACCCTGACTTTAACTACTAATTAGGGAGCAAAATGATTCTTGGGGAGTAAAATGGCTTTGTTGTGTCTAACAAGACCTTCAAACATTACTTGACGTATCTGATACCAGAATTTAAATAGTTTTTCAAAATAACCAAAACTCAACTCGGCATTGTCATTGATGTTATTTATCACTACCATCAGTCATTACTGGTAGTGAACCTGAGATGGTATGCCGATTCGACTGAGAGTAGCTATATATAGGGAGTTGATATTGTCTTATGTTCATGCTATATAGGTTGTGGGTTCGAACCCAGGCTTGCACTTCTGAGTTTTTCGGAATTTATGTGCGAAATTACATTTGTGAAGCAATTCAATAGAGTTTGCAAAGTTCCCAATCCGCGTGGGAACTATATATAGCCCAACTCCTCTCGTAAATGGCTTGTACCCAGCAGTGGCACGTAATTAGGCTAGTGATGATTGAGTAAGCTGAGAATAGTCTTACCAAGTGACAACGTTTCAATCTCGGCTATCTCGGGAGCTGATACTCGTCCAGAGTTAGATGTCTCCGTGATGAGGAACTGGACGTGGTCACATTCCTCTTTCGTTTTCAGGACTTCCACCTTCACCTCAGTGTTGTGGAGCTTGCTGGCCACAGTCTGTAATTTGCAACGTGCGTCTGCTTATAGCCGAGAAAGGAGGTTCTTAATTAGTCGGAATATTTTTTTTATTTGTTACCCGATTACTCGAAGACGGCTGGACTGGTTTGGAAAATTTCTCTTTTTGTTTGAAAATCTCTCTGTTTTGTTCTTCCTATTTGGTCCCATTTTTATCAGGTCACGTCCTGATGGTGGATTTATGAACAAATGGTGGGTGGGATAAATCGAAAGAACTCTTTAAATATTATAGGCAACCGATCTGGGAATTGGGGATATCGAATTCGATGTCGTTAAGAGTTTCAAATTTGAAACATCTTCAAAAACCAACATAATTTACGACAAAAAACAGTCAATACGAAACGTCAGCACGATAGCGACGACCGGATAGCCTAGTGGTTAGAGACCCTGACTATGAAGCTTGAGTTCCCGGGTTCAAATCCCGGTCGGGGCAGATGTTTGTATGATGAATACGAATGTTTGTTCTCGGGTCTTGGATGTTTAATATGTATATAAGTATGTATTTATCTATATAAGTATGTTTATCCGTTGTCTAGTACCCATAGTACTGGCTTTGCCTAGTTTGGGACTAGGTCAATTGGTGTCAATTTGTCCCATGATATTATTATTATTACAGTTATGTTTGCCTATGACTTAAAAAAAAAACAGTCAAATTCCTAACAGACATTTGTATGATATGCCTCCGGCTTCTGAATCCATTTTAAAGTACTTATAATGTGTGTGTAAATAAAGTAATGCATGCAACTCTACACAATGAGGCCTTAAAAAACTCGTATGATCTTATTATAAAACAAAAACTAGGCTTTATTTTAAGGACCCTCATTATGTGAACTACTATTAACTGTAGAGGTCATTATTAGGTTACTATACCTTGACAATACCGATGACAATGTGCTCCAGACCAGGTCTGTCCGAGTAATAATGGAGGACAAGGGCGCCATCTTCAGGCCTTTCTGTGCAGCGGAACGACGGTGACCGCATCCCAGGGTACAGGGTCCCGAGATGATCGTGTAGGGCGTCTAGGTTCTGAAATGGAGTGCATAGAATCATTGGTAATTTGGTGACAGCACTGTAGTGCAGAAGCGACGAGCATCGGTAGGCCTTCAACAAGATGGAGCGACGACCTGGTAAAGATCGCGTTATCGCGGTGGTCGCGGAAAGCACAAGACCGGTCTGAGTGGAGAGGCTTGGGGGAGACCGCCGTTCAGCAGTGGATGTCTTTCGGCTGACATGACGATGATGATGAATGTAGTACAGAGAAAGTCAATATCAGTTAATGTTAACGTAAATGTGATACAATTTTATGATAGGTACCCAGGTAGTTGTTTGCTGGTAAAAAACAAATTTAATTGACGAATATGGATGAGTCTCTGAAGAAATTCATTTGATAAAAGCAATAACGTGCAACACGATGTTACGTCAATGTTGTTACGGCTTACCTGTAAAAAGTCGCGCGGCGTGGCTCCTAGCACTTGCAATATCTTGTCGTATCCGGAATCCTGACAGAACTCGAAGAATGTCTTTCCAAACAGCTCCAAAATGGCATCCGCGGGTATCTCTGTCAAATAGAAACAAATAGGGTAGGTTAATCGAACAAAACAAACATGAATTGAGTGAACGAAATGAGCGTAGCGTCTCTGTTTCAGCTTGGACAAAAATTATTTCGTATGTTCGGGTTTCTGTCCCGCTGTTCTCCTCTACAGGCCGCATTCCTCAACTGATTCTCGTGAAATTTTGTGAGCAGGTTCGCTAATTATTAGGTTTTTTGTCGGTTGGTTTTTTGGAAAAAAAAAATAAAAAAAAAATGTTAAAAAATAAGATCGCAAGGTATACATCTCACAGCGCCTAGTACTAATTAAAAACAAAAATCTCAAATTAAAAACGTCCCTGAAGCAAAGAAGACTCCGCCAGATTTCTGGGCACCTTACCAGGAGGTGGTACCTTTTATTTCACATTTTTTTACATGAAACTTACGCAAAATCTCAACGGCAGCAGTGATGAGATTGTAAGTGATCTCGTCGTCGTATATCTGACGTACCAGGAAGCTGCCTTCCATAGCAACATCTGCCTTTCTCCTAGAGTAAAAAAATGTATAAATTACCATACAATACAATCATACGGCACAAAGCATGTGATTCAAAACCGCCAAGTTACTTGCATCAAGAACAGTCTTTTTAATACAGTTGCTCAAAAAGTGGTACTTTTTGTAGCTACGTATCATGCGGAAAGTTGTATTTTTCGTACTAGTGCTTTTTACTTTTCCAAGGCGCCGGCGGCACCGGGCCGCCTACACCTTCCTCCTCCTCCACGACAGGGCAGCCCCCGATGGCTCACCACCTTTGGTTTTATTGTAATTTTCTCGCAAATGTATTAAAAAACGTCGTTTGGTACACGTGCGGAAGTGTCATTTTCACTAGTCTTGAGTCTCGTCCCTCGCCTCACGGCTCGGGCCTGGACACCTCAGGACTCGTGCATAATGACAAACTTTCCGCACTTATATCGAAAAGTACTATTTTGCAGTACCACACGTTACCACACCAAATCGATGGTTGTGTGGCTCGGTCGTCAATTGACAGTTTCTAGTGCACCTAAAAACTATCACAGCAATTAAGCGAGTATAAAATCATCACCAGCCTTTTTTATGTCCCACTGCTGGGCACAGGCCTCCTCTCAGAATGAGAGGGCTTGGTCTATAGTTCCCACGCGGGCTCAGTGCGGATTGGGAACTTCACACACATCATTGAATTGCTTCGCAGGTGTGTGCAGGTTTCCTCACGATGTTTTCCTTCACCGAAAAGCTCATGATAAATTACAAATGTAATTCCACACATAAATTCCGAAAAACTCAAGACGTGCGAGCCGGGATTTGAACCCACTCTGCTTGAGAGACCATAGGTCAAACCACTAGGCTATCACGGCTTGTTAAATATACGGCGAGTTTTTAACATGAAACTACCGTGAGACTCAATCATAGTGAAATAAAAACGGATCACTCACGTATATAAGTAGAGTTTAGCCCGACATGTTTCGGACTAATTCATAGTCCTTCCTCTGGGAGCGCACGACCCAGCGGCGGCGAGACGCACACTGCGCGCCGCGGCTCTGCTCGCGCGACTACTAGACGCAGCTGACAGCGGCACACGACTACCCTCGTTTTCATCGTCATTTTTATTATTGTCAAACGCAGGGTAGCACACTACACTGACCACATCACTCTGTAAAGGCTCGTTTACATTCACCGTTGACGCAGTATTTAGCACAGTCTTCCAACTTGGGGGCACCGACCATCCACTATCACGATTAAAATTGGGATGACGACTAATTTCAATGGCTTCACGTACTTTCCGCGGAATAAAAAACTTTTCTCTCGCCAGTACCGACACCTTATCAAACCGAATGTAATGCGTCGAATCCGAGTCCATCGAGTGTTCGGCCACAGCAGAACCCTTATTGTCCTGTTTTTTCATACTGCGTATGTGCTCCGATAACCTAGTGGATATATTCCGCCCAGTTTCCCCGATATAGTTTTTACCACAGGTGCAGGGAATCATATATACCCCGGGGACGTTTAGGGGCTCCTTATCCTTTGGTGAACGCACCAGCTGTCTAAGCTGCATATGGGGACGGAAAATCGACTTAATGCTATATCTTCGGCGTAACAAGTGCCCGATTTTATCCGTTACCCCGTTTATAAACGGCAAGTATACTGGCACTCTCTCGACCACGGCTGGCCGCTGACGAGCCGATGCATACAGGGGAATATGTCGGGCTAAACTCAACTTATATACGTGAGTGATCCGTTTTTATTTCACTATACGGCGAGTATTAAATAAATAAATAAAATATCATGGGACAATTGACACCAATTGACCTAGTCCCAAACTAGGCAAAGCCTGTACTATGGGTACTAGACAACGGATAAACATACTTATACACTTAGAAAAATTAACTTACATACATATTAAACATCCAAGACCCGGGAACAAACATTCGTATTCATCATACAAACATCTGCCCCGACCGGGGATCGAACCCGGGACCTCAAGCTTCATAGTCAAGGTCTCTAACCACTAGGCCATCCGGTCGTCAAATAATTAATTAATTAATACAATAACCGTACCCTCAATAAAATTGATTACAGCACTATAAATTCAGGCTTGATATTGCTATATTATTGTACCTGTATCTAGGTACTATACAAATGCAATGCCATCTACCGCATATCTAACCGTTCCTATTTAACGACGTGTACCTACTTTCTTATGACACTCCAGGTCTTTATTTTATCATATCTTATATTGTTTAACCTTGTTACTGTTTGTTGCCTAAATAAAAAAAATAAAAAAATAGACGGATCGCAGAAAGATCTTTTCAAAGCCTTACTTGATTTCTTCCCATGTTGCTTGACCGAAGGTTTTCATTACCAGGAGCTCGAGAGCATAGTTCACGAAGCCGTACTGAAAACCAAAGACATGCTATATTAATTTACTTCCCGGCCGGGTACAGGGTACAGGCGTCATCTCAAATTCAGAGGGCTTGTTCTGTGCAAATCGAGAACCTTATACACAACATTGAATAAAATTGCTTCGCAGGGAGTGTTGCAGGTTTCCTTTATTCGGAAATTTAAGCTCATGATTAATTACAAATGTAATTTTGCACTTACATTTCGAAAAACTGAGAGACAGCTGCGAGCCGGGACTCGAACCCACGACCGACGAAGCTTGAAAAGCTTATCAGCTTATGATGGATTACAAACTTTCAACAAGACAAGACATCAATCAGTATATTGTGCAAGCGTTATCAAATTATTGTCTCTTAAATCTCTTAAATGTGTGTGTTGTGTGTCGGACTAGTGGCAACCCTGGTGAAAAAACTAATAAAAAAGACCAAGTGCGGGTAGTTCGAGGAACCCGTGCAGGTAGGAGATGTTGATGCCCGCCTCTTCAGTCCCTTCGAGACCATGGACGCAACGCCGCGTCCGAAACGTCGAGGTATTTCAATTTAAATATACTATTTACGCGATCAAGTCCCGAGTATCATGATAATGTTACAACTAAACGTGTAAAATTCCCTACTTACCATTTTAAATTCGTTGATTTATTTTATCTGTAACAATAAACAATATTATGAACATAGTCAAACACAAAAGCAAGCTTTTCAAATAGCTCGCAATTATTTGTGTATTATAGAAGCTTATTTCTCAAGTAACGCAAAAGAGAAATTTAAAAACGTCCTTCCGTTTTTAATAAAACCTCGGATTACCTTTTAAACCTCGTATCTAAACCAACACCCGTACTCTGAAATCGACTTTGTAGTTTATAGGTAAGGTCTGAAGTTGAAGACACCGAGATTACGTTTTATTCCTTTGAGAAAGGAACTGTGGGCTCATTGCTAGTTTCTATGGAGCGGAAAAACTCATTTTCCTCGACGTAATTTTGAACCGCTTTGAAGACAAAGGCTGGTTTTTATTTTAATTTATTTCAAAGTATACGCGCTTGATCAAATAAGTATTTCTTTAATAATAAACAGGAAGGAGATATAATATTTCATTAGTTATATATCGTGTGGATTTTATGTAGCTGTTTAGATATTTAACTAATACTTACCTAAGTGAACATCAGAAAAATGATGTATGTCCTAGGTACTTAAATAAGTAAGTGAATGTATTTTTACTGCATTTTATCGTTGTAAGAGAAAACGTACTTATTACATTGGAATGACTTAATGAAATATTAATAATAATTATGTTAATCAAGTCCATAATATACAAAAAAATAGGCCAAAGTTTAAAATTTATGACTCAAGAGAAACATCTACTTAATAAAATTTTGCTATTAGCAACAGAGAACCGAGTACCTGACGACTCTGAGTTTGGCAGTTATCTTAAACTATAGGACTTCATTAAAAATATTACGCTTGAAACTAGTAAGTAATCAGGTTGTTGATCACGCGATGACTTCAGACGCCACCTGTTGCAAATAATGACTAACAAGTTTTTGTCCAGTCACCGCTAGATGGCAGTATAACAGACAAGGTTGAATAGGTAAGGCCACTAGATGGCATTATAAGTTTAATTAAATAAATGTTTGGTGATATTTTTTTACCAAAGGATTAACATTGTAATATTACATCTGTATAGCCATATTTATTTGGGATACTATTAACTGGTGTGAACATCATAATAATAAAATAAAATAAAACTTTTAAACGTTCAAACAAGAACAATACAATTTTCGTGTCCATAGTATTTGTAATAAATAGAAAGTAATAACTCGGAATTAAGTAAACAAACTCCAAAGGCTTATTTGGTTCAATAATAACGAAATGATCAGTCCAAAGACAATAATCACTAATTCACTCACCTTTTCAACTCGACGGATTTCACCAACGATCCGATTTTACCGCACCGATGTCATATAACACGTACGACTCTCGTATACGTATTATTTTGATACAAAGTGACGCGGAGAAACCTTAAAACGACACCACACGCCGAGTGGTCGGCGCGAACTGAGCGGCCCGCTACGAAACACAACAGCCACTGAGAATTCCACGTAAAAACAACGTTTTCCTCACTAACATCTAGGCAATTACACTTGTAAAAATATTTGAGTAGTTATTAAACTTAATTAACAATGAATATTGCGATTTAGAGTAGTTTTTCAGAACAATAATGTACTGTTTTTTATTTTTTGTTAGCAGCGGTGTCAAGCGGAATTTTCTCAAACTAATAAGTTTTCGCTGAGAAGCTACTTGACAATAGATGGCGTTAGTAGCCCTGTAGCGTAGAATAGTTTCGGCGTAATTGAGAGGATTATTATAGAAATGCCGCCTTGAATTTGCTTTAACGTTAGCTTAGTTTTTAAAGTGATCGCCATTTTAATTTAAGTGCTTTGATGTTTACTCAAATTCGCAATTTAAGAAAAGGCTTAAACGAAATATTGTTTTTATTAGAGACTACTTAATATTTAAAACTTATTTGTTAAAACTATTTGTTTAACTTACGCCGACTGTATGAATATTTCAATTTGAGTCCGTTTTCAATGAACGAAAATCGCATAGATTCGTAAATTATTAAATCGGGTTCGACCTTTCCACTTTAATGAGATTTCGGTGTCCCAATATTTTTTTCACGAAACCTGTCAATCGAATGAAATGATAATGCGATTCAGAGTCTGAGCCTTCGCTTTTTTAAGACAGACTAAACCAATTCGGGCTCGAGTTAAAAATACGATTAAATTTGGCATATATATGAAATAATAATAAGGAATGTTAAACTCGGATAAATTTCTTTCTTTCTTTCGTAAAAAACGTACTAAATGAAATAAATCTAAATCTTATCATGTAGTATTGTTATTACTTGTATATATATTTTAATATTACGTTAGGGTTTTACAATATTAATACAAAATACAAAAACGGGCCTCAGCTAGCGGTCAGGTCGGGTAAAAAGCGACAAATTATCACCAGCCCCCTATTTCACCATTTTTACAATTGTCAGTTTTACGTGACAATTCTAACTACATTTCTTTGACAATATGAAGCGCGCTAAAACAAAAGCTCTTCAAGTCAGCAGCTGACACCGAATTGTCACTGAAAACTGACGATTGTAAAGTTGGTGAAATAGTGCCCAGGGCGACAGAGAGAGGAACCTCCTGACTATCCGAGCCGTGTCCAGGAGTACCGCCTTCTGTATCTGAATCAATGAAAATAATCGATTTATTGATTATTTTTGTTTTTTATTTTTATGAAACATTCATAGAATGAAATTCAACATACAATGACAATGCAAAGAAAAATTCGTTAAGCAGCTGGACATGAACCAGCAACCTCGGTAATCCGTACCACGCTCCACCAATTAAGCTATACTTAACGTTGGTGTACCTAACAAATTTTTCAATGCCTTGTGTCATATTTTTTATTTGGAAGATCTCTCCTCAGCGCTATCTATGAGTAGCTTAATCAAGCGGCTCACCCACTACGGAACTTCTACAGTTACGCATTAGTGGCAAGAGATGGAGCTATTTTCTGAATCAATGAAAATAATCGATTTATTGATTATTTTTGTTTTTTATTTTTATGAAACATTCATAGAATGAAATTCAACATACAATGACAATGCAAAGAAAAATTCATTAAGCAGCTGGACCAGCTGGACCAGCTGCTTATGTTCTGTATCTGAGCCATGACCCAATATTATTATTTATTATTAGTTCTGGTCCTATTATGGTTCTGTCCCATTGCTGAGCAAAGGCCTCTCAGAATAAGAGGGCTTGGGCTATAGTTCCCACGCGGGCCCAGTGCGAATAGGGAACTTCACACACACCATTGAATTGCTTCGCAGGAGTGTGCAGGTTTCCTCACGATGTTTTCCTTCACCGAAAAGCTCATGATAAATTACAAATGTAATTTCGCACATAAATTCCAGAAAACTCAGAGGTGCGAGCCGGGGTTTGAACCCTCGACCCTCTGCCTCAGAGGCGATAGGTCAAACCACTAGGCTATCACGGCTATAATGTTCCAGGAAATCTACACGTAATGGGCATTGTTCATTTTTTTTAAAAGCTTTATTTCGAAAACCATTTCGAGATATATGTTTAACAGACATTTTCCACATTTTACTTTTATAAAATAGTCAACGATTACGGATATTTTAACAAAAATACGTATGACCTTTGTTTGACCTTAGTCCCAGTCTGTATACGTTGAAAGCTTTTGCATCTTTTCATTTAAAAAATACCAATCGAATCTATTCTGTGGTATTTAGGTAGTTTTGTCACTGTCAAATGTCACTTTCAGCATAAAATAAACAATGCTCGCTTTTTAACTGTCCTTTGATATTTAAAAGCTTTGGTGAAATCGGTCATATTTAATAACTCTAACTGTAATAACTTCTGCTTTCTGATTATTGAAATAATTCAACAACTATGTTCAACAACCGGAAAAATGTGCACCAGGGGGTCTATTTTTGAATCTTACTAGGTGACTAAATTCTCACTCAGCCATGACATTGATATCACTATTTGCCAAAAGCCTTATTTTTTAATGTCGTACCCGTCTACTAACATGCAGCTAATTTGCGTTTATGTCATAGACAAGCATGTTAACATAGTAGATTGAGGTTAGCTGTCACTGCCCGTAGTCAAGAAGTCATTCAGGTGATCTCGTTTACGACTGGGTGGGAGCATTCATATTTGATATCATAGGCATGAGAAATTTAGTCACCGGTGAGATTAAAAAATACGAACTTTTTTGAAATTACTGAATTTTGTCACCGGGTGAGATTCAAAAATCGACCCCCTATATTGTGACTGACAGCGGTGACAGGGGTTGACAGTAACAGTGACAACCATTGACTTTTTTACCAAGTAAAGAGCTTGGCTCTTTCCTTGAATGCAGCCAGCATATGTAATTTACGAAAAGTCGTATCTGATATTTTTAATAAATCATTAAAATTTAACTACGCTATTATATACCAAGATATTCAAATCGGTTTCTTAAAATGTCCTATGTTTTAAGAAAAAAATATAAAAAGAAGTGTTTAAAAAAACTGAACAATGCCCATTTAGATATTTGAATAAGTAGGCCTACCATGTTTTATCTTCCTTTACAAGACTTCTGCCAATATTATTATAGATCGTCTTAGTACCCCAACGGCAAACATGGATCCAAGATTAAAATAAATATTGTTCCTTTGATGTTTTAAACGTATGAGGGAAACTTGAACTTCGCTGCCATCGTCTTATACATTCCTGGCAAGGACCATAAAACCAAGAGGACTGCCAGTGTCTATACGATGTCGCGTTCCTTTGAAATAATAAGCCTGCTGTAGCTAGTTTTACTACGGAGGGGTCTCTGTACCATTCATTTGGTATGACATTTAGACCTCTGGCTAACACAATAGCGCCATCTGAATTCGATTTTTCTTTCAGTTCATAGATGGCGCTATTGTGTTAGCCAGAGGTCTAAGTGTCATACAAAACTAATGGTACAGAGACCTCTATATAGTGAAACTAGCTACAGCAGGCTCATTATTTTACAGGAACGCGACATTGTATAGCCATTGGCAGTCCTCTTGGTTTTATCGTCCTTGATTCCTGGTAACGTTTTTTCTTCTATTGGGACATGGCGGAACAGAGACATGCAGCATCGATCAATTGTTGGCAATACTACCAACATTACATATCGGATTACATGAGACGCTCTGTACACTGAAAAAATGATTCGGTTGATTTTACTAAAGTTTTACTAAATTTTTAGGTTGATTTGGGACCTACACACTAAAATTGTTGATTTTACTAAACAGATAAAGGCTGATATTTTACAAATCCTGTTTGGTATAATCAACTAAATTGATTTTGTAAAGTACTATAGTAGTTTCGTTGAGTTTACTATAACTATGTCCGTACTTTTTACAGTTATCTTTAGTACATTTTAGTGAACAGGTTTGGTGTGATTTACCCAACCTCTTGCCGTATTATTGATGAAATTATTTTCGTAATTACTACTAGATTCATTTAGTATGTTTGACATACATAGCTTTGGTACAAATTACTAAATAGCTTACTTAAGTTTTACTATTTTTCTTTACTTAGTTTTACACACTCGAATTTAGTAGTTTACTATACGGCTTTCGTATATTTTACAGTATCAACGATTGTATTTTTGGTAGCAGATACTATATCTCTTTAGTATGTTTTAAGTATACGATTTTAGTAAAATTTACCAAACAGCTTCTGTATTTTTTACTAAAGCAAGCGTTGTATTGTCAACATAGTTCTTTGTTGTATTTACTACTTACCTTTAGTATGTTTTAAGTATCTTACTTTAGTAAAATTTACCAAACAGATTCTGTATTTTTTACTAAAGCAAGCGTTGTATTGTCAACATAGTTCTTTGTTGTATTTACTACTTACCTTTAGTATGTTGTAAGTATCTTACTTTAGTAAAATTTACCAAACCGCTTCTGTATTTTTTACTGTAGCAAGCGTTGTATTGTCAACGTAGTTCTTTGTTGTATTTACTACCCACCTTTAGTACAGTTAACGTACTTTACTTTCATGCAGTTAACCAAACTGATTTTGTATATTTTAAATTATCGACATTCACTAAACGGCTTTTGTATATTGTACTGTACCAAAGATCGTATTTTTTACAATTTCTAAAAATAGAAATTGCTATACGTCTTCAGTATGTTTTATTAATTAATAAAATTTAAGTATAATTTACTAAACAGCTATTACCTATTTTTACTGTAGCTTCCTTTACATAAAAAAATATAAGCTGATTAGTAAATTATTAAAAAAAGATTTACAAAACGGTTAGTCTTTTAAGAATGAAAAAGCAGGTGGAAAAGAGAACAATAGTTTTAAACTACACCTATATCATAGTACTACAATAAAAAAACGAATTGTGAACATTTATCATCTAGGTAAATACAGATAAAACATACAAAAGCGGCTTAGGTTATTCAAAAGTGATTCAATCAGCACTCCACATTCAACATTCAAGGACACAAACTAAACGATATATTATGGGGAATAACAGAACAGTGGTCGAGAAAATAAAGATTGAAACATAAAAAAGAGGTATTTATTTAACACAAACTTAATTTAACCCCTAAATTTTCCGTAAAAAAACCGTATTATTACTGCTAAACTAGATTACAACTTGTAAGTGAAAGTTGGCTGTGTATGGAAATGAGGACAGTACATACATATTTCCTTGAAAATGATAATGGTTATAATATTAATTACTTTCAAGAAAATATATATACTGTCTTTATTTGCATACAGCAAGGACGATAAAACCAAGAGGACTGCCAGTGTCTACGATGCCTCTATGAACTGAAAGAACAAACGAATTTAGATGGCGCTATTGTGTTAGCCAGAGGTCTAAATGTCTAAATGAATGGTACAGAGACCCCTCCGTAGTAAAACTAGCTACAGCAGGCTTATTATTTCAAAGGAACGCGGCATCGTAGACACTGGCAGTCCTCTTGGTTTTATCGTCCTTGGCATACAGTCAACCTTTCACATATAAACTTTTTCTCCGAGTAAAATAAAATCCTTGGAAACAACAAACTAATGATTTCAATTGCTAAAAAAACGAAAAAAAAAAACATTCTATTATTAGGTACCCAATGGAGGTAGACCAAGTTTCCCAGAAGTATAGTATACATTAAGTGGACTCAGAATCTACGGAGTTTATTTTTATATCGTATTGTTTTTTTTTAGATATAATCTGTAAAAAGTCAGCTGTCAATGAATTTTTTGAAATATTTAAAGAACAATACAACGTTAAATCCATGGATTCTGAGTCCACATAACGTATACTATCGACAAAAAATATGTATTATACGCATACCTCTGCGAAATTTAAATGATCCCAAGTCTCCATAGCCTACAAGGCTGGTATGTATGGTGGGCTTACAAATATTTTTACAAAATTTGTAAATGTAATTTGAATCAAATGATTACAAAAATAATGATAAATTTCCACTGTTGACAAAAAATTAAAAAAAAAAATTTACATTGTTCGTGACTGTTTAAAGTTTGATAATTATTCTCTTGAACTGAATATTTACATTCTATTGTACATTGGGCCTCACGATGTTATTTTATATTATTGAAATCGGTCATTGGATATTGGATTTACATTTGCAACTTTTTTATTGCGCTTAATGTTTCTAACAGACTCGTGCCATAATGTGATACATACACAAAGAAAACTATGCGTATTCCTAGAGCTAAAAATCATGGAAGAAACGGCTATTAGTATCCAGCACGAGTTGCTATTTCTAATAAGTCGCTCAGTGTATCTCTTTCGTCTTAGACCAGTATTAAGAGAAAGGTATACTGAGCGACAAGCGATAAAATGCAGGTTATACTAGAAAATCTAGCGTTTGAAGGTATACGTGATAAATCATTCTGCTATATTATAACTTAACTGAAGAAATATTTAACATAACAGCAGATAAGATTATTAGCACTTGATTCGTGCTATTTCCAACTTTTACCACCAATATGATAGGTAATAGTGGCAACTGGCATTTTGTCGCTTGTCGCTCAGTGCGTCCTTCACTGATTCCATCTCTATGAAAGGGACGCACTGCGCGACAAGCGACAAAACGGCGCACCGTGCTACATGCGCAGTGATAACAAATCGGTAGCAACAGGTGGGAATACCCCTAATTTCAATAAGTATACCAAACACCCTTGGTATAACGATGTAGGAACTTTAGGTGATACAGGGGACTATAGGAACAGTTTGAAGCCTATATGTCTTAGTCCAATATGTAATAGTTTTTTTTTTTAATCGAGTTTTTCTGAATTTATTACTTGGTACCAAAAGCTGACTTATAAATTTTAAGCAAACTGTGCAAACAATTAAATTTATTTCTTTATAATTTACACCGCAATTAATTGGTTAACCAATCACAAAAAATCAGCCTCCTACTGGCTACACTTTTTTTTTATTATCGATTTTGTAGGTCACCAAGAATATTTTCCGCCAAAAAATTAAACTTTATCGGGCTGTGAAAAAAAACTTCCCAGAACTAGATTGGAGGCTGGAATGTAGTTCCTCTGCTCAGGTGTGACTTCCGGCACTGTTCCAGTCTATTTTAATTTCACTTTGGTTCTATAACAAAAAAAATGCACTATTAGTAACCTACTTCTGATTCTACATGAAGAGGTAAACTATCACCCACACATACAAACTTTCGCTTTTATAATATTAAGTGTGGTAAGGACAAAACTGAATTCTAAATGACAATCATTTACATAGCCGTAAAGACGCAACAAAAGGATATAAATTTCTCTTACATCCTTAATCATATTTTATGCTATAATGTGTATACATAGAATTAGGAAGTATGGTGGAACAGTCCAGTGTCCTGAGAAATATATAGTAGTAAGTATTTACGTTATCACTAAACATTGGACACGTATTATCAGTCTACAAAGAAATGCACTACACATCAAAAAATCCGGCCAAGTGCGAGTCGGACTCGCGCACGAGGGTTCCGTAGAAAGATTTTAACGCTTTTCCACAGTGTTTTAAGAAGTCCAGTGTAAGCCGAGCCCTGCTCCTAAGCAAAATGTACGCAGTGTGGGGTCAACTTATATTGGTCTGCGGAATCTACAGACAGACATAAAAATGTAAGAATTTGAGACTTTTTTGCGTGGTTGTACTATGAGAGAACCCTTTAGGTTGAACTGGAAGTACCCTTTAGGTTTTTGGAAATCTTAAATTTGTATGGAAATAGCTTTTTTGATGACCGTATCTTTTGATTGCGTTGACTTAGAAGGTTGATTTTTTCACGGCTTCAAGGGACCGCAGGCTTGAGTATTTGGCATTAATTTCAGCATGCTACAACCTCGCGTTCCAGAGAAAAATGGTCTTGACAGACAGACAGACAGACGGACGGACAACAAAGTAATCCTATAAGGGTTTCGTTTTTTCCTTTTGAGGTACGGAACCCTAAAAACACAATTAAAACACTTACTAGTCTCAAAATGTAAAAATACGATCGATGTGAAAATTGCACCCTAAAAAGATTATTATCTTTATTGTTTAACTATTAAACTAAGTCGCGGCTTCTACAAGGTACTTAAGTGACTAGAATATTCATTTATTAAACAGGAAACATCCTAATTGATCAATTTAAAGTTTTTAATTTAGATATTGTACCAACCGTTACGTGCAAAATAAATGCATTCTGCGACTCCACGATGCTGGGTTTATAAAACTTTTTTTTATTGTCACCGTCTTTTATTGGCACTTTCACAGTTGGTGGCATTTTGTGAGCCATTAATTTGATTTTTTTTTTATCTCTGGCATCTAAAAAAAATAACAAAACAAAATTAAAATAAATTAATTAAAATTTTACGAGCGGTAGGACCTTGTGCGAGGTCTGTCCGGATCGCTAACACCATTTTACTTGCTAACCCTGCCGCTAAGCAGCAGTGGTTGCACTGTTGTGTTCCGGTGTGGAGAGTAAGACACCGGTGTAGTTACGGGCACAAGAGGCATTTCATCTTAGCTCTCTAGGTTGGCAATGCATTTGCAAACCCCTGAGGTCGTGGGTGTCTATGAGCAGTGGTGATCACTTACCATCAGGTGACCCACTTGCTCGTTTGCCTTTCTTGTCGGATAAAAGAAAAAAACCTAAAGCACATTATCATTAGCGAAAAATCTTCTATGTACAGATATCAAATTTTTTGAACTTTATTATAGTTTAGATGTGTAAACTTTACCTTCCACTGGATTTTCGTCAAGTATATTTAATTCACTTGGTTTAAGTTTTTTAAAATGTGGTAAGTTGAGCCTTATCCATGAATATAGGCCACATTTTAAACAAGTTTAGCCCACGATTGCGATGCATGTCGTCAAAGTCAGTTTCAATCTGAAAATAAGTCTCATTAGGCAGGCTGTTCGTTTATTATGTAAGATAATTTTAACCGCTTTTAAAACAAAGCAAGAAAAACTTAGGACTTGGACAAACCCCATTCCCCTTTTTTTATTAAGAGCTTTAAGTCAACATGCACTTGCACTGCCATATGTATACTTTAAGTACCTACTTTTAAATTACATTTTTTATAAACTCACTGAAACATGAATACACAGAAAAAAACCAGAAAAATATAATTGACATTCACGGGAAAGCCGTAAAAATAAAAAATTGGGAGAAAAAATACAAAAAGATACTCCTACTGAGATCATTACCTACTTTTAGCCCAAAAAAAAAAGAACATACAGAACTTAATAAAATCCATACCAGTTTGTAGCCTAGGCTTGATTTTAAACTTGACAATTTAGAGTGTATATCATGTATTGTGTTTTCCTGACAAGCTAATTTCATTCTGTAGGGTCTTGTCTTTTCCCACTTCTCCAAAATTTCAACAAATGGCTCAATATTAAATTTAAGATATAATTGGTGCTCTTCAGCCTCTTCTGCTGTGACTGAATACTGATTCTGAAAATATGAATGAAGTATCACATAACTACTAATAATTTGACATTGTCTTGATCTTGATCTCGAATTCCATTCCCGAGTTTATTAAGCACACACACACTCACGTATGCTAAAATAAACAAAGCCAAACACACATAAATATAAAATACCACAAACCAAGAAAAAAACCAGCACTGGATATAGTGGATATTGTTTTTAACCCCAGACGCAAAGATTGTTCAATTTGACCGCTTTGTGTGTCTATCTGTGGCACCGTAACTCTTAAACAGTTGAACCGATTTGAATGCGGTTTTTTTTTCATTTGAAATCAGGTTTTCTAGCAATGGTTCTTAGACACGTTTCATCAAAATAGGTTCAGCTGTTTTTGAGATATTACATTTTGAAAAATCTCGAGGGGTTTTGTCAAGTTCAAATCAATAAGGTGAGAACCCGTTGATTTCTTCAGTATGGCTAAGTTCGGGAACCAGAATCCGGTTGATATCTTGGAAAGTGGAAGTGAAGTATCTTTGTGGAAAGTGACAAAAAAAAACAAAAAAAAAAACCTGACAAAAAAAACCGTCTTTTTGTATTTGTAGGCCTTCCGTAGGTACCTAAGGCACCCGACTGCGCAAAAGTTAACATACCTAGTTCCAAATTAAAGGACCTGAGGGTCGAACACGAGTTTTCGAATCCTGCGTAACGTTACGGTTATCGTATCGAGATCGAGAGACCTCATACTCCATTTTAGTTCCAAATACGCTCACGAGCGGGCGCTGTTCCAAACGTCATACAAAACTCGACAACGTTTAGTATTCGATTTTGCGTGACGCAGGCTTCGAATATTCGTATAGGCCGCGCGATGGATTAAGATCGCTCGGCGAAACTGGTGGGGGCAATTTGGCGCACAATTGTACAATTGCGCACAAAATTGTTAAGTTCTGAGTGTATTTCTTTGAAACATATTTTTTTTATTTCGCATTTTTTTGTACCCTTAGTCACCTAACTTATAACACTCGTTTTTGCTTGTGACTTATTTTGCTAGTATGTTTATTCAGAATCTTGGTAGTATTTTTTACGTGCTTTTAATTACCACTTATTTAGTTAGTAGTATAAAAAAACAGGTGAACAGATTTGAATTGAACTTAGCTAAGAACCATCTCGATTAAACTAGCTTTCGATCAAAAAACGGCATCGAAATCGGTCCATCCGTTTAGGAGCTATGACGCCACAGATAGATATACACGTCAAACTTGTAACACCCCTCTTTTTCGTCGGGGGTTAACAACGAGAAACAACATAATGTAAATATATTGGAACAATGTAGAAAGCACAGGAATAAATAGGTAAATACTTACATGAATAATATTTCTGAGCTTGGTCATGCTCATGCTCAGCCCTGGCATAAATAATGGCATAGTTCTTTCCCTCAAATTGGAAATTAGCTCCTTCAGCTCGGTTTCTTGAATGCAGTCAGGCAATTTGAAGGAAATCTGATTTTCTAAAAAATAATAGATAGATTAGGTACATAATCAGTATTTTGGTTACACACAAAGATGCAGTCACACACGAGCAAATTATGGCTACCTACCTCTAGCAAATTCATTTCGGAAATACTAGTGGTTTTCAAATACTAGCGCATGCCACATATGTACTTACATACAAATTTAAACCACAACAAAAGTACTTCGGTAATTCGAAGACAAATGTTAAAATAAATTGTGTAGGTTATATAGTATGAGTAGGTAGGTATTATAACTAAACCGATCTGGTAAAATTTACTGTAATTAGTTTTGTAAATTTGATCCAAACGAATTACCTAACTACAATTTCTAGATCGATTCTAGGCATGAGATAGGATCCTATTCACATTATAATCAGTAAATTATAATAATTATTGATGGAACGGTTTTCCGAGAATCAAAATACCTACTCACCTTCAAATATTTTTATAGCGGATTCTGATAATCCCCATTCCTTCAAATATTCGACACCCACACTTAAGTCATCTTCAAGATCACTATGCACAATAATTTCAGTCACAGTTTCAATTTCAAACACTAAAAAGAGGTAAAAACCATATAATAGTGACGCAACTAAAAAACACCGTGCCTTCTGTTCCGTGGTTGACTGGAGAAATGGCGCAGAAATGACGCGGGCCGGGCAATGCGGCGTGGAGCGTGTCCGAGCGCTAGCGTCGCGCCGGTCGCAAGCGCATACAATGGCAACGCGGGGGGGATGTTTGCATCTCACTCTTATGTTTATAAATAGAACAGGGTGGAACTATGTTCGTAGGTCTTCGCGGGTGAGGCATACTCATAGACCGAGGGCCACTCCGAAGTCTGAAATTCGAAATTCTAATCTGACTGTCACGCTCACCCCAACATAGGTTAACACGAGAGCGAGAAGGATGGTTTATTATTTTCGAAAATAATATGTATGCACTTAATCAAAGCAAAAAATGGCGAAATAATGTGCCACACGTTGAAACGTGACGCGAAGCGCAGCGTTGTAGCCGAACGAGACGATTTAATATTTAATTTATTTCGTATATTTTGTAATTCCTTCTGTATTACTATTGATATTAAAAAAGGGGTTAAGAAATACGGGTTAAGAGATCTAACAGATACTTAGGTATAAGTACCTGACAATGAGAATGCTTTATTTGCCATCAACAAAAATAATTGTAGTTTATGCAACTGCTACATAATGAGGGTCCTTAAAACACGAGTATGTATTATCATGATTCATGATACTCGTAAAAGGCGTCCGAAACGTCGAGGTACTTATTCAAATTCAAATTTAAATAAGAATAGGTATGTTTTTTTTTACGCAATTAAGTCCCGAGTATCATGCATGATAATGTGTGAAAATCGCGAAAATTTCACTCAAATCAACACACGAGTGTTTTAAGGCCTAATTACGTGGCGTTGCAGACATTACTTTTATCTACACACATATCATAATTCCTCTATAATGTGTTCAAAAACCGTAGAAAATGCCCAGCATTTCAGCACGTCGTAGCCTTCTCGTCGCCAGCCCCACCCAGCCACCACCACCAGTAAAGTAATAGTCATTACAACATCGAATTCGATGTCGTAATGACTTTTCGATATCGAATTCGTAGTTTCAAATTTGGAAACCAACGTAATTTACAATCATAGTAAAATAAAACGGATCACACACGTATATAAGTCGAGTTCAGTTAGACATGTATAAATAATAATGTGATAATTTACAATAAAAAAAAAATAGTTTACAAAACGTTAGCTCGTTATGTTTATCTATGATTAAAAAAAACAGTCAAATTCGTGACAGGTATGGGTATGATATATCTTCGGCTTCTGAACCCATTTTAGAGTAAGTACTTATTAAATATATTTATTGCACTCCATACATGGAACAAAAAGCTGAAACAGCTTTTTTTTCAGCAAACATGATACATAAGTGCAACGCTGCGCTTTACACGACTCACAACAGATTTTGTTTCCCCCAAATTATTTATTGTTTATATCCATTCATTTATAAAATCCTTTAATCTTTCTTACTTCCCTTTTCCCCCACATTAACACGAATAGCAAATGACAGCAAAATTTAGTCTATACATAGATACAATAAGTACCCAAGTAATTAAGTAAATTAAAATGTAAAATACCTAAGTATCTACCTAGCTTAACGTGCAAGCTACAACACCATAGCTTTCGTAATTGAGTTTTGTTTCCTTATTTCAATTTATCCATTCATATTCACTAACTTTCTTAACTTTTATTAACTCCCTTTATCTAACAAAATGACAAAAATATTGTCTTTTTTTTCTATAATCTACATACTTATCTCTTTTCTCTTAATTAATGTGAATTTAAAATCACAAATAGAGAAAAGAAAAAAAGCTTTCAAATTGTTTTTTTTTAAATATTAAAATTATTAAATCAGTGGAGTCCCGTTAGCACTCCACACGATAGAAATGAAATAGCAATAGATAGGTAATTTGAAATGGAGTGAGAAAGTTTCAACATTGAACCTTAGCACTGTGGCATTAAACTCAAATTTGCTCGCATTAGTTTGTAGTTGCAAGTCTTAGGTATACGTGTATATACATATATTATATTCTTTGGGTAGGTACGTTACGATACGAGCTAAGTTTACGAGAGAAATCCTTGTGAAAAATCGAAGGGTCACAAGGAAAGGATTTAGATTGCTATTTTGTAGGTACATAGTGCCGACACAATTTACTTTCAAACACACAATCATCGCTAGTTTTCATTCTACGAACTTACCATTATGACAGTGTTAAGTAGGTACCTACTTACCTTTTCACTCGTCGCCAAATGCAGCATGTATTGTATTAATTTAATAATAATAACAATATGTATTGTATTGTACATTACGATAAAGATGTCAAAATTTGGTTAACTTAAGTCAGTTCATGACGCCCATTACTTAATAAACTAAATCAATACATTTTATTATTATTAATTTTAGTACAATATAATGTTCATGTCACCTCTTATTACTGTACTTATACTAGCTTTTTCCCGCGACTTCGTACGCGTAGACAATAACGTAATTAATACAAATACCTACTTACTGATTTTTAATGGAAGAAGGTGATGTTGCCGATTTTTTCTGTGAACCCAACCCAACCTACCTACATAATTAAATGTTGAAAACTAATATAAGTACAACGTTAACATTCTACAAACATACAGTTCTTGACTGACTCTTGACTACCTACTTTTTCCTCGAGAAAATGGAAAATTCCCGAGTGATATAAATAAGTAAATTCTACATTTAGACCTATTAAAAAATATTTTACTAAACCTACACTGTTTCTGATTGCCATAGGCTACTTTATTCCTAGAAAGTGTAAAGTTCCCGCGGGATAGACAACTAAGTACATATATTTTAAATATTCTTAAAGGTCAATCAGAGACTTTTAGCTAGCTACTACTAGCTTTCTATTAGCGAAAGAATTTTTAAATTTGTCCTGAAGTTGAATTCACTTATTTCTATCCCGCGGGAATTTTACATTTTAAATCTTTAGATGGATATTATAATAAAACTTTGACTAATAGAAAACTGACATTGGCTACCTACTTTCTCGCGAAAATGCAAAATTCCCGGGGGATAGAAATAAGTGAATTTGGCATTAAGACCGATTAAAAAAATATTTTGATTAATAGAAAGCTACACTGTTTCTGACTGACATAGGCTACTTTTATCCCGTAGTTGAATTCACTTGTTTATATCCCGCGGGAATTTTGCATTTTCCCTATAGTTACGGAGATAGAGCCACTTTGATTCGAAAATATAAATCCCATTTATTCCCTATCCCGTGGGAGTTTTGAAAAATCCCTTCTTAGTACACCTCTAGGATAGTCGAGGTATATGTTTGCCAAATTTCAAGTTTCTAGGTCCAGTGGTTTAGGCTGTGCGTTGTCTGTCAGACAGTCAGTCAGTCACGGTACTGTTTTATAGGTATAAAGGATAGTTCCTCTTTCAATCAACATGCCGTTTAAACGGAATTTGAATTCTTTTTTAACCGACTTCAAAAAAAGGAGGTTCTCAATTCGTCGGAATATTTTTTTATAATGCATGTTCCCCGATTACTCGAAGACGGCTGGACCGATTGCAAAAAATCTTTTTTCTGTTTGAAAGGGTATACGTTCTAGTTGGTCCCATTGTCACCAAGTCAGGATCTGATGATGGGATCCCAGGAAAATCGAGAGCAACCCTCAAATTTTATAGACACGTATCATGTGTTTCATATATTTTCGAAAGATATTCAAGTACTTGCGTCTGGTAGTCATCATTTCGTGTTGATGAGGTGATGATGGAAGGTACAACTCCTTAACGGTTAGGAGTTGGAGGATAATATTTTAAATACTAACGTAAGTTAAAATTGTGGAATAAAAAATCTTTTAACAAAGGTGGCTTCACTTTTTTTATTTTCAATATCTCTTATAGCTTTAGGAATCTTGTTATAAATTTTAGGAGACATCCCAAAGATTCCTTTCGAGAGTAGTTCACTTCTTGATGGTAGTGATTTTACCTTGTCATGGAGTCTTGCACTGTTAAACGTTTTAAACAAACCCAGATTAGTTTTAGCTAGCTAGCTTTTAAGTATAGATACTTACTACCACAAACACTGCAGGTGGTATGCAACATAATCTGGAATTGTAATAATTTGTAATACTTACATAATTTTAGTATTTTTACCATTTCATCTCAATCGCACATTTACCTAGATAGGTAGTAGAAAGGTACATCATTCAAGATCACGAACGACCTTACGTAGACTTAAATACAAATACCTACTTAGTAGTACCCTTTTTTTTTAACGGAGTGGAAACTCGTTACGAGTACCACCAGACCTGGGGAAAGTCTGATGGTTATGTGGGGCTCTCTTCGCCTCCTTCTCTCCGTAAAGGACAGAAAGGGGAGAAGCATACCCACTAAAACCACTCCACTAAAGTCCACTAAACTCCACTCCACATAGTAGTACCCTATGCTTACCGATGACGACGACGCGCGTACCTCGTGATTGGTACTTACTTGATACACACTTATCGGTCCGTATTTTGACGACTGAACCAAATTTGATGAAATTTATTAACCCCAAGGTGAAGTGAATCCAACGCCAGTAGTAAATAATGTTTTTGATAAGTCTTCACAAGACCAACAATGCGATTTCCACGAAATGTTCCTCGTAGCAACAATTGTGCTGTGTCATGAAATTTTAAGACTACATAATTAACTACATTACTAACCCACATGGTTTTCACGTAAGAGCAACTGTGCTATTTGGTAAAATTTATTATCTGATTTAGTTTAATTGACTAAAGCGCACAGGTTACATTATTAACCTACACGGTTTAGTGAATCCAACGCCAGTTGGTAGTTGATTTAACACATAATGTTAGCAACGATGCTACTGCCATCTAATGGCGTTTTTGATAAGTCCTTACAAAACCACCAATGTGACTTTTACGAAATGTTTCACGTAAGAGCAACTGTGCTATTTGGTAAAATTTATTATCTGATTTAGTTTAATTTACTAAAGCGCACAGGTTACATTATTAACCTACACGGTTTAGTGAATCCAACGCCAGTTGGTAGTTAATTTAACACATAATGTTAGCAACGATGCTACCGCCATCTATTGGCGTTTTTGATAAGTCCTTACAAAACCAGCAATGTGACTTTTACGAAATGTTTCACGTAATAGCAACTGTGCTATTTGGTAAAATTTATTATCTGATTTAGTTTAATTTACTAAAGCGCACAGGTTACATTATTAACCTACACGGTTTAGTGAATCCAACACCGGTTGGTAGTTAACAGACCTTACAAGACCACCAATGTGATTTCCACGAAACGTATTTTATAAAATAAACTGTACTTTTATGTGAAATCTACAAATACATGTAGTATTTTTTACGAAACTTTAATTGTTGTTATTCTACCGATAGACTTTGGTAAGTTTAACATACCTTTTTGTTAAATCTACAATAGTGAATAGTAATAACTTTACTATCACTTCAATCTTTTTGATTTCGTAATTTGAATTAAGTAAATGTTGTAATATTAACTACAAATATGGTTAATTTTACAAAGATTAAATCAACCCATGCGAATTTTGTAAATTCAACAATGTAATTTTTTCAGTGTAGTGATAAGGTGGCCCGATGCTACTTTTACATTACATATCGCATTACATGAGACGCTGTTATGTATTATGTGGCGTTCAACAAGGAGTTAGTTAATCTAGCCGGAAGAATTGTGAAACTCAAATGGCAGTGGGCGGGGCACATTGCTCGCAGGACTGATGGCCGGTGGAGTCAGAAGGTTCTCGAATGGCGTCCGCGGTCTGGGAGACGAGCTGTAGGCAGGCCTCCAACAAGATAGAGCGACGCGACGACCTGGTAAAGATCGCAGGATCGCGGTGGGTGCGGAAAGCACAAGACCGGTCTGGGGGGAGACCTATGTCCAGCAGTTGACGCTTTTCGGCTTACGTGATGATTCTTTGGTACTAGGCTGCCACGGCTTGTTTGCATGTACCCAAATAAGTGAAACTAGCTTCAGCTTCAAATCTAAAAGCTTTCAAGGTCTGATTTGCGCGATACGACAGGTGTGGCACATACTACTCGTAATTACACAAATGTACAGGGTACGGCCTAATAACCATGAAAGCTGTTGATTTTTACAAATGGATATGAATTTTGGCACTCCACCTTATTGGATTAAAAATGTTTTACTAATTATTATAAGTAGCGTGTGTGCTTTGGTGTCGAGTGGCTAGTCGAATGTACACAACACGTGCAAATACTAAACAGGAGTAATTGATGGAAACCTACTTAACACGTTCATTGTTGGCGACGCATTTTATTATATGACTGAATTTGTACAATTCGGTCAGTGCTATCCTGCGGAAGATGTACAATCAGTGCAATTTACTGGGATAAAACATATGTTTTAAATCCAGTTTAGCACCCGCTGTGGCTAATCCCTACAAGCTTGTAAAATTTAACAATATTTTTTTTGGAAACTTACATTTTCATTTATATCAAATATTTGCTCTCGATTGTACTTTGTGAGTCTTCTAAAAGGATGAAATTTGATTATGACTGGAAATTATGACTTCATAGTCGAGTATTTCAATACAAAATTCATACCTAAACAATCGTTTTGATATTACGAATCATTAGAACATCTCAGAAAAGCCCCGACAGTTTAATTTAAAAGTTCAATATCTCAAAAAGTACTTAATCAACTTTGATGAAACTTAGGTAAGAACCATCTAGATTAAACTAGCTTTCGATTAAAAGAAGTCGCGTTCTAATCGGTTTATCTGTTAGAGAGCTATCATCGACCCATACACCTAAATATTCTTACGCCTATAGCTAAGGTACACATAATATACACGGGTCAAACTTATAACACCCCTGTTTTTGCGTCAAGGGTTAATAAAGAAAACTAAACCTATTATTAAACTCATTTAAGATCCCCAGATGCAAATGTCATGACAATGTCTATTTACAGACACTAATAGCCCTGAAATTGCCTGAAATGCGTGACTTACAACCGTTAATTGTATGGTTGTTCTGAGGTAAAGTAAATTGCGATAATTATTACACGAGTTGCAGAGTCGGAAAAGGGCGAATGTTGCACGAGAGTTATGAATAAAACGGGTTAGTTGTTCCACGTTTTGATGTATGAGGATGGTTGGATGTTTTATTTATTAAGTGCTTTTGTTTAAATAAATGGCTTGAATAATCCAACTAATCTTATTATTAATATTATGAATGGGAAATTCGTAATTTTGTTAGCTTCTGTTGCGCGGATTTTGATAAAATTTTGCACAAACAAAACAATACCAGGAAATGGACATAAGACTGTCTTTTATGCCGGAAAATTGCATAAATTCCGCAAGATAACGATAACAGAATTCTACGCAAACGAAGTTGCGAGTTCGAATTTCATTCCAAATTTGAACCGGTCCAACCGATTCATCGTGAAGACGTCACATACACACACTACACACACTCACTCACCCATAAACTTCATCTGCGTAGGTGCTTAGTATTCGTTCATTATCTCTCCCGCGGGAAGTATTTCTGCGACATTGAAATTTGAAATGGAAATGTCGGGGATTTTTCAACTTTCTATTCTAAGTTAGTTAGGTTATTGAATTTAGTAAGTACCTAGTTACAATTTACAATGTCGTGTTTCTAAGGTACACTGAAATGGTTATCATGTACGATTTAAATCGGAAATCAGTTCAAATCCATCCCAGTCTATGATATTTTATAACGGAGCATTTCCTGAACGTTATTGCAAATGTTTCCTGACCTGAAAATGCAAAGGTTTCGAACGCATTGTAAGTTTAAAAGACAGAGAACTCTATGTAAGTTCCCATAGAACTGATGCCATGTCTACCTACTCAAAAATGTTAGATTTAACTTATTTATTCTCAGGTAGCGGTTTCATGAAATCCAATCCTGTATCTGCAGTAACATTGTCTTCGAGTGTGTAGTGATGCGATGTGGCAGTTTTAGTCGGTAGAAAAATCATGTTATAAATATAATAAAAAATTGCTAAGGTTAGTAGACATGTTCTTTCCGTGGATCCGAACATGAAAGAACATGTCTACTACCCTTAGCAACTTTTTGAGTTATCCCGATTTGAAAGGTTGGACCGGTGTTGTTACCATTATAATATAATTTTCGTATACATCTTTTTTAAAGTGATAAAAAAGAGAAGTTACGTAAATATTTACATCATTTATTACCCGCCGCCGCTGGGTCGTGCGCTCCCAGAGGATGGACTACGAATTAGTCCGAAACATGTCAGGCTAAACTCGACTTATATACGTGAGTGATCCGTTTTTATTTCACTAGAACTATCAATGTCCATACCAATGATATTATAAGTAAAGATGCGTCATATGTAATGTTGCGTTCCTTTAAACGAGCAAGCCTGACGAACTTGATATTATTTGTGGGAGAGAAAACGATTTTTGATCATATTTTGATTTCAAATTGTATAGTAATAACCCTTTTTACCCGCCTAAGACCATTTCTCTTCCATGACGTCATTTGTTTGTGTAGTATAAATACTCTTTCGCCGGTTGGCGCCGGTCACTTGCCATCGAGCTGTCGTACTGTTTAGTGCAGATGCACTAAACATTCCCTATTGTCAGGTAAACTATAACTCTGTCCGTTATCATTCGAATGTAATATTATTAGTTAGCAGGCTCTCTGCTAGAGTGTGTTATTTTGGTGCGTATTTATTAAAGGAACAACTATTAGTGGCTATGTTAAGCTTCTTATGTGTAATCAGCCTCTATCTAATGTAAATTATATCCATTTGTTCAATTATTGCTATAGATAATGTGATTTGCTTCTACAGCTGTATGTATGACCACCCTCGGTTGTAAGTAAGTTATTTTTGCACCAATATTAAAATAAATGATATTACTAATTTTATGCTTGTTTGCCATTCATCTCCCACATCAGAAGTGGAATACGTAACTAAATACCCTACTTATGTATTTTTTTGACATTTCCATTTCATGGACTCCAATGCCGCAGCACTTTTGGTGCAATTACGCCATGACCCCGTCCTACGATGGTGGTGCTACACTGAGGTGTCCCTGGCAAGACTGCTTGGTCCGAGCGTCGTGATTACTTCACAAAAGGCTGGTACTTATAGCCATGTAAGGAATTTGATCTTGTTTGTTTAAACTGCAATAATATTGAGACTTTTTATTGATCTATCAGGTAGTCAAAATTCTATTTTAGAATAGGAATAATAATTTATTTGACATTTACAATATAATCTCAAAAATATGTTTTTTTTTTATTACGGTACTTACTATGTTATCTAATTTAACGGTAGACCTGGCATTCTTTAACAGCAACTTTAAATGTATCATAATGTGCCCATATAAGAATTTACAATTCTCTCAGGTAGTTAATAAGCTCCAAGATTTGTCTAAATATGTGGGTAGTTATCGTTATTATTTTTAAGTAAATCAACAGTTTGCAAAACAGGGTAGGACATCCTTTGAAACTTTTGTTTGACCCGCAACAATGGTATTTAAGATTTGAGTGTTTAATTCTCAAAGGGTTTTATAGTTTATTTCTTATACGAACTGAATTCACTTACAATGAGAAGAATCTATTTACATTAACTAAAACATTAAGTATTGATAGATCTAACATGCAAATTCAATAAAGTATATATTGTTTACGAGGGTAGTTACAAATATATTTTCGCTAAACAATCTAATCAGGGCTCTTGATAGACATAAACAAATATTACAGAGTATTTATTATTATGTAATATTCTTGAGCCACAAATAAAGCAAACTCTGAATACCATGGGTATTGCTACATTTACAACATATTACAATACGAAATAAAATGTGACGTTTTTATTTCGCATTAGGCTTGAGTTAGGTACATAAGAAAAGGTGGTTGTTTAAGGCATAGTGATAAATTGATGATTACTTATTTTCGGTGTCTTATTCTCTAACTCAATATTAAAAAAATATATATTGCTGTAAGTTTATCACTACAGCATTACCTTTACGGCCGTGTGCTGTGAAACTTAAATTTAATAAGAATTGCTCATTGTGGTGTATTACTGTGTAGGTATAAACGTGGTGGAATTTATAATTGGAATTATTTAATTATTAACTTAATGTGTCGTAATTATGAACCTTAATTCCGTTTGAGTCAGCTAGAGGGCTGGACTAAGCGTAGGGCATTATTTTTTCTTATGCTGTGAGCAATAAATAACTTCAAAATCCCCAGTCAATGAACCAATGTCAGAATTAATTATAAATTATCACTAAATTAATAAATACGATCTTTAACGAATCCAATTTTATATTTAACTAACACGTTTTTGTTTCTTGAATGTAGATATGGATTTTTGCCAATGTAAATGTTGATTGAACGTTTACAAGAACGTAGAATCTCTTCTTTTTTTGAAGTCTGTTAAAAACTATGAACATTTTACTTTTAAAGTTAATCGAATAAGTTTAACCGATGTTTCATATTGTTCACTCTGAGGGTTGCTGACTTATACCCACAACAAATTGATGTAATCAAATTTTAATGTGAATCGATTGAAATGCTTGCTGGTGAATTTAGAAATAATGTATATTTAGTGTACAGTTTGTTGATAGAATTGACCATAAGATAGATTTGACTAGTTGGTGAAATGCCATGTTGGGTTTCGTTTAAGGTTTTCTTGTGTAGTTATGAACGTTTATTTACTAAAATGTTTCTTCACGTTTAATTAAATACTTCTGCCAAAACTAAAACCAAAGACTCGTTCGAAATTACCAAAGAAAGTGGGTAGGAGTATTTTGACACCTCGATGTCATGGTTTTGAGGATAATTATTTAATGCAATTAGTTTCTTGTGGATAAAAAATATCATTATTATATGGTCAGTTTGGCCGAGCGTTTAGAACCAATTCAGTGTTTGTTGCAAGATTTCTTAAAATGAATGGCACTGATTACCTATTTTCCGTTAGCACGTAGCAAGTAAGTAAACGAGATCTTAAATAAAATAGCCGTAATTAATTAACACTTATAAAAAGCTATGTACCTATGTAGGTATGTTATTGATAGGTAATCTGAAATGAAACTGTACAAAAATATTTAAACCAACTAAGCCAAGGTTATCTGATGAGGTGAAAAAATAAGTATTTAGCAAATATGCATTACTGACTTATTTAAATACTTACCTCCTTACTCTTTTTTTTATGTAGGTGTAAATGTCGTAGCAGCACTTTTTAGTAA
Source organism: Clepsis dumicolana (assembly GCA_963691665.1). Lineage (NCBI taxonomy): Eukaryota > Metazoa > Arthropoda > Insecta > Lepidoptera > Tortricidae > Clepsis > Clepsis dumicolana. The sequence goes on along the minus strand of OY829524.1, from coordinate 8,643,816 downwards.
AAAACTCTCCCAGTAGATTTGTGAATCTTGTTTTTTATATTATTATATCTCACTGTGCAATCTATTACGAAAAAGCACTTTTAGTGTTATAGTCTAGGTTCCGTGACCATGTATTTTGAGATAGATTGTGATGTCTCTTTTTTGTCTTCTATTGCGTATTGAATATATTGTTATGTACTTACATAATGAAGAGATACAAATATCTACATACTGCTTTTTTTGTTATGTTGTAATTAATTCCTCAACTAATGCTATAAGTTTTTTAGATATGTTGGGTTATGTAGTAATAGTGAAATTATTCTGGATATAATGATTTTTCCGAAAACTCTGGTGACTTTTTGTCAAGCTAATTTGGTAGCGATTCATAAGCCGACCATTATGATATGAGTAGGTATGTTTTATTACGTAATACTGTTTTAGTGAGTAGGTAAGCTAGAGTTAATTAAAAGTATAATATTGAATATAATCGGCGATAACAGTGATTGTATTATGACGATGACTGTGACGATAAAAATAACGATATTATGACCACCTAAAATTATTATTTTTTGACCTGTGTCATTACCGAAATCCACGAAAATTATAGATATACTGTCAAGGTCCGTAGTACTGCAAATGACTTATACGTCTCGCATGATCATTTAAGACCCGTGTCACCCAATATGGGTTCTGAACTTACTGATTCATTGAAAGAATCACCTTGAATCATACATTTTGAATCGACCATTGTACAATCGGTATAATCATCTTGAAGAGTGTGACTATTTTGTTTTGTTTGTTTATCCACAGGTACTGATTGTTTGTTGTTAACTTATCACCCAGTATATAATCTTGACCCCTGGCCAGACGTCTGGACGTATACTGAGTAATAAGTTACGCCTTTATGCCGCGCCATACTCATGGCTTTTTACCGAGGCAACCAAATACTTTATGCCGCGCCATACTCATGGCTTTTTACCGAGGCAACCAAATACTTTATGCCGCGCCATACTCATGGCTTTTTACCGAGGCAACCAAATACTTTATGCCGCGCCATACTCATGGCTTTTTACCGAGGCAACCAAATACTTTATGCCGCGCCATACTCATGGCTCTTTACCGAGGCAACTAAATACTTTATGCCGCGCCATACTCATGGCTTTTTACCGAGGCAACCAAATACTTTATGCCGCGCCATACTCATGGCTCTTTACCGAGGCAACCAAATACTTTATGCCGCGCCATACTCATGGCTTTTTACCGAGGCAATCAAGTGTTTTTAGCCGCGCCATCTCAATGGTTTTTTATTTTACTGAGGCTACTAAATGTTTCATATTAATGAGTACCTAAGCTTATTAATGTCACCTAGTATAGGTGTATACTGTATATTACTAACTAGACCGAAGTTCTATCTGTGATTAATACAACATAATCTGTAATATCAAGTTAAAATTGTATGCATTATATTTGATCGTTATTCGCGAGCCGTTACATTCGGCTGCTCGTCAGAATGGCCGTGTGGGAGAGAAAACGATTTTTGATCATATTTTGATTTCAAATTGTATAGTAATAACCCTTTTTACCCGCCTAAGACCATTTCTCTTCCATGACGTCATTTGTTTGTGTAGAATAAATACTCTTTCGCCGGTTGGCGCCGGTCACATGCCATCGAGCTGTCGTACTGTTTAGTGCAGATGCACTAAACATTCCCTATTGTCAGGTAAACTATAACTCTGTCCGTTATCATTCGAATGTAATATTATTAGTTAGCAGGCTCTCTGCTTGAGTGTGTTATTTTGGTGCGTATTTATTAAAGGAACAACTATTAGTGGCTATGTTAAGCTTCTTATGTGTAATCAGCCTCTATCTAATGTAAATTATATCCATTTGTTCAATTATTGCTATAGATAATGTGATTTGCTTCTACAGCTGTATGTATGACCACCCTCGGTTGTAAGTAAGTTATTTTTGCACCAATATTAAAATAAATGATATTACTAATTTTATGCTTGTTTGCCATTCATCTCCCACATATTATTGGTTCTTTCGTTGGTTAATAGGCGCTGTCTAAGCACTATACGAAATTAATGGCACAGATACCACTCTACAATGATTCTAGCTCCAGCAGGCTTTTTTATATACACAATGACAGTCCTTTTAATTTACACGTCCTTGGTAAATCCTAGGATTGACCTCAAAGACACAGTAGGTAAATATAATCTAATCATTCTAATTAAAATAACTGAACATTACCGCGAGACTTTGATGTGAATTGTCGCAAAACTGTTCTGACTATTACCATTTAGAGTTTGTGATTCTCTCTTAGGATAGACACGTAAACGTTTTATCACTTTACTTAACAGGACCTTCAAAACCCTATTTGAGACCCAGACTACTTGTATGTTAGTTCAACTAGACCCCTGATTACTCACAATCACGGACCAACCACCCTCTGGACACCGCATCTTCTACTTGGAAAGTCATTACGAAAAAAGCCGCGGTGAGCGGGCCGGGGAATGCGTCGTGATTGGTTCATAGCTTGTCGTCTCCCGTGTCATCTGGCCGAAAGCGACCCGCGATTCGAGGCTAGAGAGATTTATAGGTGAAATGAGCATAATTATGCGTTTCGAAAACGTTCGCCCTGACATCTGGTGTCCAGAGGGTGGTTGGTCCGTGCTCACAATTATGTTTATGACATGACTGGCCGAAAACTACTGAATTACATTCACTAGCACAATTAATTGCGCACCCTATTTTCCCTGGTTCTGGTGAAAACAGTTAATTAATTAATGCTTTTCTACAATACAATACTTTTGGGCAATTGATTTCAATTGATTTCAATTCAATTGTAAGCCACAGCTAGCTACTACTTTTAACTCCCATCATCATCAGCATAAGCTGATGACTTGCGAGGCCTCATGGGAAGGCCTGTGTCGTAAATAGTTACGTCCCACTGCTGGGCACAGGCCTCCCCTCATAATGAGAGGGCTTGGGCTATAGTTCGATTACTATACGAATTCGATGTCGTTAAGAGTTTAAAATTTGAAACATGTTCAAAACCCAACATCATCATCATTATCACCAGCCTTTTTTCGTCCCACTGCTGCGCACAGGCCTCCTCTCAGAATGAGAGGGCTTGGGCTATAGTTCCCACGCGGGCCCAGTGCGGAAACTTCACACACATCATTGAATTGCTTCGCAGGTGTGTGCAGGTTTCCTCACGATGTTTTCCTTCACCGAAAAGCTCATGATAAATTACAAATGTAATTCCGCACATAAATTCCGAAAAAGTCAGAGGTGCGAGCCGGGATTTGAACCCACGACACTCTGCTTAAGAGGCCATAAGTCAAACCACTAGGCTATCACGGCTTTTAACACACACATAATTCCCATAAACCCAACATAATTTATAATAAAAAAAACAGTCCACGAAACGTCAGCTCGGTATGTTTGTCTACGATAAAAAAAAACAGTCAAATTCGTGACAGGTATATGATATGCCTTCGGCTTCTGAACCCAGAGTACCTACTTATAATTATGTGTGTAGATAAATACATACAGTACAGTACATAATTAGGCCTTAAAACACTCGTGTGATCCTATTATGAAACGCAGCTTCGCCTCGTTTCATAAAAACACACTCGTGTTTTAAGGACCCTCATTATGTAGCAGTTGCATACTTTAACTACTATTGGCTTTGATTTTGACTCATCAGCAAAGGTTTCGTTAGTCTTCCCATGATCATGATGCATTTAACTTCGTCGAAATATCGGGAGCAGATCAAAACGTAGTAAGCTAATCGCGGTCAATATCCCGTTATTAATATAATGTAATAAAGCGCGAATCATTTAAAACTAGTGGGTAATGTTTAATGGGTCATTTTAATGCGATTTCCTTTCGCAAGTGATACCTAATACCTACCCTAATGTAGATTAAGCGATAATTTTCATTCAAGTCGATCGTCGAACAGCTTCCGGCATCGCCACATCCTTAGTCCGCACACGTCCGCATTGAATGTAAATTTCAAAGAATGAATGGTTTGAACGATTCGAATGAATTAACTGTTGACATAGCTCTCTTGCACTTAAACCAGGGCGTTTGCTTAAGGTCTCTGAATACCTAGTTCGTTTTAAAAACAATCATGTATTGTAATAATTTCACTAAGTATAATAAGTATATGTATCATTTTGTATTGCTCTATAAAATTCGACAAATCTGGTCGACATATACCTACTTACGTAGAAAAGCTCGAAATTAAAAATTTCAAACAGTTATCTAAAGAAAAGTTTGTTAATTTTTTTTTCCTGGAATGTATTAAGTACATAAAAGTTCTTTCCTGTATTTTCATTCCCGATAGTGAAACACAGATTATAGCACCAGTTAATTGTTAATTTCGTTTATTGACGACCGAATAGCCTAGTGGTCAGGGAGTCTGACTATGAAACTTGAGGTCCCGGGTTCAAATCCCGGTCGGGGCAGATGTTTGTATGATGAATACTAATATTTGTTCTCGGGTCTTGGATGTTTAATATGTATATAAGTATGTATTTATCTACATAAGTATGTTTATCCGTTGTCTAGTACCCATAGTACAGGCTTTGCCTAGTTTGGGACTAGGTCAGTTGGTGTCAATTTGTTCCATGATATTTATTTATTTATTTATTTAGTTATGCTATTGTTAACAATTTATTGTGCAGTTATTATGGACAAGACAAGTGGGTACTGACATGGTGCATTTAAGATGAATTAATTATAAGTAAGTAATAATATTATATACTCAATTTGTGTGCAGAGCTGTATAATGTTACCTATATTAATTATTTATATTAGTTAACTTCAATAATGATTATAACCGTGCAATATATTATAAGTATGTGAGATAATTAATCGTTTCGTTACAACAATTAAAGTGAAATGGAAACGTCACTCCATTCAAATTGACACGTCATTTGAATTTTAAAACCGATTATTGCCTTGCCTATTGAATTACTTCCTCACAGTCCGTTGACAACCATTTAAATTTGCATCTCTACTAATAAAAATCCGGCTCTTTTAACTTGCAATATTTGTTTGTATGTTAGTTTAGAACTCACGTCTGGTAATTGAATTGACTTGAAATTTGATACGGCATGCTTATTGTCTAACAGTTAGACTCTAACTTGCTCGCAATCGTCATAGTGCTCATTTTCTATGGGTATATAGTCATACAAAAACTGACATTTCAAACAGACGACGAAGTGTCAATATTGTTACGTAATTACCCTGCAGATTTGTAAATTTGATACAATAAAGGTACAGCCAACAAAAGCGGTTGTAAGTATTAAGCAAAAATGAGTATTGGGAATTATAGTATATATTATAGTATGATAGTATAATTTAATGACTATTAAAATAGTTAATTTCTGTTATGCTCGCAATAAACTTAGATACTATACTTAGGTAATTGATCTCATGTAGTTACTTAGCTGAGTTTACCTGTATCTTAATAATAGTATTTGTTAAAAAATTTGCATGCCGATGAGGCAGAACGCACTGTTGGTTATGTATCTATGTAACTTATGACCTGTATTCTCGCAATAAAAATATTTCATTTCATTTACAACATTAAGATTCCTATGATCAATTTTTTGTGCGCTTGGCCGCAATTCATCGTGATGGTTAAAATGATGACGAACTTTCAAAGTGTAATCGACGGCCATAAATACGTGTTGATCGCGTTCGCATTTACGTCAGTGCCCTTAGTGTAATCAAAAAGCACAAAATACGTCTCGATCGCGTTTGCGTTAAAGTGTCAAATAGTATGAGAATTGTTAAACGCGAACGCGATCGAGACGTATTTCTTTGGCCTGGTCGGCGATTACACTAGGCGCTCTGATTTGCTATGGGCAAATTGGCAGCGCCACTAGTGGTACGTATCGACAACAAACAATTCTCATACTATTTGACACTTTAACGCGAACGCGATCGAGACGTTTACTTATGTCAAAAATTATGCACTAGAGGGTTCTCCCTTGTTTGCCCGAATTTCATTTGCCGTAACCTTATCACTTGCCATAATACTCATTTGCCCAAAAGGTGTTCTGTATTGAACCATGAACTATACAGAATTGTTATAAAACAACCTAACCAACTATAGCCCAAGCCCTCTCATTCTGAGAGGAGAACTGTGCCCAGCAGTGGGACGTAGAAAAGCTGGAGTTGTGATGTGTGTGTGTTTGAAACCTAACCAAACCTATTCGGCTCTATAAGATAGTATTTAATAAGTACTAGTTTTACGTGGCAATATATGCAGCCAGCCTTCTGGGCACCCTTCCCATTTTGGCGGCGATCTGGGAGAGATTTTTTATCTTTAGTTAGTTTTAGTTAGTATTTGAAATTTTAGTTTTAAGTTTTTATTGTTTATAGTACTTGAAATTTTACGGTTTCATAAAAAATGGCTTTTGGGCAAATTAATGTTATGGCATATGATACGGATATGGCAAATGTTATTTGGGCAAACTAGGTGATTCAACACTAGAGGCTTTAAAAAATTCACTCACGCAGTCGCGGGAAAGGCTTGTTATCCATTAAATTGCATTTGCGGACTGCACGCTCTGTGTTAAATTTTGCATTTTAAGTATTTACTACTCAGTAATCAACCTACATTTATGCAGTTACCGTATAAATGCACTTGTTGCCACGTGGTGCGGTTTGAATTGCATTGCGTTTAAAAATTCAACGATGCGTTGTACACTCAGAGCCGATTTGAGGCTTTCATTTGCATTGAAGTGAATATTCAAAGGATATTCTCAATCCGGAATAAAGGTTCGAATTCGTTTTATGGGTGTCCTACGTCCCTTACACTAGCCGATTCAAATATTCAGTCTGACTCCTGTTTAGATTTTTTTTATTAACTTAACTAACAACAGTATACTGCATGATACTGATGATGGCAAATACTAGACTCCTTATTTTAGTATACAATACAATACAATACAATACAATACAAATATTCTTTATTGAAAACCACAAAATAGTACAAAGAGATTACAGAAAACAGGTATGGTAGACAATAGGCGGTCTTATCGCTTAAAAGCGATCTCTTACAGACAACCAAAATACAGAAACCAAGATGAAGAAGCTAGTTAGTACGTATTTATTGTAAATACTTAGCCAAACTGCAGTACAGTTTGATGGTACTGCACTCCTCATTTAATTATTAATGTGTATTTAATATGCTTATTACTAAATATAACCCACCACACTTACAATTAGCCATTCTTATAGTTCATTACATTAGGTATCTATTTTAGTTATTTGTGTTTTTCTTAAGGAAGGTATCCATCAAACACTCGTTCAATTTCGTTTTAAATATTGCCTTACTAGCGCACTCCGTTTCAGTGAAAAGTTAATTAAAGATTCGTGGTACCTACCCTATAGATGACGATAAAAACATCTTATCTTCAATTTCCCCGTTTCAATAAACTTACTTAACTGGACCGTCACACGAGCTGTCGGTAGGCCTCCAACAAGATGGAGTGACGACCTAGTAAAGATTGCGGGACCGCGGTGGATGCGGAAAGCACAAGACCGGTCTGAATGGAGAGCCTTGGGGGAGGCCTATGTCCAGCAGTGGACGTCTTTCGGCTGACATGATGATGATGATGATGACTTAACTGTCGGTATGCAATCCAATTTCTGCCTGCTATCTGTCAATGGAAGGATAGTGGGCCATCTAGATATACCTATTAGTAAATTGTTTGATTGTATATATCTATTCAATTCGTCATTAACTCATTGGATCAAAATATCAGATAAATTAAATACTGGGAACTGCTGTTAAGGTTATCCTATTCGTAATTTCCATTAGCCATAAAGGTTTGATTTTGAAAATAAAATTACGTTGGTAAATAACAACCCTAAAACTACGTTTAATTTTCTTTTGTTCCCGAGGTGTGACATTGAAAACCAAGGACGTAGATACATGTGTAGGAATGAAGCAGCGATATTTGCATCTCGTTCCGATGTATAGTTGCGTTGCCGGAATGCAAGTTCGATTGTCTAAACGTTTACTACAACTATTACAGAGGGTCGAGCATGACTTTTTGAATGCTGCGTAACGTAAAGTCGAATAGTAAACTTTGTCGAGTTTGAATAACGTTTGGAACAGCGCCCGCCCGTGAGCGTATTTGGAACTAAAATTTAGTATGAGGTTTCTCGATCTCGATACGATAACTGTAACGTTACGCAGCTTTCGCAAAGTCGTGCTCAACCCTCTCTAGTTATGACCGTATAGCATAATGGTCGATCCCCGGTCGGGGCAGATGTTTTTTTTTCTATGATGAATACGGATGTTTCTTCGCGGGTCCCAGATGTTTAACAAACATATTATAATGTAGGTAAGTATATATGTATTTATCTATGTGAGGATGTTTATAAGGTGTGTAGTACCCATAGTACAGGCTTTGTCTAGTTTGGGACTAGGTCAATTGGTGTTAATTACCCATGATATTTAATATCATTTTATTAAATTAATTATAACTTTTTTTTTCTACAACCCGAGGTATAACGCATCGAGTTTTAGTCCGACATGTTGAACCTGAAAAAGTCGTATTTGAACGTGACAAGAGTACCTACTTAACCCAAAAAGGAACCATAAAAAAATGCCTTAAGCTTTTCTACCATTAAATATTTAAGTACCTCTTCAATGCAGGCTACCGTACAAATTCTAATCATACCATACATTATGCGTAATAACTTAACGTTACCCAAAATACCTTAACATTAACCTGATATACCACAAGTATTTGACTCGAAAATGTTAAGGTATAATGGTCTGGTATTTCGACAATTGGTGTGTTTCGTACACCGCAGAAGTGTAGATATAATTGTGTAGTAAAATACTCACGTATATAAGCCGAGTTTATTTAACTATGACTGAGGGTCACGGTAGTTTCATGTTATAAAAATATGTGTAAGTAAAAGCTTAAACGGCTTACACCATTTACTTACAATCCATAACCTATCCAGTGCCCCGAGTAAGAATATTCGAATCCTAAATTTGTATGACGTTGACGTTTGGAACAGCTCCCTCTCCTGAGCGTATTTGGTATACGACATTTTAGTGTTTTCTTCTATGGCGATACGATAACGTTACTACTCGATTACTATTTGTGCTCGTGGTATCTACTAGGCGTATCCGACACGCTCTTGCCAGTTTTTTTTCGGATTTTTGTATGAACCACGACCTCCGCTGTTCTACTAAGTAACCCCTTTTAAGCCAAGCAAACACTGATCCGACAGTAAAACGCCTCCAGAATGACCCCTTGTCGCATTGTCGCATAACACCAAATTTACGATTTCACAACGTTACTTTCTTTTCATACTTTTTGTACAATATGTTGAGAGTTTATGACCTAAAAGGTTATTATGGTAACGTGTCGCATTTGTATGTGCTCGTAAATTGAAAGTTGCATGTAAAGGGAGTGTTTTAAAGGGTCTTTACTGACCTTGTGGCCTTGAGATTTTTATTCGATACGTAGATGTTTTTAGTATCTACGCAGATGGAACAGGCATTGGATGTTTGCGTTGTAAAGTCACAAACGCTTACAATAGTTATTTCTGATACGAGAATGGTAAGGAAGGTTTTACAAATGAGTTGACGAGTGATGGTTTAAGTCGTAAAATGAAACTACCTTGTACACAACTTGATTTTTCTTACAGGTCTAAATTTAAGTCGCGGAAGTCGGGTTAGGTCGAGTATTTTTTGTATTGTTTTAGTTATGTTGAATTTTTGTGGTGAGTTCATAATGTACGAGTTACGTACGAGTTATGTACGAGTACGAGTAAGTAATTTTGTTGAATGATTAAAATGAAGTATTGTATTGTTTAAGACAACAACAGTTTTAAACTATTCGCGGTTAATTACAGAATACGTAAGACACAATAAGAACGGGATATTGACCGCGATTACCTTATAGATTTGACGAGTTTCCGATATTTCCCCGATCATGATGCATGTAACTGCGTCGAAATATCGGGAGCTCGTCAAATCTATTAGGTAGGTAATCACGGTCAATATCCCGTTCTCATTAGGTATGTCTTGTTTAAGTCAAGTAAAATGTTAGTCGGATTACTTAGTTCGAGATTGATGCGAGCATCGCAAAACCATGTAACTGCGTTTTAACTGAAATATGCAACTCTGTATTACGCGCAAAGTATTTTCGAGGCTTCACAACTACGCTAAGTGTCTTACCGTTGAAAATGCAAGAGAGTTTCCTGGAACCAAAGTTCCGTGCTATTTAAACTTAGTTTGGGACAATAGGGTTTTAATGGCCGACATGACAGTTTGTTTCGGTACAGCCAGCAGCAGAAGTAGCTTGAGCAACCGAAGCGGTCACAACGAGCAAGCACGGCTCTATTGTTATAGACAAAAGAGCTTTTGCAGATCATTGTGACCGCTTAGGTTGCTTAGCCGCTTCTTCTACTGACTGTACGTGACGCAACAGAATTTCCGTTTGGTAAATGCTGTGGGATTTTTTTGGATGATTTGTCGTTGTTTATGTAAAGTCATCTCGTGCATTAAATTCCATCAATGTGTTGATAAAAATACGGCCTACTCGTACAATAAAAAAAGGGCACTTACGTTCTTTTGTTGAAAAGCGCAGTTTTTCGGCAATAACTCAAAAACCATTTTTAGAAGTATTTATTAAGCATTACCTTAACATTTTTTTATATTTTATACGGTTTGGGATTTAGAAGATAAGAGGGGGGGGGGGGGGGCACAATTTATGCAACTTTCGGAGCGCTTATTTCCGAAAATACACACTTAAAAATGCTTAGGAGCCTAAAAGTGTTTTTAAAAGAGCTGTCAAAAATATGTACCACACGTTGATATTACCAGATTTATTTTAACTTTCGTTACACGTATGTTGTTTTTTTAACTACCAAACTAAGTACCGGCATCCACAAGACACCTATCCTCCAAATTTCATTAATATACCTCGTATAGTTTTCGAGTAAAATGCCTGTGACATACGGACGGACGAAATTACTTCTCCTGGTCAATTAAAACGTGCCAGTAAAGTGTTCTGGTTTTGCTGTTCTAATAATAATTTTTTACACTTGTTACTAAAATACTGTAATTTTTTTCTCTCTTTATTTTCTAATGATACAGTGAGGTGTCTTTGTGTAATTCATCTGTGGTTACGTATTGTAAGAGCTAGTGTAACTTGTTTTTAGAAAAAATGACTGCCAAAATTCTCGTGGCGCATTCTTCTTGGCAATCATGGTCTTTCCGAAAGCGCTGATAGACTCAAAAAAATTACGTGTAAAAGAGCATTCAACTGCCGATTTGCTGAATAAAATTTTGAATTTGGATTTAAACCTGCACACACTTGCGACGCAATTTAATGATGCGTTAAGTACCATTAAGTATATCTATTTTCGTGTGCGTGTGTGTATTTAAAAGTATTTATAGCTTATTTTCATGTTTAAGCTTGCTACTCTTTCTCTAATAGTACAGTTGATGAAACTGAATCACTTACCACTGTAGAACCTTTTCGCTGAGGGTCGAGCACGACTTTACGAATGCTGCGTAACGTTACGGTTATCGTATCGAGATCGAGAAACCTCATACTAAATTTTAGTTTCAAATACGCTAACGGGCGGGCGCTGTTCCAAACGTCATACAAACTCGACAACGTTTACCATTCGATTTTACGTTACACAGCATTCGTAAAGTCGTGCTCGACCCTCTGTAAATGTTACATTGACATACCATACGTCTGCCAAAGAAAATATTGTGCAATCATTAGTAAAAGTATTTTGTTAGTAAAAGTTCCTGCAAGATTGAGGAACGAATGTGATCGCTACCAAACGAAGATGAGTGCGACCACGAGAAGTCATCCTAATTTAACACGAATACGCGAATCGTGCGCAAACCGCATCGCCCGAACGCCAGTCAAGACACCTGTGCCCTTAGTGTAATCAAAAAGCACAAAATAAGTCTCGATCGCGTTTGCGTTAAAGTGTCAAATACCATGAGAAGAGACGTATTTCTTGGCCTGGTCGGCGATTACACTAAACGCTCTGTTCGAGATCTCTGCGTGTTTACGCACATTCGTACAAGTTCGCGCGAACTAGCGACGATCGCGTTCCATTAAGGCGAAAACAGCTCCCAATGACCTTGACCGTACTAGCGGAGTTTAATTCCCTCTCCCAGCGCGCATCGTATCCACTCCTATTTTTTTTTAAACGACGAGGAAAGCAAACCTATTCTTCTCATTTGTTAAGGAGACGTCATTTGGATTTAAAACGTGAACACAGGTTTGAAGGTCAACGTAATACACTAAGCATACACTGAGTGAAAAAAAACTCGAATTGATTGAACTGTGAATGGATAGGCAATTATTAATGAAACAAAACGGCACCATTATTATTGTAGTATTGTTTACGAATAGAAATAATTAATTTATAACTTTTTCAATCGTGTGAACAGACTTGGAGATTAATTGTGATTAGAGATGATTCGCGGTTGCATTAGACGTAACGAAAATGGGATATTGACCGCGATTACCTGTTTTGATGAGCTCCCGATATTTCGACGCAGTTACATGCATCATGACCACGCACGGGCAAACATGAACTTAACGGGAAAATATCGAGAGCTCATCAAACCTGTAAGGTAATCGCGGTCAATATCCGGTTTTCTCTGTGTCTAATGGAGATTAACGTAACAATACTTTTAGTTTTTTTTGGAAACGTGTAAACACAGGGTTACCAATCAAATTATATCCTTTTACGACGTGTAGCGGTTATTTTCGCCTTACGACGACGCCTTAGATTAAATGCTCAGAGCTCAGATAGAATATTCTCTACTTCTTGGAAATAAGGAATCGAGAAATTTAATTAATATTTCACAGCTTCCCGCTGATTTTCACGCCCAGATACTAATTAAGAGCTTCCGAAGCGCGATGGCCTATATTTATTTCAATATACACTCAATCTGGGGGCTTATATTGCGTTTTATTATTTTAAGGGAGAAATTTCACGTAGGTGTACTTGAGCAATTTTTTTCAATTTCTTTTTTTAAGTGGAGGTAAAAGGAACGTAATAGAAAATATATTTTTGACTATGTATAATGACTTGCAATGTATTTTGTATCGTTTATTAACTGTATCTGCTTTAAATAAATAATAATTGATCATTTCATATTGGTAAAAAAACACTTGCTGAAATGAAATTAAGCTTTGGATAGAAAATATGAAGAGAACTAAGTAAGTAAGTAAACACTTTAATGTACAAAACAGGATAAAAACACTCTAATTGGAGTACAAAGGTGGACTTATCCTTTTAAGGGATCAGTACCGGCCAACCTTTGAACTTTAATAACTCTGAAAAACGTTATTATTAATTCTGAAAAATGTCGTTAGACAGCTTACGCCCGTTATAAATGAATTTTGGTTTTCAGGAATATAATAAAATGGCAAGAAAAGAGCATCACTGTTATTATTGGAATACAAACATACAAGAAGGCTACAAAAAACAGGTATGGTAGACAACAGGCGGACTTACCGCTTAAAAGCGATCTCTCGCAGACAACTAAAATACAGAAACCAAAATGAAGAGGCTAATTTGGGTAGCAGAAATTAACAGATGGGAGAAACGTAAAATTAACATAACATTAGAATGAAATTAATGACTAGAAATAAATATAAACGTACCTACATGAATAAACATTTACATAAACGTGCATTTTAATTTCATTAATCTTTGCAACATAATTAAATAACATAACATTGCACATAGGTTTAAATTCGCATGTTTGCTATAGCAGAGTAAGCCCACTTTACTGAAACCATTACTTATTTTGTGACGGAGTAGAATTTTCGAACACTGCCCCCCGACTACGAAGTGCAAATTTCGAACTTCGTATCGTGCCGTCCCGCTCAAGCTAATATTATTTAACACGAGAGTGAGCTCTGATACGATACGAACTCCGATTTTCGTAGTTTGGGGGCTGTGATTGGTGAAATTACGTTGACTCCTATCCGCTCCGCGTAGCTCCGCGTTAGTGGAAACACAAAGCGTATAAAACAATCATAATTTTATTACACTTGATTATCACTTTACTCGTGTGCAAAAGTTTGCTTTATGTTTTAGGCAGTAAAACCTGCCTGTTCGCCATAAATGCATTTCTTGCATGAGCGATAAAATGTTAATTATCCATCAGGGTGGTAATGAATCATTTTACGGCGTCGTGGTAACCAACGATTACTGATATAAAATGAGGGTGTTCAAATAATTAAACACCAACCACCCAGTAACCAGTACTTCTCTATATAAATAGAGAAGTACTGGTTACATTTAATTGGTTCATTATAAAATATACAGTTTGCTTTTATCTACACACGTATCATAAGTTCTCTATAATGCGAGAAAAGGTAATGACTAGTATTACGACACTCAGTTTTCATTTCCAAAAACTAACATAATTTAAAAATAGGCATCAGTTAAAAAAAAACCAGTACGAAACGTTAGCTCGGTATTATGATCAAAAAACCAAAATCAGTCAAATTCGTGATAAGTTTCTTATGCCTTCGGCTTCTGAACCCATCTTAGAAGGTGTGTGTAGATAAAGTAACGTATGATGTATGCAACTATACATATTAAGGCCTTAAAATTTTCAATGTGTAACAGTTGCATAAACTCCTATAAAGTCAAATGAACAATATCTCATTTTAATTCCGTTTCACTTTCAAAACATGCTTATTCTATTCCATTGCCAATATGAAGAACGCTTTCAAGTCATCGCACCAAATAGAAGGCTAGTGAAATGATTCACAATTGGGATGATATTGGCTCCAGATTTCTACAGGTAACTTTCAATTTAGTGCATTAAATATCAGAGGGTGGTTGGTCCGTGCTCACAATTATGTTTATGACATGACTGGCCGAAAACTACTGAAATACATTCACTAGCACAATTAATTGCGCACCTTATTTTCTCTAGTTCTAGGGAAAACAGTCGATTAATTAATTAATGCTTTTGTACATCACCTACATTGTAAAAATAGGCTTGGCAATTAATTTCAAATGTGAGCCATAGCGAAACTCCCATTATCATCATCATCAGCCTATTTACGTCCCACTGCTGGGCATAGGCCTCCACTCAGAACGAGAGGGCTTGGGCTATAGTTAGGCCGAGGATTAGACGCGCAGTAACTTCACACACATCATTGAGTTGTTTTCGTAAGAGTGTTCAGGTGTCCTTAAAGATGTTTTCCTTCACCGAAAAGCTCGTGATGAGTTACAAATGTAATTTCGCACATAAATTCCGAAGACACAGAGGTGCAAGCCGGGGCTCTAACCCACGATCCTCTGCTTGAGAGGCCATAGGTCAAACCACTAGGCTATGACAGCTTTTTTTACGTTATACACATTACTTTCTTAACCCCCGACAAAAAAGAGGGGTGTTATAAGTTTGACCTATGGATCTGTGTGTCTGTGGCATCTAGCTCCCAATCGGATGGACTGATTCCGAGACGATTTTTTTTAATCGAAAGCTAGTTTAATTGACATGGTTCTTAGCTAAGTTTCATTAAAATCGGTTCCTCAGTTTTTGAAATACTGAACTTATTTACGTTAACATTTACGCTAAATCTTCTGAATAAACACCAGTTAACCGTTGTAAAGCGAACTAAACAGTGTGTGATGGATCGCAACGGCCAGTGTTTCCAATAACCTAATTGTTAACAAGCCAGCCGCTGACGTAATGGTATTACTCTGGCAACCCGTGTGTGGCGTAGAAATACCATGTGTGGATAGATACGACTGTAAGGGCAGTCTGTGTTAAAAAAAACAGTTTATTGCAAACGGAGTCCATATTTTGCTTGTGTTAGTTCGCTTTATTTTACGACAAGGAAGGCAAACGAGCAAGTGGGTCACCTGATGATAAGTGATCACCACTGCCCATAGACACCAGCAACCTCGGGGGGGTTTGCAGATGCGTTTGCCCATAACTACACCGGCTGGAGAGTAAGAACTCTCCACACCGGAACACAACAGTGCAAGTACTGCTGCTTAGCGGCAGTATTAGCGAGTAAGGTGGTGGTAGCGATCCGGACTAACCTCGCACAAGGTCGTAGGACCTAGGTACCCGCAAGTACTTTCAATACGTCTATAACAAGTGCATGGTGTTTTAGCTGCTGCTTAAACAAAACACATCTGTCATTTGTTTTAACATTGTGTTTCTATTATCGCATCAAAATAAATTATTCCTCTTTTCATGGACTTTTAAACAATGTAGTAAACAAAGAAAATAATCAAATATAAAATAATGAAAATAATCTTTGTAACAGAATTAAAGCGAACGAATGCGGCCGAACGACAGTCGCATTGTTTCGTACAGAGCTTAATAGATATTGGTTGTAAACCAGGAGAGATGCGGAAGTTTGAGCAGATATAATTATGTGCTTGTTCGGTAGTGGAATATATTGCCAGTATAAACCCGTAGTTTATTAGGCGGTACAACCCATTTTGAAATCTGACGCTGCTGAGTAAAGTTTAAAATAAGAGTGACATGATTGGGACGTATAGTCTTTTATTTTTGTGGTGCCATAAGTTGTAGTTAAAATTTTGATTGAGTGTGGAGTTTTTGATCGATGGGGTGACAAGAAATAATTATGAACCCAATTATTCTCGATTGAGGTCATAATTATTTCTTGGATTGATTAAAAAGTCCACATTTATGTATTTTCTAAAATTATTTTTATTTCAATGGTTTTCACATTAAAATGTACATATTATTGAACCTTAAATATATAGGTACCCACCTACTTACTCACTGAATACCACAGACACTAGAAACATATTATAGCCTATACCCCGGGGTTCGAACCCGGTTTTTTAACATTCACGAGGTTTACTTATACATTAAAGTAGGTATTTGTCTGGCGTTCTGTGGTTTATTGTTTCAGTAAGTAACTAACCATTTAAAGTTTAATAATAAGGTAATTAATTGAAATAATTAAACACTTTTGATTCGCTGAAGATATTATGACTATGTTTACAATTATAGTGAATAAACACAGTATTATTATTGCGCGGGAAGGGGGGGGGGGGGGGGGGGGTTTGACCAATGACGCCTCACGTCCGAAACGTCGAGATATTTAGCTAAGAATCATCCCGATTAAACTAGCTTTCGATTAAAAAAACCACATTGAAATCGGTTCATCCGTTTGGGAGCTATGATCCCACAGACAGATACACAGGTCAAACTTATAACACCCCTCTTTTTCGTCGGGGGTTAAAAAAATAATGAATGGCCTACCTTCCCTCGAGTTCAGGTAAATTTAAACGTCCATGGTAGAAGTTGTCACGCGCGGAGTTGGAGTGAACGCAATTACGCGGCAGTACGTACGAATACGACTTGCGGGGTTTTATGATTATGAAGTGTGAATTGTGAAGGTGGCTTAGTGAGCTTTACAGCCGAGTAGTTAGGGGTCTCGGGAATTGTGCGGTTCGTGCATGTTAATTGAGCGGTTTATTTTACTTTAAATAGTTGTTCTTTAGCAGTTTTAAAGCAGTGGAGTTTAAGTAACGCTTACGATTTCTTGTCTAGTGCCTATACGATCTTCAATATATATAGGCCTTTGTGTCTGTTACAGACGATTTATGAGACCTCTCCACAGACAAACGCCGCCAGGGACAGGGTTAAAGAAACACAGGGTTGCCCAGGGCCTGTGTTACCCTCTCGGCCTCGCTGACTGTTACTACAGGAAAGGCAAGACAATACGTGTGGAGCCAGGTTGGCTGCAGGAGACTGCCGCATATTTTGGGCTGGACCCTACTCGCGCCTAACAGAGACTCCGTTCCGGGTTTGAGTTTGGAGTTGTCCTTCTCCTAGATGGGTTGCAAACCATTGCTTAGAGGCCCATCTCCCCTGTGGTGAAACGTAAAAGATGAAGGAACTCTCGCTATTGGACTTTAGTCGTCTCCTACGACACCCTAGTCGTCTGATAGGGTTGGTGCTATTCTAGGCCGGACACCACACGCGGCAATATTACATTCATAAAATATACCGAAATAGACATTTGGGTGCTTTTATATTCCTCCGCGCTTGCTCTGAGTTTTGCGGGTGGTAGGATTTTGTGCGAGGTCCATCTTACTCGCTAATCCTGCCGCTAAGCAGCAGTGCTTGCACTGTTCTGTTCCGGTGTGGAGAGTAAGACAGCCGGTGTAATTACAGGCACAAGAGGCATTTCATCTTATCTCTCTAGGTTGGCAACGCATCTGCAAACCCCCCGGGGTTGCGGGTGTCTATCGACAATGGTGATCACTTACTATCAGGCGACCCACTTTCTCGTATGCCTTAAATAAAGTACATGTTATTAGTCGGGCCGCACCCCACACATACACTATACCTAACGCCCTTGTATATCTGCGCGCAAGCATACACACCAGTGACACATTTTGCAGCGGGTGCAGTTGTGGCGAGACGTTTGCCACGCCACACGAATTGAAGATTGAACACGTTCGTTTTTTGTGGCGCGCTGGTTTGCTTTTCTCATTAATTGCCACACCAAGAAATCCGTGTCTGTGCGTCAACTGTGCGTTCGATGTGACGCGACACATACTCAAAGCAAAATTGTAGGTATACAGCATATTGTGGCAACGGGCGACATATAAGAGTTGCGTGCCATGTTGCTCCGGTGTGCGGCCTTAGTGAATATTTGAGGCTGTGGACAAACACCATCAGCTCTCTCATTCCTCGAACAAACACAAGAATAATTCTAGTCTGCTAAAATATTTTAATGGTTTGCACAACAAGAAATGCAAGCAAAATGGGCTCATTTAATATCTCAAAAGCTTCGCATTACCGTGAGTGAAACAACTGTGCAAAGTGGAACAATCTAGAGCAGTTTGACTCTCCCAAGTAGAAGTTCGCGGTAGGGATGGGGTGACCACGATGTTTTTTTTTTATATTACAGGGAGCATACAAGCAGACGAGTCACCTGATGGAAAGCGATCACCGTCATCCAGGGACATCCGTGGTTATGTGAGGAATTGTAGGAGCGTTGCAGACCCTTTGAAGGAAAGAAAGAAATATTTATTGCCACAAAAATAAAATTAGAAAACAAAACAGAATACAATTCACAAAATACAATTTCAAAGTATTTTAAGACTAGTAATGGTCTGGAATGTTTCTGCAGTAAGCGTTTTTTTTTATTACTCCTACACTTATGTTAAGGTAATTTGGGTTTGGAATTTATTCCTGCAAGCGGGACAGCAATATCTACTAACGCGCATGTCAATGGAGAGAAGGCTTGTCAAAATAGGCTCAAAACGCGCCGTGAAAGCAACAAAGCGTTTTTAATTGTTCTAAGTACCTATCTTACCGAATATACTAGTGTTGATTTGGTTTTTATGTAACCAAAAAGACGAACAATATTCAAAAACAAAGAATTGAAAAGTCGTTCTTAAATCACAAAATAGTAAAGCGCGCCAATACAACAGACTTGTCGGTTGCTTTTGTAGCTTCAAAATTTATCCTGATTAATGCAGCCTGAAAAATAATTACAAAGTTTGAAGTCTACGTAATTCCTTGCCATTAGTCTTCTACAATAAATAGACGCGCAACTAACGATTCCATAAGACGCTTCATTGGCCAAACGAGATTCCGATTGCAAGGGCTCTTCGAAAATCAATTCCGATTATGCAAATCGACTAAACGAGATCTCGATTAAACCCCATAAAACGATTAAGTCTTGCTCATCACTACGCCGCATTTTAATCTAAACAAACTTGTTTATGGGCTATTGTTTTGTTTGAATTACTTTGTTGTTTGAAGAGTTATGAAATTTGTTACGTTTCGCTTTGGAATAATAATATATGTTGTTTAATTGTGTTTGAGTGAAAAATTTGCAGTTGACTTTTCAGTCTTGGCATTTAAACATACATTAACTGCCAGTACGGAGTCACGGTTTCAAACTAGCCCTATTTCACCAACGATAAAAATGACAGTTTACAGTTATAATTGTAAACTTGAAGAGTTTTTGTTTTAACGCGCTTCATATTGGCAATGAAGTTTAGATTGAATTGTCATTGTACATTAAGTGGCAGTGGGCGGGGTACGTTGCTCGAAGGACTGATGGCCGATGGGGTCAGAAGGTTCTCGAATGGCGTCCGTCGCGAGCGGCGACCTGGTAACGATCGCGGGATCGCGGTGGATGCGGAAAGCACAAAACAGGTCCGAGTCGAGAGCCTTGGGTTGGGGGAGGCCTATGTCCAGCAGTGAACGTCTTTCGGCTGATATTATGACATGATAATGAGTCAAAAATAGTGTCTAAAGCATTAAATTTAGTCTAACGTCAGTAACCGCGGGTGTTTGCAATACCATTCTGCGTAACGAAGTTAAAAATCACTCCGCATCTACTACGCCAACTTCCTTGTAAGTAACTGCATGAATGAAACCAATCAAATTAGATTTGCACTCTGACGTCAGCTGATTTAAGCCTTGCGCTGCATGCGGGTATTAAACGTTGCCAGCGGCAGCTTGGAGCGACACCCCTAATGACCTGCCAGACGCACTGACAGATTTATCGTTTATACTAATTTATTAGTTTCTGTTATCGTTAGATCAAAAGTGACAGGTAATTTTTTTATATTTATTTTGCATTATTTGTTCAGAGTTGCAAAAGAGCTTGGTCGATGCAACTTGTCACCAAAGGGCTGGCAGTTTTCTCTCTCAAAGAATCAGCATCGCTAATCAGCACATATGGTAATTAATATGGCAAGACATTGACATACCGGTCATGGAGACAGATTTTATGGAACAAAAATCCCTGAAATGTCTTTATCCATGAAGAAAAACGGATATTTATGTTTGTATGGAGAGACGACTATTAAGATATAATTATGTATTTGTTAGTCGATGGCTGAAACCTCGTCGAAGCTTAAATGGATCAAATCACCATACTACATGGCGGAAAATTTGTCTTCATGTCCCGAAAAGTCACGGACCAACCACCCTATGGACACCGCATCTTCTATAATTTACTTAGAAAGTCATTACGAAAAAAGGGACGGGGGAATGCGTCGTGATTAGTTCATAGCTTGTCATCTCGCTTGTCATCTGGTCAAAAGTGACCCGCGATTGGAGGCTAGAGAGATTTATAGGTGCAAATGAGCATATGCGTTTCGGAAACGTTCGCCCTGACATTGGGTGTCCAGAGGATGGCTGGTCCGTGCAAAAAGTAATCAAAGTTTCCTTAGAGATTGGAGACTTTTTTCCACACCAGGTGAGATGTTTGCAGAACATCAAAGTAAAATTATAACTGAAAAAGTTTTCATGCAAAAATTTATCAGCACAAAGTTCAACCACCTCAAAATTTATTCATAGCTAAAAATCCTACTGTAAACTAGCTAGTTCAGAATAATTCCCTCTAAAGCCTTTACGCTATTGTGCGGAGGTGTCTGGATTGGGCCCACAATAGCCCATTGTTGTATTGTGGGACGGTGGACGTACCTTTCGATATTTTGCTTCGTTATTCCGTGCATTGTGGCACTTGAATGCTTAATTTGGAGCGAAAATTATGCTTAGAGTGCGATTTTATGTGGAATAGCTTAGAGAGAAGCTCTTTTTCAAACCACGATCCAAAAAGAGGGCTGTTATAGGTTTGACCTGAGTATGGGTGTACCTGTGTATGTCTGTGGCATCATATCTTCCAAACGGACGAACAAATTTGGGTACGGCTTTTTTTAACCGAAAGCTAGTTTAATTGAGATGGTTATTTTATTAGCTAAGTTTCATTGAAATCGGTTATGGCAAGGTTTTCGTAACGAGTTTCCACTCCGATAAAAAAAGGTTATTGTAAGATTTCCTGTCCATAAACAATCAGTAAAAAGAAACAAGTCTTTTTGGGGACCTAACGGCCATCATTGATTATATTTTTGATATTAGTATTCGAGTACCTACTAATTATGAGCCAAAGCTGTTAGTCATAATGACATTTCCGGTTTTTGTTGCAGACACCAGAAAACCGTTTCATACCTTTGCCATCTTCGGCTTGGTATCCTTTTTCTAAATACAAAAAGGTTAATTTCTAAACAAATTAAATTTTATGTGGTCTAAACAAAACTTTTACCACAGTTAAACCCAGTAAGTGATTTTCAAAGAACGCACTAACTTGCGTTCTCTGTACTCGGCAGTTACTGCATATAATATGATCATATCACGTCACGCCATTGCGAAAACATTAAGATTTCAGATTCAAAATTTCTATTTTTTCATAACTTCAGTGCCTTGATCATTTATTTTAATTTCATTCTATACAGTCTTTTGAAAGCATATTTTGTTTTAACTTTTAACAGCATTTTTTTTGTCGCTTTAAAATTTTGGCTTATTTGGTCATCATCATCATCATGTCAGCCGAAAGACGTCCACTGCTAGACATAGGCCTCCCCCGAGGCTCTCCGCTCAGACCGGTCTTGTGCTTTGCATCCACCGCGGTCCTGCGATCTTTATCAGGTCGTCGCTCCATCTTGTTGGAGTCTTATTTGGTGTTAAGAGACTGTGCAGGAAACATTAAAATTGTTATAGCAATTTTAACGTAGTCAGCGTAATTATGGATAGTTTACCGGTGCGAGAGATCCGTAATTCATCCAAATAAAAGAATAATAATTATGTAATTTCGTATTGAAGCTCCCTTCCCACGCGGGTCCAGTGCGGATTGGGCATATCACACACGTCATTGAATTGCTTCGCAGGAGTGTGCAGGTTACCTCACGATTTTTCCTTTACCGAAAAGCTTGTGTTAATAAATTACAAATGTAATTTCACACATAGTTCACACTCACTCATAATCTTTCACATTTATAATACTAGTACGATGTTAACTAGTTAAATTCCAGGAAATTTACGTTCTGTACATAAATCTGAATCTGAATAGTTTAGACGTTAGTACATTCTCCACACAAATTTCGCTTAGAAACTAGTTAGACATTTCAGTTGGTTCTGAGAATGGGGTCTCTTGCTCCATAGACAGACTGGCAATAAAGAGTGATATTAACATACTATATATTAGCATTAGAGTAATATAAGATGATTGTTATTACCTACATTGTAGAATATTTACATATGGATTAGGGTTGTGTAAAACCTTATTAACTAGGATTAGGTATTTCTTAACTCTAATTAATTAATTATTAATCATGTCGGGATTAATAAATATCGGAATAAAAGGAGAGAGTTAAGATTGCGTAAAATTTAACTTGTAAGATTTAACCTTAAAACGCAAGTAATAATCTTGTAAAATAACCTCATTCAAATCGGTTCAACTGTTTAAGAGCTACGGTGCCACACAGACACACGTAGCAGTCCAACTTATAACACCCGCCTCTTTTTGCATGGAGGGTCAAAAATAGGTGTGCAATATTTTCCTGCGGGCAAAAAAAACACTTAAAAAATTGTCGCACAAAACGTAAACTGAAATGAGAATCATAACTTTCCGCTCAGCAAACAGGTTGGGGTATGTACAAGCAATAAATCGTAGGTAGATTGCACGTTAACGCGTTTCGTAGGGAAAACAAATATGTACATAGCTTTATGGGGGGAAACAAAAAAGGGAAGATCCGGCGTTGTAATATGCAAATCTAACGTTTTCCTGAAGCACCACCCGCATAAATATGTACTGTACTGTTTGGATCGCTAAGGTTGACTTGCGTTGCGGTCCCTTTCACCAACGTTACAATTGTCAGTTTGCAATGACAATTCGGTGTAAATTGCTGACTTAAATACCTTTTGTTTTATCGCGATCAAGGACGATAAAACCAAGAGGACTGCCAACGGCTATACAATGTCGCGTTCCTGTAAAATAATGAGCCTGCTGTAGCTAGTTTCATTATAGAGAGGTCTCTGTGCCATTAATTTTGTATGACACTTAGACCTCTGGCTAACTCAATAGCGCCATCTATGAAGTGAAAGAAAAAACGAATTTAGGTGGCGTTATTGTGTTAGCCAGAGGTCTAAATGTCATACCAAATGAGTGGTACAGAGACCCCTCCGTAGTAAAACTAGCTACAGCAGGCTTATTATTTCAAAGGAACTATCAGTCCTCTTGGTTTTATGGTCCTTGATCGCGATAATTAAATGAAAGCAGATCGAATTGTCATTGCAAACTAATATCCAATACTTTTCGTTTATTTATTACTTACTTTTAGAGACTGCGTTTCTTATGAACTGAAAACAATTACTTTGCTCACCCGCGACCATAACTGGCAAATATATGTTTGCATGCAACACCTCCGCTTCCACTGCTCAAATCAACACATGTCACACAGACTCAACCATCACCACTACCACTACCACGAAACACCAGACATATCAAAGCACCAGGACAAACTTTCAGCATGCCACCATCTACACTACTGACATTATGCAAACCGTGTACCTACTCAATTTAGTTAATCACAAAAGCAAAGCACCCACTAATATTCTTATCATATGCGTTTTTATCATAATGATTATGTATAAATTATGTGCTTATACGCTGAGTCAATTAAATAAGTCATTAGATATTAGTGAACTAAAACGAATAGTGTTAGCGCGCATACTTAGGTACATGACGCAGCAAATACGCTACAATTTCTTAGCCAGAGGCATAGGGAGGCAGAAAACTATGTCGAGGTATAGATCCTCTAGTGTAATCTTTGACACAAGAAAACGTCTCGATCACGTTTGCGTTAACGTCTGAAATAAGGTAAGCGTCCACATGTCGGTATCGTACGCAACGGACACATCGCACGCAACGAAAACAACAAGTGGACGCACTTATATGAGTTTCTATACAAAGGATACAACGATCCGTTGCGTGCGATGCATCCGTTGCGTACGATACCCACATGTGGACGCTTACCTTTACAATGGGAAAATTGGCAGTGCCTCTAGCGGCACATATCGACAACAAACTAGTCTCATAGTTTTAACACTTTAATTAAAGCAAACGCGTTCGAGACATATTTTTAGGGTTCCGTACCTCAAAAGGAAAAAACGGAACCCTTATAGGATCACTTTGTTGTCCGTCTGTCTGTCTGTCAAGACCCTTTTTCTCTGGAACGCGTGGAGGTAGCATGCTGACATTAATATCAAATACTCAAGCCTGCGGTCCCTTAAAGCCGTGAAAAAATCAACCTTCTAAATCAACGCAATCAAAAGATACAGTCATTAAAAAATCTATTTCCATACAAATCGCCGTTCTGAGAAAACCTAATGGGTACTTCCAGTTGTCCTAGAAACTTGAAATTTGGTATGAAGGTAGCTCTTATAGCACAACTACTCGGAAAAGTCTCAAAATTTTTATGTCTGTCTGTAGATTTCGCAGACAAATATAAGTTGACCCCACACTGCGTACATTTTGCTTAGGAGCAGGGCTCTGCTAACACTGGACTTCTTAAAACACTGGGGAAAAGCGTTAAAATCTTTCTACGGAACCCTCGTGCGGAAGTCCGACTCGCTCTTGGCCGGTTTTCGGTTGTCAATTACACTACTCGTTCAGATTTAAAGGCTAGCTATCCAGTCACCATAGAGTTGGGTCGTCCCCGAGCGATGTTTGTCAAATAAAAGCGGTTTGTGCGTGATCTAAATCAGTCCGGGAGTTGTTTACATTCTTAAATTTGCCAATCTTCATACGTAATGAAGGGATCTCACACACATTATAAATCCTTTAAGATTAAACCATTAGACCACATACTATATCTATCATAGACTAATGTCCGGCCATTGGAATCATGACCTCAAGTAAAAGTTTCTCACAGTAAGCGTCATAATCTTCGTTAACAGGGCATTTTCTGTGTAAAGGTTTCAGTGGATAACGAATGAAATGTTTGGAATATAATTACGAACATACTGTTATTTTTAAAGCCACTCGTAAATATTTAATACGACAGAAATGCATAATTAAAATTAATTTGCCGTACCTAATTACAAAACATTGGTCATATAACTACAATAAAGTTTGCGTGAAGATTAATACATTTTCTTTATAAAGGCATTTAATTTTTTTAATACACCTAGTTCCAATTTTAATTCATACATTTTTCACCAAGAAAGCTAATTTATAATCCGAATATTTCCGAATAAGGACGCCAGAATAAACAATCTGTCGTTAATTGGCGAGATTACCCCGCAGCAGCCTAATTCTGGGAGTGCTTAGTGGCGCTTACATGTCTTACAACTCTAAGACAAAGAGATTTTCGGAAAATCAGCGGAGTTGAAATTTGTGGGGAAATTTTACTAAGTAGGGTATTCGGAAGGTACTGATTGACAATAGATGTTTTGGAATTGTGGCTCCGTACTTATTGTTCCATATTTACTTATTGCACGTGGGTTTAGATTTTGATGTTGCTTGGAATGTTGGACTTCCTAAAAATTCTCGTGAACATTTGCAAAGAAGAAGTGCCGATGTTGTAATTGACACAATTCATACAAATATTTTGTGCATTGATGGCAAGAGAGATTATGGCATTGTACTTGTGCCATGGCAACTAGAACGGCCCTTAGCAACATTACGCTTTAAACTTAGGTGCGCCTCTAAAGTTGTTCAGAATGTGGCTTTCCACAGCCCACTCCCACATTCCAGTTAGTCTCTGTTCGTTCAATTATTTAGACCAAAGCTATCTTTCAAACCGATACTAAGCCACGATATTTGATGCATTCAACAAAAAACAAAAAAACTATCACAAGAGTACAGTACAGTCTATGAAGATAATTTACATGGTTTACCTCAAGGCAGTGTTCTAAGACCGCTATTGTTTTTGGTATATGTTAACGAGTTCCGACCTCAGAGAATCAACGACTTCAGTTCAAATGTGACATAATTGTTTTCTAGCTGTATTCTCAAAACGAGCACATAATTACGTCAAAGGGGCAAAAGTTTATAATCATTTACCAGATAATACAATGGGTGCGCAAGTCAAAAATTAACTAAAATATTTTTTAGTGGGTAGGTAGTTTTTATACCTAAGTACCAGAAACGCTTACTTAGATGAAAATCATAAACTTTATATATATTTAGAGTCAAGTTAATATATATTTTTTTCAAACTATGTATTACGTCTGAAATGGACAGACTGTTGACACTGTTTTATTAGAAATGTTCATTTATTTATTTATTTCAAATACTTTCACATTGTACACAGTTTTGGCAATACACACTTCCCCTAACAAGTAATTGACTTCACTCCAGGCGCATTTAAAATTGACGCAAACTGTAATGAGACGCAACAAGCAGTCGTTACACTGGCGCCGTCCTCCCTGTTTCTTCTAAGCATAAAGCTTACACAAAGCGACACATGCTTCCAAAATTATCAACATCATTCACATCTGCAACGACTTGGTTTAATCGCAACGTAAAATAATCACGAAACATTACATATTCATGTTTGTTATTTAAACAATAACACACTGGCACCCGGTAAATTATTTTGACGTGCAACTCCAAAGTTGATTGTTTTTGACGTTAACTTCAACTTTTGAGTGAGGTGCGGAAGCATGATCGCATGGCGTAACTTATTTTTTGCTGAATCCTCAAACTTTGTGACCCTACCTCCATGACAGTTTACTTTACAGTGTGCACAGTAAACAAAAGCTCATTTATCAAACTTGAACTCAAGCCTTAAACTTTTTTGACAGAGTTAATTTAATTTGTTGATAAGATTATTTTTGTAACCGGCGCAGGTTTGGGAGTACGTTTTCAAGTACATAATTTTTAAAAGTTCATAACAGCGGGACATTGTGACAACGACAGAAATTTATCTCTTAACGGACACCCTTGCCAAGCATAAAATTACAGGTAAAAAGTCACTAGTGAAAACATAAAGGGTCGTTTTAACCGTTTTTGCCGATTCTAAATTTAAAAATTTAGATACTTAATTCTAATTGCAAATATTGACATAAAGTCACCACCTATTGTAAATTAGGACCAATTAATTACTCGTCTACAATTTACATTATCAAGTTCTAAGCCTATACCTATCCCAAGCACACACCCCGCCACCAAACATCAGCTCAGTTTAAAAATACGCGACTAACATAATGCATCTTAACTTTACCGTTTTTCACCATCCATCAATTTGGAAACAGCCGTCAAGACATTTTTTGTACCGTATTTAGGGTTCCGTACCCGACTAAACCTAGACTGTCTGTCAGTACTGTATTCCCGAAAAGTAAAATGAGGTCCCGACTTAAGACACATTTTATTCCTTTTTCAAAAATGCTATCGTAAAATGCGTCACACATAAGCGCCAAAATTACTGTTGTCCTAAGAGCCAGTTTTACAACACTCAAACAATTTATTCATATATCCTATATAAGAAATAAATGTGACGATGCGTCCGTTAGTTCTAACAAATTAAACAGAGGCTGTATGACAGATACCTGTCAGATATATTTATTGGAGGGGGATGAAACAGACGGTTATTGTGCTTAAATACCGAAAGTGAAGTCAAGCTCGAGGATGGAACCCTCCGACTAGTACTAGGTTTACCGTTTTCTAAACGCAAGCAACGCCAGCCCCAGATGTTTATCGCCGTGGCCGGTGGGCCGGATAATCAAGCGGCATTTGTCAATGCGGAAATCGGAACGGATTGATTCGATTATCTGAACATATAGATAAATCTTCCGTTTAGTGATTTATATGAAGCTTAAAGCGAAGTGTTGGCAGGGCTCATACGGTGACTGTTCATTCTTAGCTATCATCAGTAAATACTTAAGTACTTAGTAGATGTTTTTCGGTTGTTTGCTGATGACATTGATGATTTATTTTACTGTTGTAGCTTTTCTTTGACTAGTATAAATCACACGTATGAAACGTATTCAAAATATTAAGTTTTTAAATTTCTTGATTTATTTTCTTGAGTGGCGCCCAACATGGGACTAAGTGTAAGAGAAAAAATATTAGATTTTACTTTTTTTGGCTTCCATAACAATGTACATGTTACGTTTTATAGACAATCTTGCAATTTAATTCTAACTCGTTGTATTACTCGTGGTTATAATACAGGAACTAAATGATATTATCTATTACATAGATCATTAGAGTAATACGTTGAAGTAAAACAATCTGGGGCCTAAAATTCATACATATTTTTTTCAACAACACATACTTGTAATCATAACATCAAAATAACTTTGACATGACATACAATAAAAGAGATAAAATTTTATTTATTTATAGGGATTTATGAATCGATGCAATCGGTCTCAAAACGTACAGAGACAACCTTCCCTACTCCACTCTAAATGCAGTCACTAAACCTTGAAAACTTACAACCTGTACCTTAATGAAAGTGCATAAGATTCGTTTTCTAGGTGACTTCGTAATACCAAAGGCAAACGTTAATTGGATTGTCGCATGAGCGTTTTTAATTAGCCGAAGCGACTAAATTCATTTCGAGTATATGTCGATTTCGTAATTGACTGTTTGTTCAGTCGTTTATTCCGTTTATGTAGATATGAGTGTGATTAAGCAATTGATTAGATTGGCTTGTTATCGAGTATTATTCCTTTATCTATCTCTTTTACATAGGGCATGATTTGTTTGGGACGAAAATCTTCAGTTTCATCATTTAATTACAGACATCTCTGTGCCTACTAACTCATAGGCCCGTTGTATTTTTTTCATGCATTCAAGTAACAGCTTGTTCATCACTGTACTATGTAGTGAATAGCACCATCTATATGAAATATCTCGCAACGAGATATAAGCCACTCTCCATCGGAACTAATCAGCAATAATTATATACTTTGGTAAAACAGAAACAAATAAAAGAAATGTTAATACTGTAAAAAAGAGATAAGTACAAAGAATGCAGAAATAAAAAGATGCTCCATTGCAATCACGACACAATGAATGTTGGGCTGTTATAAAATATAATTCACTTTTCAATATTCCTGATTTGATAATACTTTTAATATTTGTGACATCAAATTTTTTGGATGCTAATAATTAGCTAAGTGTGCTCTATTTTTAACCGACTTCAAAAAAAGTAGGAGGTTCTACGTTCCACTGTATGTTTTTTTTTTTTTTTTTTTTATGTATGACCATCGATTACTCCGTCAATTGTAGACCGATTTTCAATTTTTTATTTTATTTGAAAGGGTATACTCCTGAGGTGGTCCCAGTGTCACCAAGTCATGATCTGATGATGGGATCTCAGGGAACTCGAGGGCAACCCTCAAATTTTGTAGGCACGTATCATGTGTTTCATATATTTTCTAAGGCTATTCAAGTATTTGCGTCCGGTAGTCATCATCTTATGTTGATGAGCTGATGATGGAAGGTACAACTCCTTAACGGTTAGGAGTTGAGGATAATTCTGAAAATGTTAAATCAACGCAAAATTGTGAAATAAAAATCTTTTAACAAAAAAGTAAAACCGCCTTCAAAAAAAAACCTTTATCATTATTTTAGAGGATTATTTTACGTTTTTTTTCTAAGGTTTTTTTTTTGAAGGCGGTTTTACTTTTTTGTTAATTACTTTAGCTTAATACCTTTCATTTCATTGCGAAACTTTTCAAATCTATAAAACAATCCGATTATTCATACCTATCTTATTCTTACTTTTAATGGTTGTTCACAGTCGAAGTTCCGAGGAGAACCAATAGTGCAACCTCTGATGCCAAATAGTCAATCACATAACCATTTGTTTTTGGAATCTATACAGATGGATGCACTTTTATTACCACGTTGTTTACGACGATCGATCGTAAGCCGTTCTCATTTATTCAACAACAAGGGACCACTGAGAACGTTATACTATGGATCCCTATGAATGTGCTGTACTCGTTAATTTGTTATGCGTTTGAGTTGGTCCGTATTGGAAGATGTTTGAAAAAATTGCCTCAACTCTCGTAGCGGACGGAGTTATTTGATTAGTAATTCAAAACACAATACTAGTTTTTGTAGCTACGCGTGTTTTATTTGTAGTTTAAGCAAGTAATTGGTAATACATGTGGTCTAATTTTTTGTTCAAAACTTGTTGTTTCCGAGAAATCATGAAAGATAGACTTTAAAGCTAAAAAAGTCTTACCATAGTTTCCACGCAGTCCAAGCAAGGCACAAGTAACAAGTACACAATTTCTATTTTCTTCTATTCAGATACCTACTTCAAGATACAGAGCCCCGAGCATAAATATTCGAATTCTACGCAACGTAATCCAGTGGAGCTTTATTGAGAAAAATTCTATGACGTTTAAAACAGCGCCCCCGTGAGCGTATTTGATACTAAAATTTAATACAAAGTTTTTCGATGGCGACACGATAACATTTACATTACGAAGGATTCGAATATTTGTGCTTGGTGCTCCGATTAAGTAAATAACATTTCGAGATGCGTCTCTTTTCAGATCACGTAGCAATTTTATTGTCTACCCACAATATAATTTAGGCCTGCAAGGACAACACTGGACTTTTCCTTTATATTGTTGTGGATGGTCTAACACCGATAAGGTTGGAATAAATAACTACTAAAGTCGCATTATGAGATTTAGGGACACGAAATGTAGCTTACAGGTCTACAGAGTATTAGTTGGGGTTTTATTTCGAAATCTGCGCATTTTATTCCTTGATTTCTTCTTCCAGAGACGGCCACTTCTGATCACTTGTTTTTTTTATACGACAAAGAAGGCAAACGATCAAGTGGGCCACCTGATAGTACCTAAGTGATCACCACTGCCCATAAACACCTGCAACCCCGGGGGGTTCGAAGATGCGTTGCCAGCCTAGAGAGCTAAGATGAAACGCCTCTTGTGCCCGTAATTACACCGGCTGTCTTACTCTCTACACCAGAACACAACAGTGCGTGCAAGCTCTGCTGCTTAGCAGCAGGTATATCGAATAAGATGGCAGTAACGATTCGGACGGACCTCGTATAAGGTCCTACCACCCGTAAATCCGTAAATTTCCGTAACAAACGGTCACAGTTTTTTTGCATCTACTGGTATCCAACGATCTTATACAAGTCGTCTGTGAATCTTGCAGGATTAACATTAACCATAAAAACATTTTATTTACATAATAAAAGCAATTTACAATTACATTAAATCTAAGTTAAAACGAAATAAACTAAAACTTAAAACTAAATTAAATCTAAATAAGGCCCCCGTGGCACGGTGCGCAAAAGGCTGGCAGCGTTGCCACGCTGAATAGCGATGCTGATTCTTTGAGAGGGAAAACGTTCTTTTGCAACTCTGAACACCAGAACCACACATTAACCATTAACATTAAAATTGATGCTAGCGAGAGACGTAACGCTGCTGATTAAAGTTTCTCTCCGACGTTGCAAGCTGCAGCTTTCCACCCGACTGCCGAAGGAGGGTTATAAGAATAAGAATAAGAAGTCCTTATTTCGCAACAGCAACATAATAAGACACAGTTTCAAAGGGAATCCACTCAGCATTCTTGGGGTCACTAAAGGTGGCTCGACGCTGATATTACGTGGATCCTGGTTGACATGCGATAGAGGCGCACGACACGCAGCTATCGCAAGCCCACGCTAACACGCTACGCACTCCAAATATTACACAAGCTCACTCAAACAGTTATGGTTTTCAAGCGTACGTATGTATGTACGTTATAATACTCATGTCTAATTATTTGGCATGCACTACGGCCTGCCCCCCTACTACGAAGTGCAAAATTCGAACTCCGTATCGTGCCGTCCCGCTCACGCTAATATTATTTAATACGAAAGTGAGCGGGCCGGCTCGATACGAAGTTCGAATTTTGCACTTCGTAGTAGGGGGGGGGGGGGGGGGGGCTGAAACGTTGGACGGATTTCAATGTGGTATCAGATAGATACAGAGATAACTTACCTTGAATATTATGAGGAGTGCAGGCGTGGTGGTTTGCGTCGTGGTTTGCCCCCGGCTCCACTTCTTATAATATTCAAGTTGTTCGCCACAACATCTACATATACCTACCGCTACCGCTGGTGGGGCGGCCTCTACCGCTGAGACCCTCAAGCAGCGCAAAATTCCAGCTTAGGGCAGGGGCACATTTTTGCGCCGTTTGCTGTAAAGCTTAGACCCATTGGGTCCGGACGTGAAAGATATTTTTGGAGAGATCTCTTCGCGCCTGGTCCAAATGACAGGTGACCAGAAGGCTGACAGCTATTTCGACCAGTGCCTGAGCCTGGCTATATACAGCGCGGTAATGCTGCCTGTCTTCTGCGAACCATGTCTACTGGAGATAATTTAGACTGTATGTTTTACTAGTAATTCATAATTACTGGTGTTTTTTGTTGTAACATAATCACAATCCTCAGAATGGGAAAGACAAAAGCCTCATTAATTTCAAAAACACGATAACTAAGTTATAAAGATGGTGTTTAAGACTTAACTCACCTTGTTACACAAAGACACCCCTAGAGGGCGCTGTGCTGTTCAAACTTCTTGCAAGTGTTTGTTTCTCTCATAATGTACTAGCCATTTGAATCTTTTTGTATTTTTGAGCAATTTGTGTGGAGTTAAGCCAGGTTATACATTTGTTTAGATTGTTTCACGGTGTTTAATTTTGGTATCCCTTCGAAACCAGAGTACGAAATTTGTACAGATGGCAAATCAAACAGCACAAGAACCTTTACCCTATTTGGGTAAAATGTTCATTCATAACGAACTTGATAATAAAATAAATACTTATCCTAAATTAAAACTAAAATAGAACTACGTAACTAAAACTAAAATATCCCTGAAAAAGATATGGTAGGGGCCAAAGATACTGGCAGTGTTCCCTGTTTTTTTAATGGCTGGGCTTAACATTATTGTCAAGAGAAAGCTGCCAGCTCTGGTTCCCAGTGACGTCGACAAGCCTCTTGATATTTAACATGATTTTCATTAAACTTCTTAAATTACATTAAGTCTAATATAAAACCTTTCAGACGTGAAAATAAATTAGACTAAGAAAGGCTTAAATAATTTCTGAGCTTAATTTTTGTTTAAAGTCCTCGACATCGGAGTGGTTACTAATTGCACCAGCTCGCAAAATTAACCAACGAGAAATTAGTTGAGTATACCTGTCACCAAAAATATGGCCAACTTCTAACTTTATCAATGACCTAACACTTGATGAAGTTGTATTATATATTCAAGTAATTTATTTACGTACCTACGTAGATGTTAAGAGAGGGAACAATTTAATTTCACTGTGAAAAGTACGGGGTCAGTGTGTAATTTATTTAAAAATTTAAGTGACAAGCGAATGGCGATAATTTAAAATACATTTATGAAGCACCGTGAACTACAATATTTTAAAATATACTAACTGAATCTTGATACTTGATAGACAGCCATGCCATTCATTTTTAAGCAATTATTTAAATCGATTATTTAAGCCGTGATAGCCTAGTGGTTTGACCTATGGCCTCTCAAGCAGAGTGTCGTGGGTTCAAATCCCGGCTCGCACCTCTGAGCTTTTCGGAATTTATGTGCGGAATTACATTTGTAATTTATCATGAGCTTTTCGGTGAAGGAAAACATCGTGAGGAAACCTGCACACACCTGCGAAGCAATTCAATGATCAGCACTGGGTCCGCGTGGGAACTATAGCCCAAGCCCACTCATTTTGAGAGGAGGCCTGTGCCCAGCAGTGGGACGTAAAAAAGGCTGCTGATGATGATGATGATTTACATCGATTATAAAGTCACGACCACAGACTAAAGATTAAAACAAGTCCGTATGCTCAAAAGGTACAAGCTTAAGGACAAAAGGAATAAACTGACTATAACGAAACTGGGGTTAGCTAAGTGAAAGCTATTGTTAACTAAACCTAGATTAGTAACAGTTGGGTTAATAAGGGCAACAAAGCTGACAATGACTAAGAGGTTCAACGCTATCACGAAAGAAAAGGCACAGCTAAAAGCTAGGATTACACGTTAATTCATAACTGTGTTAGAGTCCAAGTCAGTTACTTGGTTATGAAATTTGATACTTCAATGTTAAATAGTAGGTGCATAGGTTTTGGTTCGAAAATTAATTTTTAATACCAGCTTTTTACTGATTGAAATTTTGGTGACTGTACATGCATTGTCATCCGATATACATCATCATATCAAATTATATCAGCCGGAAGACGTCCACTGCTGGACAAAAGGCCTCCCCGAAGGATCTCCACGACGATCGGTTTTGCGCTACCCGGAGCCAATGGCTTTCCTCAATCTTAACCACATCCAATGCCAAATTTCAATCCGACCACAGGAAGTGGGTCAAATTTATCCTGCAATTTTTTTTTACACACAGACACCGGCACAGGTGAAAGTGAATAAAAGCTTGTAATGTTTTTTGTTTTTTAAAGGGATAAGGGGGTAGGGGTTGTTAGGGGCGGGAGGGGAGGGGGCCTCAAATGGGTATCCATCTGTTGTATACCAAAACCTTCCCCAGAATGTAACAAATACTATTCCGAAAACCACGTCAAAACCGGTTCAGCCAAACGCGAGATCATTGAGGACAAACATACATACGAGGTTAATAAACAATCGACTTTTATAGCGCTTCGTGCAAGAGTAATTTAATAAGTATGGCTGTATTCCTTAGCTGTGATGTGTCAACGTAGATAGGTACCTACCCGATAGATTTTGATGCTTAGAAATACACAGTTCATAACAGACCAGCATCAGTTGTTCGTACTTAACTTGGTCGTATTTGACTAATATTCGTGTCGCCTCCCTTTCGTTTTTCACCATAAGGATAAAGGATAAAGGATGGCATGACAAACATTTGGCAAATACCGCCAAATGAAGTGCCAGCATTCAATTATTTATACAACGTGACCTTAATCTTGATTCTTGATAAAGTCGTCCAAATCTCGTCTGTTATTGGTTCCAATTTTGCACTGTCTTGTTAGTAAAGGATAAGGCATTCAAGTATCATAACTATATGAAAAAAAAAAGGTTTCGTAAGTTTTAAAAAAGACCTACGCCTTAATTATAATCTTATTTTAGGATTTCAGAACTGACTAGGCTATCCAACTGGTATGGCAAGTTGCGGGTTATTAAAATTTTTTTTTTTTAAATAATTGTGTTGTATTTCAAAAATAAATTTTATTAAGTATGCACTTACAATTTTTTTTTGCGGACATTGACGCAGCCATACATAACATTTGACTATGTTCATTGTAGCGCAAAACAGGTATTAGGCACTATTTCTATAACATGAAATCGTCCCGTGTTCTGTTCATCCCTTCGACCAGTCGGCGCCAGAACTCTGCCGCGTGTTTTATTGCCGCCCTGACCTTTACACACAATTATATGCATATTTCACATTCTCATGAACCTTGCCCGCTTTGTTTACATACGTATGTTGGCATGCTGTAAGTGAATATTTTTCTTGATAAGAATGTAATGCGTATGTAAAGTGTAGCGCGTAAGTGGAGCCAACACGTCGAGATAAAAAGATGTTTATGGGGACTCTTCCTAAAGTGGCGGTGCGGTATCGGTACGCTCAGTAAGCTCTGTAAGAGAGCTTTGTTAACCCCCGACCCAAAAGACCTGTGTATCTATTGGCATCATAGCTCCTAAACGGATGGACCGATTTCGATCCGGTTTTATTAATCGAAAGCCAGTCGATCGAGATGGTTCTTAGCTAAGTTTCACTAAAATCGGTCACCCGTTTTTGAAATATTGAAATTTAAAATTACAATATCGGGGGGTTTTCAGCTTTACTAAGTTTGTTAGGTTATGCCAATGAGATCTCTATGACTTGCTCGGTACCGGCTCGGTCACGATCATTGATGCGCTCAGTTGCTCAGTAAAGATTCAGAGCGCCTAGTGTAATCGCCGACCAGGCCAAGAAATACGTCTCGATCGCGTTCGCGTTTAACAATTCTCATACTATTTGACACTTTAACGCAAAGGCGATCGAGACGTATTTTGTGCTTTTTGATTACACTAAGGGCACTGCTCGGAGCTTACCGAGCATACCGATTTCGCACAGATACCGCATCACCAAAAAGAAGTGGTTTAAGGCGACGAAGTCAACTTTCTTAACATAAACATTGTTGGATTTTACACATTGAACGACTTTACAATACGATACAATAAAAATTACAAGAACTCTTTGCTGAACACCACATAATAAGCAAAACAAAAAAATAGGTACAAAGAAAACGCAAGATAGCAAAGGGCGGCCTTATCGCTACAGAGCGATCTCTACCATCTAATGGCATAGGAAAGAACAGATTAAAACAGGTGATGCTTTTTATTACGGAATGAAATTATTGGATTTAATTCATAAGGTCATAGAAACCATTCGCATAGACAAACTCGATAGCTCTCGACATAACAGCCACAGTCGAACCGCTTACGAACGTGTTAACATTGGCTGCGGCTAAAGCTATTATTTTCTGTGAAAACAGATAGAGCGCATTCTGAAATTTACTTACATTACAATGTCATCAGGTTGTCGCAGCTTAAATATCTAAGTATTATTAACCTAACAAATTAGAAAAGTTGAAAAACCCCTGACATTGTCATTTCAAAGTTCAATATTTCGAAAACGGGTGAACTGATTTTAATGAAGCTTAGCTAAGAACCATCACGATCAAACTAGCTTTCGATTGAAAAAAACCGCAACGAAATCGGTAAGCACGTTTGGGAGCTATGATGCCATATACACAGATACACAGACACACAGATACACATGTCAAACTTATAACACCCCTCTTTTTCGTTGGGGGTTAAAAAGTAACCGATAGTGATGTGAGCCACTTCAAAAACATTATT
This sequence comes from Clepsis dumicolana, assembly GCA_963691665.1. Classification (NCBI taxonomy): domain Eukaryota; kingdom Metazoa; phylum Arthropoda; class Insecta; order Lepidoptera; family Tortricidae; genus Clepsis; species Clepsis dumicolana. The sequence goes on along the minus strand of OY829524.1, from coordinate 8,606,085 downwards.
TCGTTAAGATTTATCGAATCATTTTATCGAAGCGAAAGCAAGTGTCCGGTGACTTCTAAGTTTTCTCTTTTTCCGGCTTAAAGTACCCCTAGTAATAAATCCCCGGCTCTTATAAGTATGGGATTAAATAGTCGCTCTGCCGTTGCCATCGACTTTTAATATCTTATGTATGAAATGTCCCGAAGATTTAAGTATGTACGGAGCTTTTGATCGGAGTTTTAGTTTATCTGGTGCTTCTGGTCGACGAAAATAAAACAAACACTCGTTCGTACAATATAAAATAATACAAGAACTGTTTTTTAACCCATGACGAAAAAGAGGGGTATTATAAGTTTGACCTGTGTATCTGTCTGTGGCATCGTAGCTTGCAAGCGGATGGACCGATTTCGATGCGATTTTTTCAAATCGAATGCTAGTTTGATCTAGATGGCTCTTAGATAAGTTTCATTAAAATCGGTTAACCCGTTTTTGAAATATTGAACTTCGAAATAAGAATGTCGGGGTTTTAAACTTTTCTAACTTGATTATAATTACAAACAGAACAGAATAAAGGTTGAACAGAAAATACATGGCAGCAACCCTGCAGAAATGGCCTATGGCTGCAGAGCGAACTCTTTGCCGACGAAACTGGAATAAAGAAAATAACAGTTTAACATAGGTTTCGCAATTCGTGTGTCCATTGGGTTGCGGTTCATATGTAACATAATTTAGGAGGGACAAACGAACATGCACTTTGTTCCATTGACGAATAGTCTAACTGAGATCCGGCCATATGCGTTGGACAACGGATAAGAAACTTGAGGGTAGGCGATGTATGTACATGCGTGATCACAGTGCGCCTCATAATAAAGTTTTCGTCTATGAATAGAAGCACTTAATTTACTAAAGGCTAGCTTATGCTCCGCGGCTTTGCCCCCGTGAAATATTTCAAAATGGGCTAGTTCCCTATCCCGTGTGAATTTCGAAAAATCCCTTCTTAGTGCACCTCTATGGGACTCAAGGTAAACGTTTGTCTCTAAGTCTAGTGTTTTAGGCTGTGCGTTGTTAGTCAGTAAAGGTACTGCTTTATAGGTATATATTTTCCTTTATTGTATAACTGGACTACGGCTGTCTGAAGCGAGCCTATTGTACAATAAAAAATAAACAACTAATTAAAAACAAACGCGCGCTATTAATTTCCAATCATGAACATCTGCAGTGTTTACATACAATCGTTCAATTATTTTCAGACCTTCGCCATATTTGCCCGTCTCTTGACCGATTTCGATGGCACTGAATACACACGACCCAATTTCAGGACAAGTATTTGTTTCAGTAAACAAGTGTTTCCAATTTGATCAATTTATCGAGTGTTTGACTTTGGGATTGTTGGCTTCGTGTAATCTGCATTAACCCGGCGGATATTTATTAGACTTTGCTGATGATGGGTAAAGTGGTTCGAAGTATTGGACTAAGATATTTGTTGAGGAGCATTACCAATTTGCGTTTAATTTAGGGGGGGGGGGGGATTGTCTAAGTGGGTATTTTTACTGACGCGTAGAATGCATGAAAGGAAGAATAAGTTTTTTTTTGTAAATTTCAATTTTAATAAGTATCCAATTAATGTCAAATCGAGTCGATTCGACCACTGCAACTGGAATTGGGCTAGATTTTACTCGCAAGATTCGAACCAGACTAACGTACAAAAATAAACTAAAATGCAAGTTAATAAAATGCTTCATTACCAGCCTTTTTTACTTTCCACTGCTGGGCACAGGCCTCCTCTCAGAATGAGAGGGCTTGGGCTATAGTTCCCACGCGGGCCTGGTGCGGATTGGAAACTTCACACACATAATTGAATTGCTTCGCAGGTGTGTGGCGGTTTCCTCAAAACGCTAAAAATTAAACGCTTGTAGAAAACAAATTACGTATAAATACAAGCAAATTCCTAATAGAATTGCAATTGCCATCACTTGGTACACATCAAACCGTGTAAGTAAATCCATGAAAGTGTTGCCTCAATTCTCCAGTCGTAAAACTAAGGATAAACACCAATAAACATATCCTAACCCTTCCTTTGCTTACCTAGTGTAAAAATACGTATGGCAGCCAAAGCCCCTTCGCGCACGAGCACTCAGTCAAGCAAAAACACGCCACGATAATGCAAATGGCGACTCAATCTGCTGAGATTCATACATTTGTTCAATCGTCTCACTGTTTGAATATGAGAATGGGGCAGATAATAGAAAGTGCGCTGGTTGAAAAACGCGTTGAATAAAATATGTAAATTTTATCTTGCGTAGCTTGTATTCGTGGTTGGCTATATTGCGCAAGACTGCCGATAGACTAGGAAACGACAGTTACGCTCTTAATACCAGGATTTGAATGTGAAAAAGCTCCAGCCCATCGCCATTACCTTGTTTCTGGTTGATTCGTAGATACGAACCTCCAAATCCAAAGCCTTAATCAAATCTTACTGCTGACAGCGCTACTGTAGTTTTTTTCTTAGTTGCATAGTCAGGCCGGTAATATAAACTTGTTATAAAGTAATCATCATCATCATGTCACCCTAAAGACGTCCACTGCTAGACATAGGCCTCACCCATGGCTCTCCACTCAGACCGGTCTTGTGCTTTTCGCATCCACCGCGGTCCCGTGGTCCCGCGGAGTGTTGTTATTACGAATTTGTGTTAATAAATTCGTTTCAAACGATCAAAACATCTTTTTGTTCACTCTTCAATTACTTATACTGTACCAGATTAATTTTAAATTAGATATAAGCTGAATGATTTATACCTAACTTACTTCGTTTATTTTGAGATTAGAATTAGCGGTCAAACTATCACACACGTTTTAATTAACTCTATTACTTAATTGCGTTTTAATTTTGTTTCTTCTGATGTCATCATATTAAATGGATTGGTATGGTGTCTTTATAGACCTGTACTTTTATTTATTGTTATGTTTAAATGATTCTTGACTGAGACTTCAATTTGTCATCTAGTCCTCTGTCAAAGTGCCGATCTAATTTGTTACAAGGTATTTAACGTATTTTCCCAAAAGCCACACTGTTTCCTTCCGTTCATATTTGCGGCGATTGAAGGTGGCAGGTTAAAGCTGCTTTAAACTGAGTATTCGAACTTGTGGGCATTAAGGTTCTCAAGATGACATTCTCTCCAAAATTGTGTAATCAGGTATTTATACGAGTACCTATTTCATTAAACCTTTTCCAGGCCGACAGTTGTAAAATGACAATCGAATGTCAGTCTTAGTCGTTCAAATTAAGACACATGTTTGACATGCAGTATGTGGTCGATATGCTTTTGCCTAGAAAAGGCTTAGCTAAAAAAAAATGCTCTCATGAAGGGTGGTCGCGGGTGAGCAAATTAGGTCTTTTTAGTTCTGCAAAGAAACTCCTGATTCGATCAATATGTTTATTTCTTACAACATATTTATATTTATTAACAAAGTCACAATACGAAAATGCAAATGTCTAAAACTAACTTAAAAATTTAACAAAAATAAAGCTAAAAATTACTATCTAAATTTGGATCCTTGGGGTAATGCCCATTACGCAGGCAGCATTCCCGCGCTGTATTGCCATAGCAAGTCTTTGAGCGAGAAAGCTGCCTCAGCTGCCTGCGTTTATTTCTAGTCTCTCAAAACTCGAAAATAAATGGAATAAGTAAGTGACGGTTCTGACTTGCTACGCTGCGTCACGAAAATTCGGTCAAAGCGGAAACTCCGGATCAATGGACGAGCGCTCTGAAAATGTAAATTATATATCCCCTTTCACAAAATACGGGAACGTCTTCATAATGTTGTGTATTTTGCGCGGTGTTTATTTTGAAGGCCTGTGTTCCCTGGTTTTGCGTTGTACTGAAGTTGCGTGAGGAAGAATATTATAAATTACGCCGTGAATTAATTACGAGATAATTAAAACGTTGATACTTCATATACCGCTGATCCAAACGTGAAGTCCAAACGTCCAAAGAGGGAACGCTGCCAGCATCTTTGGTACCATGCCCAAGGGGACTTCTCTTTTAGACATGTTTTGGTTTTTGGAAAGTAGTCTTACCTAAATTTTTATTTTAAGGATAATTATTTATTTTATTGTTACAGTTTCATTAAACTTCAGTTGTTAATTATTAAGTTCGTAGATGTAGTCGAATGAAATTTTTATTGCATAAAATTATCAAAACAATACATCCAAACTTCGCGGGAAGCCATTGGCTGCGGGTAGCACAAGACCGATCGTCGTGGAGATCCTTGGGGAAGGCCTATGTTCAGCAGTGGGCTTCCGGCTGATATGATAAATGATGATGATTAAAACAATTATTGGATTCCAACGTGACCTACTTACAATTTGATTTCTGCGTTTGTGTTCAAGTACTTTCCTTTCCTTGATTAAATTGCTAATGCATACCTAATCCCATAAAACTGTCACACAGACTTCAGGGAAGTAAAACTAATTTATTTTTTATAATTACCGGCGCGAAATTACGCAGCCATATTTACCAAATTGCGGTTCCCTATGCCAAGAACCACAAATAACAATTCAACAGCTGCGCCTGAAGTGAACTAGCATGAAAGCCTTGCCGTGAGAAAAACATCTGCTAACCCTGTCACGTAAGGCTTGCCAGAAAGAGGCGGATGAACTAAAAGTCCAACGTTATTTGACATGCTAGAGTTTGTTCCACACAAATGAGTTTCCCCGGCACTTTATTACTTGACTTGTAATAAAAAATCTTAATACATAACCCTAATTTGGTGCCTATCTTTTCCAGTATAATCGCGTAAAATATTTTACGGTCTGTAGGTATAGGTATTTGTATATTTATAATAACTCCGTATTCTTCTGGATACACAAAGGTACAGTGTTTCGAAAGTTCACGTCTCGAAAAGTTTGTAACAACGTCGCAAGTATATGTTCGAGTTTTCTCTTTTGGACTTCTTACAGTCACTGGAAGATCTTTTTTAACTATTCTTTATGTTTCGGCCATTTTGTCGGGCAGTAATTTCTTGTATTATTTTTTCCAACTTATTGTCGCTTTTTCCAGTGACTTTGATATCCACTGACATAATTTTACTGATAATGCTTTAATTGACCGCGCATTAATTGAATTGTTCCCCGAATTTTGGTTATGAAATCATTATCCGCGGTTAGCAATAAATATCACAAATCAATTCGGGAATCATTGTGTAGTAAGCATAGATAGGTATTCAAGTTTTATTTTTGATTACGAAATTTCGTTTACAATTTCAGTTATACCGTGAAAATAAAACTAAACCACATTAAAACACAAAGATTGACAACCGGATAGCCAGTTGTCAGAGAACCTGATTATGAAGTTTGAGGTCCCGGCTACGATCCCTGGTCTGTACAGATATTTGTATGATGAATGAATACAAGTGTTTGTTCTCAGGTCTTTTATATTTTATTTTTAATTATGCAGTTTGAGACTAGGCAATTTGGTGTCAATTGATCCATGATATTTACTTACCTAACTGTTTAACCAAACCAAACAATAGCAGTCAATTGTAAATTAATCAAAGACTGGTGGAGGAGAATCCCGAAGGCAGCGACCCCTGTGGTGGTCTGGCGGTTGACTTCTCATGACCCTGACCAGAATGGTCGTCAAGATTAGAGTGAACGACTAAGAAGAATAATCAAATCAAAAAGTTAGGTACCTAATCTTTAACTCTTTCAACGCTAACGACACATACAAAAGTTGTCGTCCACACGCCAAGTTGGCATAACGTCAACGCGGACTTAAACCTTAAGCATACATTCCTAGATCACATTTGCACCGTGCAGCCGGACGCCTATAAGCGTTGATGGCATCGTAGGCACGTCGGCTCATGACGCTTTGCTTTGCTTGGCGTTGAAAAGGTTTAATAAATCTTCTAATTTAAACAACTAAATTGCCTTAATCTTTTTACGAATACGTTTTTCAAGTTAATGTTTATTCTATTCCAATCTTATCTAAGATGTAAATTCAAAAGATTTTAAATCAGTACCAACAGACTTAATGGGGTTTCCTTGTTTATTTTCACTCGGTTAAAGATTTTCTTGTCGCAGACAAATTGGATACAATAATTCTCTACTGAAATTTAATTTAATAATTCTATCATGCTTTTTTTTTGGTTATATTTATCACGAGTTCAGAGGTCCGAGTACGAACATTCGAAACCTGCGTAACTTAATTGAGTAGTAAACGTCATCGAAACATTTGTATAACGATTGGAACAGCGCCCGCCCGTGAGTGTACTTGGAAATAAAATTTAGTATGAAGTTTCTCGATTTCGATACGATAACGTAACGTTACGCAGGATTCGTAAACTTTTCGTGCTCGGCCTACTGAACCTATAATAAAAAGTAGACATCTTAAGTACCTGTAACAACTTTGTGTAAATTTTAAAATCTAATGTAGGATTCTTGTTCCTTTTTTTCTTCGGATGCCAAATAACGGAGTAACTATTAAGTAATCTGTGATAACGGGTATGTTTTCATCCGCGCTATGCTAACATAACTTGGCCAAACCTGCTACTATGTCATTGAAGCTGTAATTCGACGAGTGAAATAAAAAACAATTACCAACAATCCTTTGTTCAATTTGCTACAAAGCACGAACGTGCCTGCGAGTCACCAAGTTCCCGTAAAAAAGGAAACGTTGCATCCATATGCATTTCAAAGCCGTACATTTAAAATGGAGGAATTTAAAATGCAAATCGCAATATTCCTTACAATATTAGTTCAACTAGTTTATTATAGATGTCAATGCTACGAAATTGCAAAACGAAAAAGTAGACAACTGCAAACTCTAATCAAACATTTTCACTCAACCGACAGGCCTAAAATATTATTATTTATGTATTATTTTTACTCGTATTTATTATTTTAATGGTAGGCTGGGGTAAAGTTATATAAAGTCAACGAATGATTGTGGAAGGAAAGGTTGAAATCAGAAAGTTTGTCGTGAAGCGACAATAAAAAAAAGGTGAGACCTAACCTAGAACTAAAAACTAGTGAAAGAAAATAGGAAGTTTTAAAGAAAAATAATAACAATTTATTAAATACAAATATTTACAAGGGATTAGTATAAAATACAATGACGAGTCGTGTAGTGGAAATATGTAGAGTGGGTGATGGGTACAGGTAGGTGTGTGTAGTGTGTGTAGTGGAGTGGTAGAAGAGAAGGGCGAAGCAAGCGTAGCGGAGCGGAGTGGAGCACGGAGGAAGGCGGCGGCGGAAGTGTGAGTCTGAGCGCACACTGCACGGCACGACGGAGCTCAGGTACGGGATGGCGGCAAGCAGTGGAGTGGGTGCGCACGTTAAGTCACGCACCCAGGGAGCACACAGACTCGGTGGTTTCAACGAGCGCACGCCAATGGTAAGCGTGCTCGTGGAGGGCGACTTCAGGTAGCGGACGATGAGCCACGCACCCAGGAGCACACAGGCACGAAGTACCCGGCGGCGCACGCCAGAGGACAGTGCGCACAAGGTGGGCGACCTCACACGCCTCGTCGAGCAAGATGTCAGAAGGCGCAGCTTGAAGTTGAAGAACTTTGAGATGAAGACTTTTTATGCGACGCAAAGAAAACTTTAGATGACACTGCAGGGTCCCGGGGTTTAGCGACCCCGGGACAAGGCCTTTAATTTAGTTATTTCTTTATTGAAAGCTGACGAAAGACTGCCGTCATCGAGCCCTTGTACGGCTTATATAGGATTCGGCCGGAGATGCGTGCCCGATGGCGGGTCCAGAATCAGAACGCAAAAGATTTCAAATTAAAAGTAAAATTTTGAAAGTGGCCAAGAAGAAATGAGTTATTTTGATGGAGATTTGCTATAAAAACACCAGGCTGACGAGAAAAGGAAACAGAAATTACCGTGACGATCATATAATCAAAGATGTCAAAACATGTCAAAATTTGCTTTCAGGTTCATAACATTGTCGAGAAAAGTGAAAATAAGTTAATTAATAAATAAAAGAAAAGGAAAAAGTGTAACGCATAAGCGCGTGCGAAGCCCGGTTTTGTAGAGTTCAGTAGAAGACTGTGAAACGCAAAGAAAGGTAAATCAGCAGATGTAGGATTTTAAAAACGCTTATAGCGTGAAGAATTGCAGTGAAAATAAAGTGAAATGGTGTTAACGTGAGTTTAAAACGTTCCAGGGTCCTATGGAAATGAATGTAGAGAAAATAATTAAGAATTGAAGATGTTTGTTCGAAAACATAAGTGACGTAAATGGAGTAAAAGGATGCTAAAAATAAGTAGCGAACTACAAGTTTGACTTTGGAAGTTTGGACTAGTAATGAGATAAACACTCATATTAAAAATGTGGTCGCGGGTGAGTAAATTAAGTTTTGTTCTATTAGCGATTGGGAATAGCTAAAACGAGTATTATAAAAAGAAAGTGGTGGAGAAAAATTAGTAGCTTTAATTATTTAGTATAAAAAAAATCCTATAACCCATAATTTTCGAGATGTAAGCAAAAAATCGGGACCTTCTTTGTGGCTCCTTCGTATTGCCTGCCTCCAAGAGGTGGGGACTTTTAGTATGTTTGTCTCCTAAACAAACAAAGCCCTGGCTGGCTTTTCTGCTTTCGAGCTTTCCAGCTTTTGTGAACACTAGTTTACCAAGCTATTTATTTAGTCGTATGGCGTTATACAATTATATAGGAAATCACACAAAATTATATCATAAGTCAACATCCAGGTCGCGCAGCCAGTCAACGGCGTCAGGTATCACGTTCACGTAGAGGTCCTCCGGGTCGCCCCGGTAGCAAGCTATTAGGAATAGGCATACGATTTTTTTAAATAATTACTAAATGTACGAGTGTAACATTTCAACATTGCTCTTGAACGTCAATGTGCGCCGTCTGTCTTTTGTCAGAAATCAAGAACACACATACAAACAAAAACATCAAAGTTTACTCAAAATTTAGAAGCAAAAGCTCAGCTTTGTCTATCCTTTTACAAGCAATAAAGAATTTGCATAATAGACACCGAAAGCGATCCGCGGAGCGAACCATAAATATTCATGGCGACTAATTTGTGTTTAGATCTTTATTTTAGACTCGTTATTAACGTTATAAAGTGGTTACCTGTGTGACCGTTTTGTACTCTTTTTTTTATTCAGACAGAAACTAGAAGTATTAGCTGCCTGTATCTTCCTGTCTATGGCAACGTGATTCATAATTAAAATCTGTGTTTTGTAGTATTTAAAAGTATGAAATAGTTATTTGTATATTTGTATGAAACTAGCCAATAAGCAAAAATGCATAACTAATAACTTTATAAAGTAGGTATAGGATAAAACTCAAGGTAGATGAATTTTCTGGCAACATCTAAGGTCTTACTGTAGTTAGATATACGTACCCGTACGTACGTATAAGAGAAGAATAAAAAAAAACACTTAAAAAACCCTGGCTTTTCAATTCACTTTCAAACTACTACAACTAAGCATAGAAAACCGTTGCCGCTAAACCTTCAGGTAAAAACCCTGTCAGATTTCCATTTCCATTACAAACCGCCTCCCATTACAACCCCAACCTCATTTGTCGTTATCTAATTACTTACGTACCAAATAACCTCAAAAACATTAGCTTGAAAACACCTCCAAGTTCCACAAGTCCCGAAACGTCAAGGTTTGTAACCCCTGGAACAAAGGACTACTTTCCGGCCATGACTACGCTCGACCAGCGATAAGTCGACCGTGTTTCTAATACACTGCGTGTGTTGGTAGCTATTCGCCGTATTGTATGAGTCTCATTCGCGTAATGAGCAGAGAATTGCTCACAAGCCGCCGGTCGAACGTATTTGTGGCCCAGTAACAAACAGTTGGTTCGTTGGATTAATGCAATGCGATTTAATCGCGACGAATAGTTTGATTTACCATTACAGTGGGTATTACGTGTTCCTGTTATTACGTGGACATTTGCTACGTGAAAATGTTGACGACCCATGGAGAGTGACGTTGTCAACATTTGGAGTAAATTTCAATACTGTTTTAAAACCTGTACTTGCTTACTTTCCTAAACGAAGTTAGTTTACGAGGGACAGATCGTGACAAAGCAAACGATTGCCAAATAAGATACAAAAATAAAATTACGCACTGAATTTCTTCAATTGCAGTGACCTGGTAAAAAGTTCTCAGTTGCTTAAAAACATTCACTTTTCGTCCTTCACCTACTATACAAATACCTAATCACGAAAACTAACTTATAAAATAAAGCTCTGTTCTAACTTCCAATCAATAAAAGTGCTGGCTGTAAAGAAACTAAAGAAGCGATTTGTTTAAAGCAAAATGCAGTTGTAAAACAAATGACGGGGCCGCAAAGACGGATGGAGTTCACTTCAATGTCAGTAGATACGTGGTAGAAACCAGCACGGCTATTAGTAAAAACTAGGACTTTAATGTTTTGTCCCTTTCTAAACAGACGAAACTAAAGAGACGTAGTGAATGTAGAAATTAATTCAAAACCGAATCCAAGCGAATAGTATTAAGTATAAAACACTTACGAGTTTCCCAGATTCTCAATTGATATTTTGTGATAGCTACTCATTTTCAAATAATTACCTATAATATAACAGGATTGGATTAAATGTAGCCGTTTTGTTTACCTTATAATAATTGTAGGAATTGCATCGGCATTACGTCCTAATGTTTGCTCAAACAATGTCCGCCACAAAGATACGTCTCGGCCCCTATTTCAGTAACTTTACAAATGTCAGATATTACAATGACAATTCGGTGTCAATTGCTAACTTGAATAGCTTTTGTTTTAGCGCGTTTCATATTAGCAAGGAAATCGAATTGTCATTGTAAGCGGACAATAGGGGCCAGCATGGCTGTGACATCTGCCCAAGCTAAACTGTTCTAGCGGATCACGTGTGAACAAATAACGTTTCAAAGGAAAACTTCATCATCATCATCATGTCAGCCGAAAGACGTCTACTGCTGGACATAGGCCTCCCCTAAAGCTCTCAAGGTCTTGTGCTTTCCGCATCCACCGTGGTCCCGCGATCTTTACTAGGCCGTCGCTCCATCTTGTCGGAGGTCTACCGACAGCTCGTATCCCGGTCCGTGGACGCCAAAGGAAAACTTCCCTTCATCGAAAGGGATGATAAAATAGAAATTTTACTTCGAATATTTACATTCAGATGTGAGGAGCGGGCTAACCTCAAACACTTTTGCATGAAAGGTTGGTCAAACCTTTTGATTACCATGCCATTATTGCAACTACTTTTAGCTTACCGTTTTTGGTTGAAATGCTACCACTCTAGTAGGGATGATCATACCAGAAAGTTACCATAATTAACTTGTACGCCAATATTACTAAAGTAAAGCAAAGAAAAACTACATTTACAGAAATAAAATTGTCTTTACGTAAATATTACACAAATAAACATTGTAAGTATTAAATAGGGAATGGAGTACAGCAGGTTAAGGGTGACATTTAACATTACCGTTACAAAGAAAAATAAGGTATTTAGTTCTTTACAATTTCAACTGAAGCGTTGAAAACAGCTATTATCAGCACGCAGTGTACAGCAAAATAGCGTTTCTCTTAGAATTACCCTTCCTAGAAACTCTTCCATCCAAAACGCCGCTAGTACATTTGACTTGTATTGAATTTTCAACATAGACTCAAGGAAATAAGGTCCATAATTTAAAGGTTTGATTTTTTATTTAGGTATTTGTTTTTGGAACTATAGTAAAAATGTTTTATTCATATACCTTGACCACGCGAAGGAAGAAATACGTATACTTGAAACTTGATAAAACTAATGAGAACATTTATTTAGTTTTTTCTTCTGATAATACGGAAAGAAAACCATTGTTTAAAATTTTAAAATGTTGGAAGAGTTTTTTTATATAACAAGACTAGGTTTACAGAATTATCCAAATTATCGCTTCGGTCATAGTTTGCAAAGTTTAATTTCACTCAGGATGCGAATTAAAACTGCAGTCAGAAATTTTCGAAAATTCCCAACGCAGAATACGAAGTTTATCAATTGTTGATGGATGTTTTTTTTTCTTTAATTAATATGTTTTATTTTACAATGCTGCTGATCATTATAACATCGTGCTTAAAAACACTTGCCCTTTTATACAACACGTCATCTCTCCCATGTTTAGCCTTTAAAATTCAAAACATTGCGTACCCAATCTAAACCCAGGGTTACGCTCGCCGGCAGGGCTGGCAAGTTTGCGGGCTAGCTCCATTTGCTAATGGCGGTGTCGCCCGCACCGCGGTCGTTCGCGGCAACCCTATTACACTTTGCTCTTTGACTTAACTAATTAATCTTGTGTTTTTGCTTATCTTGGTTTTGTAATGTATTAGGGTATACGCTTGTAAAAGTGCGTTTTTTTAAAAAGTCCGTTTATTGATTGAATTGCTGACGGTTTTTGGGTGTTCAGTTGTTGCCTGTCCACAAACGATACGACACGACACTTTGTGGCTCAACGCTCGTTTCACATTTTTTATATACAACAAGGAAGGCAAACAAGCAAGTGGTTCACCTGATAGTAAGTGATCACCACTGCCCATAGACACCCGCAACCCCGGAAGTTTGCAGATGCGTTGCCAACCTAGAGAGCTAGGATGAAATGTCTCTTGTATTACTCTCCACACTGGAACGCATTTTACAATATATCGTGTAATATTTTGAACCTATTCAAGCTTTTTACGAGTAGCCTGGCTTCAGCAGCAAGGGTGAATGTGAAGCAATAGTCCATGCTCGTTTATGCCCGTGCCACTTTATTTTTATAAATCCGGTGAAGATAAGAAAATTAAAAAAAATCACATATGGTGAAGCAAAATGTTCAATTTTGTGAATAGTGAAACCTTGGTTTCAGAAGTCAACAATTACTAAAATTAAGAAATAGGTAAATAACTTAAAAATAACAAGAAGACTAAAAACTAAAAATAATCTAAACCCTTGGGTAGGGTGCCCATTACGCAGGCAGCGAGGGTCACCTGTTGCCTCCTTCAGGCGCTTGCTCAGAGCTCCGTGGAGCCCACGCGCGCCCTTGCCCCACGAACCGAGTGTCTCGACACCGAATGCAACGAACTCGTACTGGGCGCCGAGACACTCGTATTTCGGTCATTCTACGACTTTAAATTTTTTCACATTTCCGGGGCTTAAAATATTCCAGTATTAACCAATGCAGGCAAAAAAAATTTAATAAATGGCTTATGATCTCTTCTATGTATTGCCATAAATAATTTAATGATATCAATAAAAAAAGATTAAGTAGTGAAATTTTCATTACCGGACCCTGTTCCAATGTGTTAATTTAGATATTAATTGACGTGTACAAAAATTGCGTCTGTAGAACGCCAATAAGAATACATTCCACAATAGCTACATTCATAAGCAATCGATTACGGTTAAATATGAAAACTAAATAATCCTATCATGCACAGAAAAAACACGCGTAAAGTTTGTCACTGTAAAAAAATCATTTCCGTGTTCGAAACTAAACGCTTTGAGAATAGCATCAAAATTCTTTGATCTGGCCACCAAACGCTGGCAGACGCGCACCCAGGATACTGAAGTCTTTAATGCGATGCCAAGACGAACAGACGTGCGCCCCGTTTTCCGTGAAACTTATCCCGAAGTCGCTAAACGGGAGATTGTCACAATTTTGAAATCATCGCCGGGTAGCCCTTTTCTTGGTATGTATTGTCTAATGTACTTTATTTACATATTGATGCATTTTGAGAGATTAAATACTATGCAAATCTGTTAATTGTAAATAAAAACGCACTGAAAATGGTTGGCTATTCGGCATCATGTACGAAATATTCATTACCAGAACCCTCATTACCGTAGTTTACCGTAGCTCTTTACAGGTCACGGCAATGATGTTAAAATCACGGTAATGAAAATTTTTAAATGTATTATGACTTTTCCATATATTTCATAGAAGTTACTTCACAAAAAATTGTGTTTATGTGTTCCCAGGGTTGCATAATTTATAATTTATAATAACTATTTCATAAACATGGGGCATCCTAAAAGTCCATGCTACGTTTCTATTTGATCTCCGGTCGGGGCAGATGTTTGTATGACGAATATGAATGTTTGTTCTCGGGTCTTCGATGCTTGATATGTCTTGTATATAAGTATGTACTTATCCATATAAGTATGTACTTATCCATATAAGTATGTACTTATCCATATAAGTAGGTATATTTATCCGTTGTCTAGTACCCATAGTACAGGCTTTGCCTAGTTTGGGACTAGGTCAATTGGTTTCAATTGTCCCATTATATTTATTTACTTATATTATTAGTGAATACATTATTAAAGAAAATTAAGGATTGTATGCAATATAGTATAGAACAGGAACTCCAAGATACTTGCGAAGAAAGAAGAAAATGAAATTGTAGGAATCAGTCAATGACAGATAATTACCAAAACTCGACGTTAGTTAGTGAGCACAGCAAATATTGTATTAAAATTTTAGCTTTTTATTGCGAGTTTAAATCAAAAAAACACCAATAGAGGAAAAAAACCAAGTAGAGCATTACTCTGATATTACAAAAAGAAGAAGTAAACAATAACAAGACAGCATAAAGTAAAGGTAGGAAGAAATAATAAAATAATTAGAATTTGGTAGAAAGGTCAAACAAAATTGATTGCAAGAGGAAGTACTGTAGATTAATCAAGATGAGTATGTACATTTTGTAATAATCGTTTGTTAATCCTTACTTCTGTTTTTGTATTTGTGACTGATGAAGAGAATTTTTTGTTTGTTTAAAGATTGTTAGAAAAATTGTAACCAACTTGGAAGTTCTATGTTTTACTGTATAAATTTTTGTAATGTATGTTCCCTGATTACTCGAAGACGGCTGGACCGATTTGAAAAATATATTTATCTTTGAAAGGGTATACTTCATAAGTGGTCCTATTGTCACCAAGTCAGGATCTGATGATGGGATGAGATCCCAGGGAAATCGAGAACCCCCCTTAAATTTTACAGGCACGCATTATAATGTTCCATATATTTTCTAAAGCAATTCAATTATTTGTGTCTGGTAGTCATCATCTCATGTTAATGAGGTGATGATGGAAGGTGCAACTCCTTATAACGGTTGCGAGTTGGAGGATAATTCTTTAAATATCAAATAAACATAAAATTATGAAACAATAATAATAATAAGCGCTTCATGAAAAAAACATTTAACAAAAATAAAAACTGCATTAAAAAAAACAAATAATCCTCTAAAGCCATCACTTTTATGGCCTAGCACAAGTATAAAGTTGGTATTCAATGAATATTCCGCTAGCATCGCACCTATTTGTGCTAGGCTACAAAAATAATCACTTTAGAAGATTAATTTATGTTTTTTTTTATGACGGTTTTACTTTTTAAGACTTTTAATACATATGTCGTCAGTAATAAAGTCATTTAATCGCTATATTGTAGAATTATTTTACTTTTATGCTTGTCTGTGAAAAAAAAAGTATGAAAAAGTTATCATCGCCGTGGCCTTACTAAGCCTTATATTTCATTACCGTGAAGTGCTTTCATTACCGTAACTTTCCATGTTTTTTGGGACTTGAAATTTTTTACATAAAAGGCAAACAGTGCGTGCCTTTGCTTGTTTCTTGGGCAACTATTTGGCCGTAATAGATTTTCGCTCTCATTTTGGCAAAAAGACGAGATTTTTAAAAAAAGTGAAAAATAAATTCAAATATTGCAAACTCGTAGAATGACCGATTTGTTAGCCTTGAGCCGTTCCCGGGCATCCGCCGCCGCGCCGGCACGTCTGCCGGTCGTGGGGAGGTAGGACGCTGCCAAGGCGTCTGCGCAAGTAGCGTCCCATACCAGCGCGCGGCCCATCCTCCAAGGGATCAACGACATCCCGTCGGGGCGCTTGCCATCGTTCCGCACGATCTGGGGATCCAGGGCAGCAGGAACGTTTGCGCTGACGAGCTCCTTTCTGAGTATATCGTTGAGAGAGGCGTGGCGGGACAGGCGGCCGGCACCCGAGGAACAGGCGAGTCCGCGGTGGCGAGACGGGGGCCCCACAGGAGGCACAGCTGTGGTCCACGCAAACCTCAGCACCAAGCCGGAGACCGACGGCTATTCGGAGCGTGCAACGGTCTACAAATGTGCCGGTGTTGGGTGATGGGTAGGCGTCGAGCCAGTGGCCTGCTTCGGGTCTTGAGACAGCCAAGAGCCTGGCACGGTCCCTGCCTGTAGCGGAGTCGATCAAGGAATTCAGAGTTGACTCAGAAGCTATGGTATCCCAGGCCCTCTGAATTTTGAGTCGAGATGGAAGGTTTGGGCTCGGTCCGACTTCAGAAGTCGAAAATCGTCCCCGAAATCCTAAGAACTCGACTGTACTGTTCACACAAAATAACGTCACGAACAAATTACAGCCACAACATTTTAATAACACGTCAACTTTCACTGTTATTGACAACACAAAATTTCCCGCAGACTAACTCGCCAGGGGACAATGTAAACTTAATATAGAAGGACATAATAATATATAGATCGCGTTACATTATGCAGGCGGTGTGTGTAAACATGCCTTTACTGCTTTTACTGAGGGTAGCGAACTTCCAATTATTATTTTAGCTGTCTCTTGTTTTGATCTACTAATGATAAAAACACTTTAAGTATGTAGTGAAATAAAAACGGATCACTCACGTATACTACTAGACGCAGCTACTGCGGCACACAACTACCTTCGTTTTCATCGTCATTTTTATTATTGTGTTAATGCAGAGTAGCACACTACACTGACCACATCACTCTGTCAAGGCTCGTTCACACTCACCGTACGACTACGAACTAGTCCGAAATGTCGGGCTAAACTCGACTTATATACGTGAGTGATCCGTTTTTATTTCACTATGATTGAGTCTCACGGTAGTTTCACTTTAAGTATGTCTTCAATTTTGCCGTGTCAATAACCTTAATGTCGGTAGGCAATCCAATCTCTGCTTGCTATTTGTCGATGGGAGAGTGGTGTGGTGACCGTGACTCATCTACAGACAGCAAGTTGTTTGTCAGTTAAGTCAAAAAATTCGTCAGTAGATCATAACAAGAGATAAATTTAATATTGGGAACGACTGCAAGTCTAATTTACGAAGGCAAGTTCGACGCAGACGTGAAGATTTGGTTCAGTTTTTTTGTGTGAGTTCCGAAATATATACAACGACGAGACTAATCGAGACATATTCATATAATGCGATTAAAAGGGAAAAACCAATTTACTGATGTTGAGTTTAAGCCTTTGGCCTTTTATCACCCACGCCACAAATGACAAAATATGTTACGAACCTGAGCCCCTACTACGAACTATGAATTTTGAAGTCCGTATCCGACCGTCGCTCTCGCTTTCGTGTCAACCTATCTTGGCGTGAGCGGGACGGATGAATACAAACTTCGAATTTCGGGCTTCGGAGTAGGGGCTCTGATTATTTTGCCGTAAAAGTTTAAAAACCCCCGATGGATATACAGGGCCAGCAAAATGCATTATTCATGTGTTGCCCGCCTTCTAAACTTCAAAAAGTAATTAGCTTTATACTTTAAAAATATAAAAACGTGCAAACGGTTTCCACTTAGCGAAATACTAAATGTTGAATGAAAATACTGGAATGTTTTAGGCTCACAAATAAATCATTACATAGGAAATTTTATTGACACAGTATTATTCTGACCCTAGGAACTCATTGTGAAAGATCGAGAACTGAGGCCTGTGAGACTATAAGAGATCTTAATAACATTAGAAACATTTTTGAAAGTCACCTTAATTCAAATCATCATCATCATCACGTCAGCCGAAAGACGTTCTAAACTCAGACCGGACTCCATCAAGTACCTGGGAAAGATCGCGGGACCGCGGTGGTTGCGGAAAGCAGCGTATACACTAAACAATTATTATTGCAATAAAGTACCTATAATAAGCTTGGTTAGTGCAGGTGACAAGTATTGTTTTATCTTCATAAAACTCAAAGGCGACCTTTTCCTAACAATGAAAATTTCATATGGCCCATTTCAATTAAGGAAAACAAAGATATCTTTCCACAACAACACATTTTAATTTATCAAAATTATCATCATCGAAACACAAAACAAATTAAAAACGAACTTTGTTTGCTAGCATTTATTATTCCGTCTCTCCCTAAAACTGGCAAAAAGGTACGGAAATGAAAATTTATTTATCATAAAGGCTGTGTGCTGTAAGGTTTTTTTAGATACACGTTTCACAAACGGCTCACCTGGCTTTCCGCTACAACATAAAAAATGAAAGAAAGAAAACATTTATTCGTGACATTAACGAGGTAACAAGGACAAAAGACACAGAATAAAGATTGTCACGAACTGGTCCCAACTCAGCGTGATGCAGCCAGCGCTGGTCTTCCGTTGGAACCACCAGGTGATCTAGTACATGGTACAAAATGTGCGACCGACATTATATTACTACAGTAATTTATACACAAAAGGAATATAAAACAAATATACAAAGAGAAGATTACAAACGAAACTTTAGAGCACAAAATGTAGAAAATTAAAAATCTGATCAAAAATCTTGGCCTCGGTCTATATCAAAGACAAGACCGCGTGGACCAAGTTCCTTTACCTTTTCCGAAATCAAAATGATAAATGTATTGTGATAATTAAAGTTTAAAATGTTCTTTTAATTACAAGCTTTTAAAGTTTTTTTTGTTTGATTGTCCGTTAGTTTAGACTAAGTTTTGCAAGTTCAATTTCCAGTATTTGAATTGATTTGAAATTTGCTACATACTTGATAATAACAGTCAACAATAAAGTAAAATCAGCAAAAGAGCTTGTATTTTTTGCAATAAACATTTTACTCTACATTAACTGTGCTCTGCATTTATTAAGATCCCATTTCATTTATGTAACTTTAACTACAGTTGTCATCATCATAAGTAGATAATGTAATAATACATTAACGTATCACTAGTGGTCTGACATTATCGTTGATATGTAATGGGGATTCAAGACCCGTACCATGAGAAATGACACAACTGGAGATGCGAAAATGTCATCGAACATTTTCGTGTCAGCGTCGAATATTTCCAATCACGGAGTTAGGTATTGGTTATTCGAACTACGTTCTGTAGATAACGTGTTGAAGTTAAGTATGTTCCCTGGGATCAATTTGTAACTTCAAATAACCTTAACTTGATACATCGCAGTCATACCTGTGATTTCCTTTTCGTAGTTCCAAAACATGACTTACCAACAAGTGTTAATCTATAGTTATCTTTAATTGATTGTTATTGATTTTGTTTTAGAAATGTTTATGTATATACGCCATACGATTAAATAAATAACTTATCAAACTAGCGACTACAAATTATTTTGACATTTAAACTGATGATGTACGATAAAAATGATAGGTCCCATGCGATGGACACCGGAGCAGAGGCAGACCAAGAAGGAGATGGCGGGACGATGTGGCGTGTTTATGGCCAGACTGGCGAGATTTAGCTGAAACCAGAGACGAGTGGAAGAAGAAGGGGGAGGCCTATGCCCAGCAGTGGGACACCGTATAGGCTATAAAAAAAAATGTACGATAAACATCAGTAAAAAAAATTACCAGTTAAGTAGTAGAATTACTTTCAGAGCGTTTAAGCATAAATTATTAGTGTTAATTTTCCTCACTCGAACTTTGTGTAAATATATCTAGTTTATATATATTTCTCAATAAAAAAAATGTTCTGGTTCCTATTATGGATACCAGAACATTTTTCATGGGAATATAAACCGATAAATTGATTCTGACCGACCGTTTTTTGTCATGAAACTTAAAACATTCCATAATATTAATAGTATATTATACATTAATATGAAACTGAGCGATTTCAAGTCAAATGAGATCCACGTTTGCGACGAAGATTAATGCTTGACTTTATCCTAAGCCAATATTAATGACCGTATAATCTTTCAAATCTCGGCACCCTAATGCTTCTATTCTGAAATATTCAAGATAAGCTAGTTACAGGAAGGCGTGGGCGTCTTGATCCGGTTGATATAATAAAGGCTTCCATTACTAGTTACAATGAGAAATACAGAAATTGGCACGACATCCTGTTTTGTTTCGTATCGATATGTGTTACTTTGTTTACCGTTTTATGTACTCGTATTTTCTACTTTTTCTGACACATTATATTCGGTTTATCCACGCCAGGACCACATCTTTACGGTAAACTACACTACGTCACTTAAAATATAAGATTCGGGTTCGGGTGAATTCGTACTGACATCTCTTTCTTTAACAGTTTTAAATGATTTGCGGTTAATTGCATTAGACATCCTCCCCTACCCTCCGCCCTCCCCTCTACCCCCGTTTCGTCAGTTTGCCCGTGATCATGATGCATGTAACTGCATCGAAACATCGGGATCTCATCAAAACCTATAAGGTAATCGAGGCCAATATCCCGTTTTCATTATGTCTAATCTCATTCTTTGACATAAAAAGTTGTCATTGACAGCCGAAGCATTTCTAAACCCTGATTCCTATTCTAAATGCTAACAAACTTTACCACCAAACCTACCAATGTAACGTGATGTTCTGCTGACAAGCTATGCAGAATTCACGAGCGGTGAAGTGCGAACAATGAAAGAACTGAATTTGTTCCTTTTGAAGTCTGCACAGAAAGTTACGACAAAAGGAACATTGGATAATCTTGTAAATAAATTTTTGACGTTCCCGTCAACTACCTGGTGAAGTTATTGAAAACAAATACTTTGTCTTCCAAGTCCTTATTTACTTTGATTTGTTCCGGTGTCTGTAATCAATTCTCACAAGTTAAATTTGATCAACTTCCATTGGTCGGATTAACTATGAATTTGGTATGGATGTGTAAATTAAATAAGATTACAAAAATATCACATTTAGGGCATGCTTAACCACCGTCAGGTAAATTATATCTTATAAATAAATGCCATTTCATCTCTGTTAGTTCTCACAAAATAAACTGAGACGATGTGAGTGACAGATATCTGTCAGATTAGATAAAAAAAGCTTGTACTTATTGAAGTTTCGGTCACGTGCCAGTCGTCTTTTTCGAATTTGCGTTATCGTTATAGTTTCTAAGTTGTTTTTGTTAGTTAATAGTGTTTGCATTTTCTGGTTATTGTTGATTTTTGATTTCTTTTTAATTGTATGTGTATGTGTCGAATTAGTGTCTTTCTTTCTTTCAAAAATTCTGTTATCTTATAAGCACTCTAAACTTCAATTACGAACACAAAAGTCTCACGGGAGATAAAGTTCTTTCACTGTGAGTTGAGTCTATAGTGAAAACGCTTTTTCGTTCAACAACGAAGAAAATTATGAAAGAAAAATCGCTTATCTGAAATAATTCAGGTGCTTTTTGTAAGCTTGGAAGGCTTGGACGATTTAAAGGTGAAGGTCAGGTCACTAAGTACTTGAGGGATTGTCTATTGGATATTTTAATAAGTATGCTTAATACTAAAGCTTAGATCGGAATTTAGAACTTGCTGTGGGTTTATTTTGACAGTTTTTTTATCAATTCTACTTGATGCAAGTAATGCATTTTTAGGGAGTCTGTATCCTTACTCTGCCAGTAAAGCAAGTTTTTTTTAGTCTACCTTAAACATAATATAGATATCCGTACAAATAGGTCTACATAATCACTACTCAAGCAATTTTATCAATTAAAGTATTTTAGCAGGCAAGTTTTAAAAACCTTTCCCTTGTTCCTTTTCACGGCCTTCTAAGATTCTGTCTGCAACATTCTTTCATTTGATAAAACAATTTGCACTTAGCGTTGTAATTGCAGGTTGGCCGAGCACAAAATAAAAATGAAAACAACGCAAAATGGAAAAGGCGTGAACAGATCTCCTGTTAGTGTCTGGTGTAAAGAAAAAAGCATTTTTTGTTTGCTTTACGCCAGCTTTGCATTTCATTTTTAAGATGGACGTAACAAGCTGGCAGGAGAGAAACGAATAACCCAGGAACAGTAGAAATAAAGACCAAAGAAGTGAATTGAAAAGTCAACCCGGACTTGGAAGAAAAAGAAACAAAACGTTTTGTGTATACGAAAGTTAAGAAGCAACAACAAACAAATAAATTGAAATTGAAATTGAAACAACCTAAAATAATTTTGTACTTGTAGATGCAATGAATACCAAAGAATAAGTAACGTTACAAAAAGCTATTAAACTACCGTGCCGAAAACCGTGGTAGGCGAATGTCCAAGCAGTACCATTACTTTTTACATGAGTATCTTCCTGATAAATATCAGTAGAAAGTGTTTACGAGTAAATCTCTGTTCCGAATATATTTTTGTACCGGCTATTCGAGGTCGCCTCGCGTGACCAGGACTTCTCTGTCAAGAGCAACAGACTGAGAAGAAGAAGATTCGAGGTCAAGACCTTCAGTTAGATGGTGATGGTTAGATGGAATGAAAGAATCGTCCAAAAAACATACAGACAGCACTGAAGACCGAGGAGTTGGTAGCTTCCTAGCTTAACGTACCTATTAGGATTGCGATTTAGCGAGGAAATGCTGCCAGCCATCGTTGGCATCGTTTGCCTTATATTTGGAACCATGGTGTCAGGACTTTTAATTTAACATCATTTTTACTTTATTTTAATATAGCTGTTGCCCGCGACTTCGTCCGCGTAGATTTCAGCTATCGCTATCCCGCGGGAACTATATAATTTTCCTGAATAAAAAGTAGCCTATGTTATTCCTCAGTATTCAAACTATCTTCTTACCAAATTTCATCTAGATTGGTGCAGCGGTTTTCCCGTGAAGAGGTAACAAACAGACAGAGAGACAGAGTTACTTTCGCATTTATAATATAAGTTAGGATTGTGAATTTTCTTTTGTTTTATTTGTTGTCATGTTATTTTTATGTAGTTTGTAGATACACCATTTTCTTGCTACGAGTACCTACTACCGAGCTTTAAAAAACAAATGAAAAGGGCCGAGCGAATAGCGAAATAAGGGGACTCTCATTAACCCGAGGATTTACCTCGCTCTATGACAGTGAATGAAATATCTTTGCTTTCTCGGTGAGGTAACGACTGAACAAAAGCTCTTTTCCATTGTTTAAGTACTTGATTCTTCGGTATTTAGAAGCTTTGAAGCAAACGCAACTAGTTTTTAGGGTTCCGTACATCAAAAGGAAAAAACGGAACCCTTATAGGATCACTTTATTGTCTGTCAAGACCTTTTTTCTCTGGAACGCGTGGAGGTAGCATGCTGAAATTAATATGAAATACTAAAGCCTGCGGTCCCTTGAAGCTGTGAAAAAATCAACCTTCTGAGTTAACGCAATCAAAAGATACAGTCATTAAAAAGGCTATTTCCATACAAATTGCCGTAATCCAAAAACCTAAAGGGTACTTCCAGTTGTCCTAGAAACTTGAAATTTGGTATGAAGGTAGCTCTTATAGCACAACCAATTAAAAAAAGTCTCAAAATTATATTATTTTTATGTCTGTCTGTAGATTTCGCAGACCAATATAAGTTGACCCCACACTTCGTACATTTTGCTTAGGAGCAGGGCTCTGCTAACACTGGACTTCTTAAAAATCTCTGGAACAGCGTTAATCTTTCTGCGGAACCCACGTGCGCAAGTCCAACTCGCACTTGGCAGGTTTTTCTTTTTAAAATGTAACCTGAAATCGACTTTGGGTTCCGTCTTATTTCGGTCCAATTTCCTTTTGACGCTTTGTGCATTTTTATGATATTCACCAAGTAAAGTTGTTTTTGGATGCATTTGGACGCATGTTTGCGTTTGAGATACCTGAAGAAGCGTTCGTTAATTTCGGTACTTTAGGATCACAGTGGATTAAGAAAAGACTCACTGGTGAAATTATTGTTTAGAGCGGACTGCTCATAATGATGACGATGAAATGTCTGCTATTTTTGTAAAAAATATTATCATATCGAAAACGCTTGATTGTATAAAGAGCGCTTTACACAGCTTGTTTTCAAGATATTATTTTAATTTTATAACGCCAGACCAATCTCCTTAGCATAATTTACTAGTCGTTATTTGCAAATGCACAGCTTGCAGAATATTAAACAAGCTACTTGTTATTCTGCTTCCATAGTTTTATCACATCGCTAACTTTCTGGGTGGTGAAAAAACTGCTGATTTATGGAAAAAAATCCATTTTTTTAAAGTAACTTTACAGAAGATGCTAACAAATTTGGGCAAAAATACGCTGCTGCAGGTTTACATCATTTTTGTTGAAACACGTTTACTTAGCTTTTGATATAAATAGGTAATTCAACATGATTTTGCCTTCGCAAAAATCAGACAAAACATACCGTTAGCTATGTACAAGAGTACCTACGTCACTTTTATGAATTACCTAGTTACATACATACTCCCACATAGATCAGGTAAAATATTTCTATGCTTATACTTAAACAATGTCCACAGAAGTTTTCATTCCAGTTTCAACCATTTCAACGCCATTGAACGCGTACGCACTATGTCATCTATGGTAGGCAGCGACAACACTCGACGCTTTTAAGTGTTCTGGCGTCGAAAGGGTTAAAGGATACTTGAATGTTTGATTTCTTTGAAGTTTGTTTGTAAACTTTTTTTGTGCTTGAGAAACAAAGTGTGTGGTTTCTAATCTTTATAGTCATAATTCATATTTATACTTTACCTACTAGCTGTTGCTACGGACTTCGTCCGCGTAGATTTCGGTTATCGCTATCTCGCGGGAACTATATACTTATATAATTTTCCCGATCAAAAAGTAGCCTATGTTATTCCTCAATATTCAAACTATCTTCTTACTAAATTTCATTTAGATTGGTGCAGCGGTTTTCCCGTGAAGAGGTAACAAATAGACAGACAGAAAGACATAGACAGGGTTACTTTCGGATTTATAATATTAGTTAGCCTATTGCCTCACTATGGCATCACTTTCATAATTTAATGCAAA
Organism: Clepsis dumicolana; assembly: GCA_963691665.1. Taxonomy (NCBI): domain Eukaryota; kingdom Metazoa; phylum Arthropoda; class Insecta; order Lepidoptera; family Tortricidae; genus Clepsis; species Clepsis dumicolana. Next base: position 8,581,161 of record OY829524.1, on the reverse strand, counting down.
TAATCCATAATTGTAGAGTAACAACGTAGTTCTGAATTAATTTTACTTCGAAATGTTTTGTCGCGAAACTATTCAATAAGAGTGAAATAAACGGATCAATAAGTAGCATCGCGCGAGCAGAGCCTTGGCGTAATTATCATCATAGTGCGATTGTATAAATATTTGTTTATGTTACTATTTTTACCTAAGTCTGCCAAACGAATGAGTCGTGTAGGTATATCCTTTGCTTAACATCTTTGGGCAGGTAAAAATAGAGATACTTTTGTATTATTATTTGGATTGGACGTCCTTAAATACGGGTCGGACGTCGGTACTCGCCCTTTGATGCTGAGGGATTTTCAATCACGTTTGGAGGCTATTTTGGCCACTTCCGGACCGCTTTTAGGCAAATTTCCACCACTGGCTACGCTATAATGTTTATGAATATTGATGATGATATTTATTGGTTTCACAGAACTATATCGGGATAGAAGGAAATAGTGTACGTACCTCGCGTGCCGAAAACAACGGCTGAGAACCGCATTACGCGTTCCAGAATAAGACCGCTAAGCGCGTGAGATGTCAGGTTGTAAAACAAAATACCTTTTGTTCAACAATTAGGTAAGTGTTCAAACACCACCACAAAAGATGGAGCTGTTCATGGAGCTATTTCCTCACTGTAAATTGCACTCGTGACGTCAAAATGTTACACGCTCTGTTACCATATAAATTTATTAATTATTTCCTTCTACCCCGATACAGTTCTGTGATTGGTTTGATAGGGCATGATATGCCGCCTCTTTAGGATATAGTACGGCAGAACGAGCTGACAAACTGACGTCAATCAAGCGCCAGGGGAACATGCACCAAGTTTAGGATGAAATTGTAAATTTCTAAGGTATTGTACGTATCTCAATTTATTTTTTATTGAAAGAGGGAGGCAAACGAGCAAGCGGGTCGCCTGATGGTAAGCGATCACCGCCACCCATGAGAACTAGTAATCCCAAGATAATACATTAGTCCGTTGCCGGCCTTTACGGAGAAAAAGGGATAGGGGAAATGGGGGGAATTGGGGTTGTATTATTTGTTGACGACATACATGATAACAGGAACTGACTAAGACCCTCATGTTCTTAAAAGTTTGCATATATTAATAACAACTAACTAACTTTTCCAGCGAGTCGTTTTGCTATTCAATAAAAATATTCAACTCTCAAGCCTATTTACAATCGCTATGCTAAAAACCGGCTAAGTGCGAGTCGGACTGGCGCACTGAGGGTTCTATCACGGGAACCAAGTCTTGAAGTTTCTCCGTTACTCTCTCTCTGTGATTTCCTTTTGAGGTGCGGGACCCTAAAAACTCGTCACACAATACATGTTTCTCTTCGTGTCTCGTAGAAAGTAAACCAACTAACCAACACACTTTTTCATTAATAAAATTCTTATTCTTATTCTAGGTGCTGAAATTGTTAAAATTTACGGTAAAATTTCTCCTTTAGCTCCAGGAAATGCATTGCAGACAGTAAATTTAATTACTGCAAATACAAGCTAGTACTCGTAATAAATTGCGTAGTATTGTTTGTTGCTTACCTTGTAAATCTTCTGTGTAACTATTTCTATTTTGTTTTTGTTTGATTCACGGTAATTGTATTTTATTAATTAAAATTGTATGAACCACAAGAGGAGGAAATAATGTCTGGACTACATGCAGTAAATTACCCACATTGAAATTTTTAGGCAATCATAAAATCAGACCACAAAAAACTGACTAGCGATTATCCCCTAATTGATTTCACCTGATGGAAAGTGCAGATGAGGCTAAATGTGTAACTAAATGATCCGGTAACAGGTGATGGAACAGAATTCCATTCCAGCAGTTCGTATTAGGAAAGATGAAGCGAACCCTTTCGAATGCAGCGGAATGTTAAAGTCATGTGGGTAAAGAGAAGACGTTCCCCTGGAACTGCTGGAGGACTATGAAGACCATCACATCAATAGAATGTGTCGTCGTGTGATGTCAGAGGGTCGAGCACGACTTTTCGAATCCTGCGTAACGTTACGGTTATCGTATCGAGATCGAGAAACTTGCTGGTGTCAGGACCTTGTGCGAGGTCCGTTTGGATCGCTACCACCATCTTACTCGCTAATCCTGCCGCAAAGCAGCAGTGCTTGCACCGTTGTGTTCCGGTGTGGAGAGTAAGACAGCCGGTGTAATTACGGGCGCAAGAGGAATTTCATCTTAGCTCTCTAGGTTGGCAACGCGTCTGCAATCCTCCAGGGTTGCGTGTGTCTATGGGCAGTGGTGATCACTTACCACAGGTGACCCACTTGCTCGTTTACCTTCGTCGTCGTATAAAGAAAAACCTCATACTAAATTTTAGTTCCAAATACGCTCACGGGCGGGCGCTGTTTCAAACGTCATAAAAACTCGATAACGCATACTATTCGATTTTACGTGACGCAGGTTTCCAATATTCGTACTCGGGCTTCTGAGCCCAGCTGGTATTTTCGACTCATCGGTCAAAACGTTTCTTCACTTAAGTGGTTTCAAAACTAGTGGATTACAGCCCTTAAGCGATGACAGTTGCGTAAAATCCAATAGTACAGTTTAGATGAAATCACAGTCGTTACCATAGCGTTTCGAATGGAATCCCTCTATCGAAATAATATTATTGTAATTGAAGGAAGACGTTCGTTTAGGGCCGGAAAACTGAGTCCCGAGGGAGGGGGAGTGTTGTTGATAGAACAGTACCTGTGAAAATGCGTATACCTTGTTCCAAAAACCTTTGATTGTGACATATAAAGTTTTTTAAGGACAGTTGAGGAGCTATAGATTCATACGAGGTCTTCTAAAATAAAATATCTTACTCGCTAATCCTGCCATTAAGCAGCAATGCTTGCACTGTTTAGTTCCGGTGTGAAGAGTAAGAAAGCCGTTGTTATTACGGGCACAAGAGGCATTTCATCTTAGCTCTCTAAGGTTGGCAACGCATCTGCACACCCCGGGGTTGTGGTGTCTATGGGCAGTGGTGATCACTTGCAATCAGGTTATCGACTTGATCATTTGCTGTCCTTGTCGTATATAAAAAAAAATGTCTTCCCATTTTTCGTTCATTTGCCTTCATCTGTGCTTTATGCATATTCTACGGAGAGACCAGATTTCTGAACTCATTCAAACGTCTAACTTTAAGATAGTTTTTCGCGATATCGCTAGTTTCAAATCTCAATTTTTCCACCTATTTAAGCAAATTTTAAATCAACGTGGCAATATTTGATGATCCAGCTAAAATACCCCTAAAAGTTACACACAATTTGATAATTCAACTATTCGGCATCATCCTTTAGATGAATAGATAACTTGGCGATCAATCAAGCGTTTAAATAAGCTCATTGAAATTCATCGGGGAATATTTTTGGACCAGTGGTTCAAAGGGATCAAATTATGAGTAGGTCAGTATTAAAATTTTATTGGTAATGATTGAAATTGTGTAATTAAGTTGAATACACAGACATGATTAGTTTTCACGCCGTTTTTGTAGGAATTTAACCTACCTACACTACCGACAAAATCAACAGAAATAAGAATGTAGTAGGTACGACAAAAGTTTTGAAAATAGGTACATGGTAATATTAACAAAAATGCCAAGTGCATTCACGAAAATTATTTCCTGTCATAATTTTTACACTTTGCTAAAAATTACACGAGTAATTCAATGCAGTATTAACTACCGATGTTACACAATACAATACAAATATTCTTTACTGAAATCCACAGTACAAGGAGATTACAGAAAACAGGTGTGGTAGATAACAGGCGGTCTCATCACTTAAAAGCGACCTCTTACAGACAACCAAAATACAGAAACCAAGAACCCACTAACAATGGCGAAGATATTTTTGAAATAATTATGACATATTTTGAGATAATTATGACATATTTTTGAGATAATTATGACATATTTCTCAAATATCGTAGCCACTGTTAGTGCCATAATGCCTTCTCTCATTAAGTATTATCCGCAATAATACCCGAGGATTCCGGCCGAATCCGTTTCATTATTCACAAGCATGCCGTATTTTAATAGATTTATAATTTGTGCTTTATTAGCATGACTAAAACCACTGCCCAGTGCTGGCCTGAATTTTCTAACGCAATATTTGTTTATCTTTTCAGTTTTGGTATCAAAATATTGAATAACATTTTTCATAGTTAATGGGAAAAAATAATTACGCAACAAACATACGCGAGCGGCTCTTATTAATTCGTTTTTATTACGTCTCACGAAAGTTTTATATTCCTACAGAGCTTTAAACGGTGCTGACTATTATCAGGACTAGTTTCAGGGGTATATACCTACTTACGTGTTGAAAAAAAAAGTACAATTATTTTTATTTTCACTTGAAATTATAATTACATTTATTACATTTGACATTATTTTACTGTTTGACAAGTCTATGATACCTAATTATTTCGCTAGTAACGTTATTAACACGTTCGCCGGCGATAAGCGGCTATAATAGCCGTTATAATTTTTTTTTATTGTTGTCTCGTTTACCGCCGGCGAAAGCAATAAAAACAAATGTTCTGTGCAGAAGTGCCATCTCATAAGCCTATCGATACGTGTAAATATAGTTACAGTTAGCAGCCAAAGTAGCTATAAGCAACCGACGCGTTCACAATGATCTAAACACGGCTCTATTGTTATAGACGTAAGAGCTTGTGCAGATCTTTGTGACCGCTTCGGTTGTTTAGAATTATCTGCTGCTGACTGTACAAGGACAATGAACAAAACAATCCCAGCGAAAGTCACCCCACAATATTATCAAGTTACACCATATTTCCATTTTCCATCAAATGTTCATCAAAATCCATACAAAATTGTTTAAACCTTAGTAGAGCCAAGTATTAATATCACAGTAATTAACGATCGTAAATTACTCGTAACTGACGCACAGAATTAATAATATATCCTGTGATGTGTAGTGTCTACCCTTTGCTAGGCCGGAGTGTTAAGGATAGGTGTTGTCAATGTTATTTATTATACGTCAAGATAGGTACGTCATGCTCACAAGACAATAGAAAAACGTGTTCCGCACATTTTGACATCTGCGCACAAGTTATTTAAGAGCGACTGAGGCCAAAGAGGCTACAATTGTATCCTTTTCCGTGCTTCATTTTTGGCGTGCTGGTGACATATCGATCTAACCTCTTATTTAAGTGTATGTAATATCATTGCTTGTTGCAAAAAAAAATAACAGCGCTCCCTTGCGAGTTAACACCATAACATCTGTCTAAGGTGAATTACAAACTCTTTACAGAAATCCCGTATCTAAATCGGTCAAGCAAAATAATCACAAACAAACAAACAACCTTTCACCCCAAACGCAACACCCTCCCCGTTCCGTCGTGCTTGTATTGTAATTAAGAATTCCAACAAATTCATCACCATCATATTTTATTCCAAACCATTTTTTTTCGTCTATAATGAAGTCTATTCCGAAGTATAAATAAATAAAATGTCGGGAAAGCCTTTCAAATTTAAATGTCCACATAAAAATTCAAAATTATTCCCAAAAGGGACCTTCGCAAATATTTGCCTGTTGACTGATTAACATAATTCCTGTCCTCCATCATTATTGATTAATGTTATCGTCATATTCGTCATTACCTAATTGATTTATTACTGGCGTAAAATATTCCATCACTGCTTTTCCATGATTAGTATTTTCGGGTTATTGAAATGAAACACGCGCTTTTCGACGAGGGACAACATTGTACCGAAAAATGTACATGTGTGCAAATTGAGGTACAAAAAACAAAGTAGTTTCATTGCGATATATAGATTACAAGTATGAGACTATAGGATTAATACATTAAATAAAAAAAACATTATTTTCAGGCAACAGAGCCCACGTATTAAGTATCATAATTAGAATATTGTACAAATCATTAAAATTTAATAAATTAAAAATGAAATAAATAAGTAAAACCAAAATTAAAACTAATTAAAAGAATAGGTGTAAATAAATGCCAAAATCAATTAAAATGTTGTTCTGTTCTGAGCTGTCAGCATCCAGTTCTTCCGTGCCTCCTTTCCGATATCGTCCTTCCAACGCATCTGAGGCCTACCACTAAATTGGTTGGGGAATGCTTAAGATGATGTTGATGTTGATTATTAATGTTATGTTTCTCCTGTCTGTTTATTTCCGCCACCTAAATGATTCATGAAATTCATCTCTGTATATTCTTGGTTGTCTGGCAGAGATAGCTTTGAAGCGACAAGACCGCCTATTGTCTGCCCCGATTGTTTCTTGTAATCACATTTTGGCGTTTAAGAGCGAATATTTGCATTGTATTAGGTGGGGCGGTAAAAACTTATTTAATTTTCTTTAGTGATCCGTCGCAATTGGATGAAAACTGCACATAAATAGCTGCACATAGGTAGCTATTCATTCGAATTGATTTACATTTAAAGTTAAAAGCAAAGCTACCAGCGTTTGGTATTTAAATGTCATTATTTCCCTCCAAAAGGGTGCTAAAGGGTACTAATAAAGAACTTCTCTTCCTTTGTTTTCGTTCTGGCCGCTTTCCTTAACAAAGCCATAACAATAACCATAATATTTAAAGCAAAAATATGTTCTACTCGTCTTACTAGTTAGTATTAGTAGGGCTTCATTTACTTTCGAAATTTAATCCCTTGCTGCTGTTTTGGAAGTTAAAGTATGGATAATGAAATAATTAGACGGGAACTGCGTCAAATTGTGTTTCATTAAGCTCAGTTTAGACTAGCAGGGAAAATCTTGCAATTGGCAGTACATTGAGAAGCTGTGAATCGGACGAGATAAATGGCGTCGCTCGAGCGCTCTAATGTGAACTTGGCTTTAGCCTTGATCCCTTTCAAAAGATAAGAAAAATACCAAATTAAGCACACGTTTTGGAAAAAAGAGATACAAAAACCGATTTTGAACAAGAAAGACTGTGACAAAATAGGACAACTTAATGTGAGAAAGAGGGATAAACACCCAATGACACTAAAAAAGACGTAGCAGTCAACAAAATTAAAAATGATACATTAAGGAGTGGTGGGATGTGGAGGGGCACATTGCTCGCAGAACTGATGGCCGATGGAGTCAGAAGGTTCTCGATTGGCGTCCACGGAGCGGGAGACGAGCTGTTGGTAGGCCTCCAACAAGATGGAGCGGCGACCTAGGCGGGGATGGATTGCGGGACCGCGGTGGATGCGGAAAGCACAAGACCGGTCTGAGTGGAGAGCTTTGGAGGAGGCCTATGTCCAGCAGTGGATGTCTTTCGGCGGACATGATGATGATGATGATCAATGGAGAAGTGGTTTGCGTATACGAAAGAAGATGAAGAATTAGACAAAAAACTAATTAGACAAGCTGATAATACCAGTTTAGGGGTGTCCTTCTAATGAAGTGGAGCGTAGTGAAGATGCATAGTCTACCAATCACATTACTTGAAATCTACTCTACTAAGTAGAAACCCCTTTAAGGTAAGACGATTTCTGTACGACTCCAGTCCGCTTCTGAGGAAGCACACCAAAACTGTGAAGTGAGCACGTTCAGACTATTCTGGAGTCGTGTACGAAAATAGCCCAACATCGTCATCATAGAGTTAAACTCTTGTCGTTGGAGTATTTTCCTTTATTTCACCGGCTTTTCCCTTATCTTGCCCACGTAGCTGCGCCTAGATCGACCTCTTCCTCTTTTCCTGTCGATCTTTCCTTCTACGTATAAAATGGTCAAGGAGACAACTTCGTGTCGTATCAAAATGTCATAACCGAACTACTCGAACTTTGATGCAATCGCTATAATTGAAAATTAAAAGGGAATTCCGCACCTCAATTATATAATTTAGAGTGCGCAAATTAAATACGCCGGCAATCGTCGAAAAGCCAGCTACCACGTACGTTTGTGGTTGGTGCGGTTGAAGCTTGATATGATACTGAAATGGTTACACAGTTATAATCCTATTTAGAATGCGCTTATTAAGGCTTGCATTCTGTCAAAGGAAAAGAGCAGAGTAGAAATAAAATCCCAAGTTAATGTTACGTTTTACTTTTAACATTGTATCTGACACGCAAGGCATAGTCCAACTAGCTCAATAACGATGCTAAAGCTGACGTTTGGTGACCCTATTGAAGAGGAAATAAGACTGTCCAAATAAAAATAAATGACACTTTTTACAAGCTTTTATTTATGTAAGCAACTATGTTGCCCGCGCCCGCTTCGAAATTTGTAAACCATTTTGGTACCACTTGTTGGTATCCGAATGAGGTGAAATTTGGAAGACTTAAAACGTAGGCGACGAAAATAGGTACTAACCTGAAGTAGTGAAAGTCTGACGCTAGGACCGTCTCCGCAGGAGGGAATTCTTCAACGTTTAATGCGATTGACTTGAAATTTATGGTTATGTACTTTGGAAAAGCACAAAAGTGCAGTCAGAAATAAAAACTTGGATATTTTTTTTACTTTTTTCATTCATAGCTTGCGTTTGACCACAATCACGCCAGATGGTAGCGAAGACCTGATCTCAGATAAGATATAAGAATGAGTGGGTATGACTGTTTGCACGATTGTTTAAGTACGATTCTGATTCATTTGAAATACCCACGTTTTATGACTTTCGATATCAGGACAAACACCTTTAGTTAAAATACGACAGTCAATATTATGCCAATCAAAAGGATTCCATTATATCGATGCTTGTTCACCCGTGTGTAGCCAAACAATCACGAACTTTTAAATTTAAACGAGTTCAGTTGGATCCGCTGTTGAGGCCTGCAATATTGAGTTTCAATTTCGATTGGCCTTGTAAATAATTTAGCTAAGTAGATTTGTTTGCGAGCGAATGCCAAAAGGTGAACCTTTGATTTTGAGTAAAGTTGGTTCGATGCCAGTGATTCATCTGTTTGGAAAACAGTTAATTGAAGAAGTTTGAATGTAAGTAAGTATTTTGTTGAAAGTATCACCTAATGAAAACGTTGTGGAAAGAACGTTATAAGTATCATCATCATCACCAGCCCATTTTTCGTCCCACTGCTGGACGCAGGCCTCCTCTCAGAGTGAGAGGGTTTAAATTACAAATGTAATTCCGCATATAAATTCCGAAAAACTCAGAGGTGCAACCCGGGGTTTGAACCCACGACACTGTGCTTGAGAGGCCATAGGTCAAACCACTAGGCTATAAGCTAGGCTAGGCGTTATAAGTATGGTCGCGAATAAACACGTATTTTATTCAACATACAATGACAATGCAAAGAAAAATTCGTTAAGCAGCTGGACTTGAACCAGCAACCTCGGTAATCCGTACCACGCTCCACCAATAAAGCTATACTTAACGTTTCGTTTACGTATTTTATTTGCAAACGAGGTAAGTCCTTATACTACCTTTGAATGTCACTTGAAACAGAAATACACAGTAAAATATGACCAAGTCCGGGGTTTAGGGGTTAAGTTAGTACAGTACTAGCACTGGTGTATGGGTTAAAGCACTTGACACGAAACTCCAAATTCTTATTTCAGTGAGTAACTAACTATCTATTTAAAGTTTGATAATATAGATACAAAATACATACCTAGATATACATTGAGAAATTAAATTCTGGTTTAAATCTAGATTTTCGTACCGAAATCGGTGATCTACTTTATCCCGATCCCTTTTAAAATTCACTCTGTATAATCACATTGCCGACAAAATAATCAAAGCACCAATAACTCCAAATACCTGAGCAACAAATTAAGCTTTTACTAAAAGAAAAGCCTGTTACTTTCTGTTCAAGTGGAAGGGTCTTAATGCTGTCGCCGAGTAAATCAAACCGTTGTCCGGGCGAGAAATACTTGTAAAGTATCTTTTTAAGTACGGCTCGCGAGGGTTCGGGTCAACGACCTGTGTAACCTGCTATCAAGCAAAAATATGTCTCAAAGTGTTTGATGTTGATGGTCTTCGCTAAACAAGAAATTAATTTATTTGAGTTATATTCATACCCGTTAAATATTAAAATTACGGCGGCTAACCGCGACTTGCCTGCGTAAAACTCGTTTAATACTATCCCGCGGGAACTGCGCTAATTTCCGGGATAAAAATAGCCTACGTGCTATTCAGAGGTATAAGTTATATTTCTGTGAAATTTCATCAGGTGGTTTTAGCGTGAAATAGTAACAAATAGTTCATCCATCCTCACAAAATTTCACGTTTAATGATATTTTTAGTAGGATACCTTAAGTTTCATTTATTCCATGCATTAATCAATATCAGGATATTATACCCTTTGGAACATTTGAAATAGGAACGGTGTTGCTAGCTTGTCGGCGGAGAGCGCGTCGACACCCGTGCAGTGCCCTAAGCACGACTTGTCGAATCCTGCGTTACGTTACGGTTATCGTATCGAGATCGAGAAATCTCATACTAAATTTTAGTTCCAAATACGCTCACGGGCGGGCGCTGTTCTAAACGTCATACAAACTCGTTATAGTTTACTATTCGATTTTACGTGACGCAGGATTCGACAAGTCGTGCTTAGGGCACAGATGTGCTCGCGTTCAAATCACTGAGACTACTTGTAGTCTCACAATATTGACAACAAACACGGAGTACGGATACGCTAATATTATTATGTCTATTTATTTATTTATTTATTTTATTTTATTTATTCATACAATTTGCATTTACAGGCTTACAGTAAAAACCAAAGCGCATGTAATGCTAAAAATAACATACATTACATACATAAGCAAATGGAAAAGAAGGATTACAAAATTTTAAATTAAGGTCTATGATTCCAGGTTAAACAGCAAATCACTATTGTCGGTGGAGCAAGAAGATTTAAAGACCAAATTCATCTCAATAAACTTGTTTATTTATATATTATTTACGTTTAAGTCGGCCTGGTGCAAAGAGAATTAAAGAATTAAAGAAGCTTAAATTGAATGTGTCTGCAATTTATTTATTAATTTAAATTTGGACTGCTCTCTGCGACCTAATTTGCGCCAGCGGATTTAGCTGCAAGCTTTTTGGCTCAGTGCGGCCGTATTATGCCGAGTTTGTCACTTTTGAGTGTTCTTTGAAAAGGTTTTCGAATGGACAATATTGGTATATTAATATTAAAAAGATTATCATTTTAGATTCACACGCTTTGTTGTCCTTATTATCCCTATAAATTACACACTTCCCGCGTATCAGTGATAACCGAAGTTTACGTAGACGCAGGCAATGACTAGTACCTAATTTCACATGTTATCTTAACTCTGCCTTCTACCCTCACGTAAACACATCTCCGCATAAATTACCCCTTTAATAATGAAATAATTTATTCTCAGTATTAAGTTATTTACTATTAATGGTTATATGTACCCACATCGACTCATTACAAAGCTTCTGAACCTTTATAATACCAGAGCGTTAATTTACGATCGTCGCCCACTTAATTAACTGTAATTATCTGTTTCATCGGATGAAAATCGTTTCAATTTAATTTTACCTAGTGACTCAGTCTTTTGAAATAAACAATGGGCTTATTTATTGTTTAACGCGCCCCTGGATATCGCTTTGGCATTCGCCATGTTTTTCTGTCAAACGCTACAAGATTGTGTGGGAAAGGCAAGCGTATTAGACAACAAGACCTCCGACTACTCGTGAAATTTCGTGTTCTGATGAATTGTCCGGGTTGTCGCCTGCGGCTAAGTTCCACCACCGTACTTCGCGAAACCGTCTATTCTTCCATCCTCACCACCTTGACAGTTGTCAGTCTAGCATTGTCCTATTTAAAAGGAGCTTTTTCCCTCGCACGACGAAGATATGGAGTCAGCTTCCTGCGGCATCATTCCCGGAGCGATACAACTTAGGAATCTTAAAAAAACGAGCCCTACCTATTGCTCGTTTTCCCCTTCTTATATATATAAAAAAAAATGCAGTCAAGGTTTTCCAGACATGTTTTGGATCAAACCGTAGTGTTCCTTGTTACATCAGGATAGCAAAAGATCCTTAGGAAGTTCAGGTTTTTCTTTGCTAGATATCGCAGCTAGATTCTAATCAGACAATATTATTGATATACTAGCTTATGACCCGCGGCCTCGCCCCCGTGAAATATTTCAAAATGGGTTAGCTCCCTATCCCATGGGAATTCCGAAAATCCCTTCTTAGTGCACCTCTAAGGATACTCAAGGTTCATGTAGGTAGGTTGACTGGTTGAGATACCTACGATCCCTAGGGATAAGTCCACCTTTGTACTTGTATCTCGCTGTTTGTAATTGTATTTATTTCTGTATTTTCTGTACAATAAAGCGTTTACTTCTTACTTATTATGTTTGGCAAATTTCAAGCCTCTAGGTCCAGTGGCTTAGCCTGTGCGTTGTCTGTCAGTCAGTCAGTCAGTCAGTCAAGGTATTGTTTCATAGGTATGGATTATAGTCGAATGGAAACGATGGAGATTATACAAAGCTAGTGTCAAAAATTGGCCTTTCGCAATTCAATATAAGTATGCATAGTAGGTATACACATTTACATGATGCACTGTTCAGTCCTCTGGGAAATTGCTGGAAACGCATTTGAAATGGAATTGCAAATACCTAGGACTGCGATCGCTTTTGTTTCATAAAAAAATGTCACAGCACCAAATTGTAATCTTGCTAACGAAGAAAATTACATTGATTTTGGAACAGATTCGTAATAACAAATGCAGAGTTGTTATATTTTTTGGACGAACGTAAGCGAATTTTCAGTGTCATGAAAGGGGGTGAACTAGCGGTCGTTTGCGTATGTGGCTGTCAAAATGTTTGGTCGACGATAACTTAAATACATTATAGTTGGTCTTCGTGAAATTTGGTAGGGGAGTAAAATACAATTTTATAGTTCGAACATTAGCAGAATCTGTTCAAAGATTAATGGGATCCAGACCTGGAAAGATTAGGGGACGCCATCCCGTCTTTTTTAAAGAGACATGCTTGACGTAAAAAAAGATTGGCGAGTTCATTGTGAGGGGCAAACCTTAGCCTCTATAAGCTTGTGCTTCTTGCGTGTGGTGGGCAAACTATTGAAGCATAAAGCAGACAGACGGGAGGCGCCTTTGGCTTATCTATGCACTACAATTTTTCCGCCACTTTCGCAGAGAAGTTTTCGCTGCTGTGGTAAATACTTCTTTCCAGGTAAAACAATACATGGTTTGCCCAATAATTGTAAAGAGAAGAAAACCGCGTTCGGAATGAAATTACCCATTAATATGATATTATCCCTCAATTATTTGCTTTAATTCTCCATCAGCAAAAATAACAGAATGGTTTTGATTTTGCTCTTTCATATTACTTAGGTATTCATTTTAAATTCAATTTTAGCTCAAATGTTGCGAACATCTGCAGCTGCATGTTCGAATACAGAAGATAATTTGTTTGATATTAATTTTGCACTGGCATTTGTTAAGAAATTAAGATATTTTACTTTGCACCAACATTAATTTCGTTCAAATTTGTACTTGAAGTAGTAGATTGACAAACGCTGATCTCGCAGCTTGTAGTTAGTTAGTCGTTAATTAGCACTCTAATTGTTAAGACAGAGATTACGAGTATAAAGTACAATACAAATAAATATTTATTGAACGCCCCGAATAAATACCTACAGTGAGATTATAAACTATAGTTAGATAGACAATAATAGGCAGTCTTATTAGTCTTACAATTGTTAAATACAGAAACGAATACGAAAAAAGAAAGAAAGATAGAGAAATAGAAAAATAAAGGGAGAGAGTGAGAAATGAAATGTCAAAACAAAACCAAAATCAGCCTCGCTTCAAACTCGACTTAAATCTAATAACTAATGACACCTCATGTGTTGAAATCCGTCAAACGGTTTAGGCAGAAAAGCGTGCCAAAGAATTACACAAACACACATACGCTCGAAAAACATAACCCTCTTCCGGCAGTCGGGTAAAAACTTAAACTCAGTAATTACAATTTTCAACGAAATTATTAACCTATTTCTGACAGCCACATCTCACACGAGACGCAAAAACTTATAAGTCAATTTTATCTAATACTTCAGCCGCAATTTTAATAGGTAAGTACCTAATCTTACTCTTAACCCCAAAATTGTCCTAACAAAACTAAATCAGCCTCGCTCCAGCTTGTCAGTTCTAAACACAGGGTGTTCCATTATTCAGACTCCTGAGCTCGCTGCTCGAGAATGCAAATTGTCGTTTGGGTTCATTTTTCTTCGGCGTTCAACGTTTTGTGCCCACCTGTCTTGTAACAATAAAGGTTTGATAGAAAAAATATATTACCCGCCGGTGGAAAATATATCTCGCGCAAGAGGGATTGCGATCGTGTACTGACTTTTGCACACGTTTTGTTTGAGAAATTTAGTTTTCACAAGTGTCATTTTGTTTTAAGTATTCGTTTTACTCACCTGTTCTCATTTTCTGTGATCGAATAGACTTGAACATTTTATAGAATTTGTAGTTTGTTCGATATTGGCTTTGCTAATTGTCTCCTTATCATCGTCAACAATAGGATTTTTTTTTTAATTCATCATGCTTGTTTTGTTTAGATTTAGATTTATTTATTTCACAAGAACATAATAATTATGGTTTAAGTACATAAATTATTTTACAGTTTCAATAAATTCATCAGTCCCTTAATATGTTCAGCCATAAGAGACGTGTGAGTTTTCAAAGTAGGTACCAAAATAATTTCTCATTTAGTTAACCAATTTACGTTTAGTTGTCTGTACCTACATATAATTTTCTGCTAGAATATCATCGTGTAAACCATAACTTTGCTACGAAGGTACTACAAAACAATATTTAAATCTACGTTTCAAAACAAAATGGCGACACGCAACGATATTGTATTGTTATAGCTCGAGTTTCAATATATCCCTCTTTTTAACGTTTATTGCTTCTTTGTATTTCATTTGGGAAAGAAAATTGCTTATTCTTTTTGTTGTTGTGACTGTTAATAACGTTTTGAATATACGAAGTGTGCATAATAATAAACTACACTTACTCGATTTGTGGAAATGGCCATTGACTCCACACCTGTGCAGCAATGCATTTGACGTATATGCTTATTTCAGCTAACACGTCTTGGTACAATTTTAAGTCTATTCCATGTTATTATTCATTTTATACTTGTGATAACAACAATACAACAGAGCAGAATGTCGATATGAAATGACATGTGCCTTCTATCAATCTTACTAATTTCCGGAATACGGAAGCCTTCGTCAGTTTTCAATATAATTTCATTAATAAGTCTTAGACTCTAAGTAGCCTTAGGAACTAATCACACAAAATAATAATGCACTTAATGCACCGTGTAATGCACTTACAAATTAATTGTCTATCAGTGCCTTAAGTAACGGTTGTAATTTAATTGCCCTGGTGCAAATATCGCCCTTAAGGTCATGAACCTTCTCTTACCCCAACCGACTGTAGGTCTTGAGAAGGCAGAAAAAATCTACGAAGCCCTGCCCTCCGCGTTCGTCTCGTTTTCATCTTTAAGCATGACGAAACCTTTTTTTACATCGTGAGTTCATCGAACCCTGTTCTTCTGAACACACAAATATATCGGTATAGAAGGAGAAAGTGTACGTACTTGGCGTGCCGAAAAGGAGGTCTATAACCTTACGTGTTCCAGCTTCCGGCCGCTTTCCGCGAATGACGTCAGGTTTTAAAAACAAAACACCTAGTTGCTCAACAACTAACTATTCCAACACCACCAAAAAGTTAGAGATGTTAATCGAGGTATTACCTTACTAAATTACACCCGTGACGTCAAAATACCTAAGTAAAATGTTACGCGGTCGGTTCTCATACAAATCGATGTACATTCATTCATTTTATGACTCATTTACAATGATTCATTTTATAAGAAATATTTAATGTTTCCTTGCCCAAGTTTAAAAGTTCCTTTGTAGACCTAATTAGTAGTTAAGCTTAAGCTTAATTCCTAGTCGTCCAGTCTTCACCTAACTCTTTTTTTTTATACGACGAGGAAGGCAAACGAGCAAGTAGGTCACCTGATGATAAGTGAACACCACTGCCCATAGACACCCGCCATCCCGGAGGGTTTGCAGATGCGTTGCCAACCTAGAGAGCTAAGATGAAATGCCTCTTGTGTCCGTAATTACACCGGCAATTAATATGTATGTGTATTTCGATAGCTTGTTGTGAATTTTGTGATGTAAAGTACAAATTTTGAGAACACCATCCACCCAAATTTCATTTGTGTACTTACTAAGTAACAATGGCATCTTTATTGGTTAATGTTAGATATAAAGTTATTAGTATATATATAAAGTTAAATTGTACCGTTTGTGCCCAAATAAACATTAAAACATTAAAATACAACACTTTCCCTCGTTCTGTGATCAAACGCTTAAACTTGAAAAACAATATCACCCGATGAAAACCACTGGTAACAATAAAGTATACAAAGTTTCTTTATAAGGTTTCCACTACTTTAACAGAGATCTTGGAGTGGTCTTATTGTTATCCCGAGCAGGTAATATTGACGCAATAATATCAGGTTGAAGCCGTGATAGCCTAGTGGTTTGACCTATCGCCTCTCAAGCAGAGGGTCGTGGGTTCAAACCCCGGCTCGCACCACTGAGCTTTTCGGTGAAGGAAAAACATCGTGAGGAAACCTGCATCATTGCACACACCTGCGAAGCAATTCAATGGTGTATATGAAGTTCCCAATCTGCACTGGGCCCGCGTGGGAACTGTATATAGTTCCCACGCGGGCCCAGTGCAGGGCCCAAGCCCTCTCATTCTGAGAGGAGGCCTGTGCCCAGCAGTGGGACGTAGATAGGCTGATGATGATGATGATGATGATGAATATCAGGTTGTGGCCCAAATGGCCATTTTCTTGAGCCCTAAGGACTTAGCTTAGAGCTTTATTGTACTTTGAAAGTTAATTTAATGGATTTTTCTGCTCATGTAAAGCTTATTGTGCAGTCATTTCATTTGCCTACACGGAATATGGTATGGAAAATTTATTCCACGCTCGGATTGCTACCATCATGCTTTCTTTAATAAGCCCTTACCGTAATAGCTTGCCTTTTAATTATTAATTAAATTAATTTCTGTATTTATTTCACGAAGCCTTGGGTTGAGGACTTTGTTCAATTGTGATTATAATTGTAGTTCAGATGATAAAATCAATTAAGAAAGTGTTATATTAATGTAATTAAAAAATAAGTTGAGCCGAGCTTTTCATCTGACTACGTCGACATTTTTGTCAACAACACGATTGCTATAATAGTCTGTGGTAGATATTGTGACAACGTCTATTAAAGTGTTATAATGAATATAATTATGATTGCTATTATTTCTTTGCCATGGCAACAAGATCATTATGGAAAGTCATATCATAACAGGAGTGAAAAAAGTTTTTCCACAGATCACGCAAAAATCAATCTTATGTCAAGGTAATCAACACTTTGACATGTGAAAGCACCCCTCAATTAAACTATACCATCTAATCGTTTTTGATATCAAAATCAACAGATTATATCCAGCAGGCGACTCTAAAAAGAAATTAAGAGTTCCCTTTCATGTATGTATATTCCATTCACTCCATGTTCTACATCAAGAAGAAAATCCCTAAAATAAAACAACACATCGACTCGGTTACACAAACCCCCCTAATGTGTTCCGGGATTAGGAAAATCGTGCCCGAAACAATCCGCTACGCGTTGCGGTTAAACTGACATGGAGTTAAAAGTGGAAACGTACCCAGTACGTCTGCGATGGGCGGGCACTCCATACTTACCCTGTTATTCATAAACCTATATTAACTAAAATGCCGTTAAAGTTCGTTTGTCCCTTTTTGTCACATTGACATTTCCGTTAGTAAGAATAGAGGCTTGAATGACGTTTATGAATAAGGGCATTAGTCATTATCAGTGATCGGATATTTCTATGCCACACTGAGACAGTCATGTCAAGTAGAAATGGTACTATGGATACGCCATTTGGCCC
Organism: Clepsis dumicolana; assembly: GCA_963691665.1. Classification (NCBI taxonomy): domain Eukaryota; kingdom Metazoa; phylum Arthropoda; class Insecta; order Lepidoptera; family Tortricidae; genus Clepsis; species Clepsis dumicolana. The sequence goes on along the minus strand of OY829524.1, from coordinate 8,563,186 downwards.
GCGATACCAATTAAACTGTTCGAAAATAAACGCTACGTATGTCCGCGTTGGTATTATGTATATAAAATAAACTACATTAAATAAGCAGTGTTGGTTATCATATAAATAGGAATCATTATACTAAAAAATATTAGGTATTATTGTTCATTTATTTTCAAACGTATCACATTGACATATCTAATAAAATAATAGGACATAAAAACTGTCCCTTACGGGATCCCGTGGCATATCCATAATAGCATAATGATTGAGGTTTTTGACTACGAGTGGCATTGAAATATCCGATCACTGGTCACTATCATCACCAGCCCTGTTTTACGGCGCACTGCTGGCCACATACCTCTTAGAATGAGACGGCTTGGGCTACAGTTGTCACGGGCCCAATCATCATTATGTCAGCCGAAAGACGTCCACTGCTGAGGGTCGAGCACGACTTTACGAATGCTGCGTAACATAAAATCGAATAGTAAACGTTGTAGTTTGTATGACGTTTGGAACAGCGCCCGCCCGTGAGCGTATTTGGAACTAAAATTTAGTATGAGGTTTCTCGATCTCGATACGATAACCGTAACGTTACGCAGCATTCGTAAAGTCGTGCTCGAACCTCAGGACATAGGCCTCCCCCAAGGTTCTCCACTCAGACCGGTCTTCTGCTTTCCGTATCCACCGCGATCCCGCTCGTTACCAGATCATCGCTCCATCTTGTTGGAGGCCTACCGACAGCTCATCTCCCGGTTCGCGGACGCCATTCGAGAACCTTCTGGCCCCACCGGCCGGCAATGTGCCCGCCTACTGCCAGTTTTCCACCGACGTGGTATAGTGAAAAAAAAAAAAACTAAAAATATGAACCGAATCTTTGTCCTTCACAAGCCATACCTACTGTGATTTCTTCTCTTGTGCTACACTATGGGATTCGTTAGCATTTTAGAGCTTTCCGAGACGTAACTTTGAGAAACATCGATCTAGTTTACAATGTTTAATGAGAGCTCAGCGAAATGTTGGTGATCTCTAATCCATGAATTTAACTTGTAGTGTTGTAGTTTCAGATTGGATAGATTTTCAGCATTCAAACCAGATTTTTGTTAGAGAAACCTTGGTACTTGTCGATCTAAGTACTTGAACAGCCGCCAGTGATGTATTATAGTTGAAGAGAAATGGTTTTACATGTTAAATGAGAAACACTGTTTTTGTCTGATCCGTCTAATAACTTTTTTCACTATAGGTACCTTTGAGTGAACCTATTACATCTAGATGATTATGTGGAATGGATGTAAAAAGAACTGATGACTTGTTTGACGCAAGCGGCCCCTTGCAACCTGGACTCAGGGGATCGTTCTTGTTGGAGATCGATGGTGGCCACAATCCTGATGAAGGCATAGGCCTTCATCAGGATTGCTGGATATAGATCCAGCAATCCTCCGGGTGAAATAATGACCATGAAAACATAAGCATCAGACGGCTGCAGGCAATTCTTCCACCGCCGGCGAGCAAGTAAGTAGCTATACGCTATTTTAAACAGAAATAAATCCGTGTCTATAAAAGTGATACATAACATTTCGTACTTATTTCTCAAATTTCAAACTGAAACGTAAATATACAGAAAGACCAGAAAAACAAATTCTCGAACAGGGGTTCTCGAACCCAGGACCTCCGCCACACCGTGGTGTCGCGCTACCAACTGTGCCATCCGAGCAATCATTGGTCGCAGCGAGTTTTACTATTCACGTTTCAGTTTATTTCAAATGCTCTACTAGCTTCTGTCTCTAATCGAAGCAATGAATGGAATGCAGTGATGAAGATAATCTTAAATTATAAAATTTTCATCATCATCCGTCCACAGCAGCCCACTGCTGGGCATAGGCCTCTTCCATGGCGCGCCACAATACTCTGTCTTCGGCCCTCGTATCCATCCGCCGCCAGCTACCCTCTTAAGGTCGTCCGTCCATCGTGCCTCAGGACGCCCCACACTACGTTTCCCCGTCCGTGGTCTCCATTCGAGGACGCGTTTGCTCCCCGTTCATCGTTCCTGCGACATACATGGCCAGCCCAACGCCATTTCAACGAACTAATCCTTTGAGCAATGTCGGATGAGCAATGAAATTTTAGAGAGAAGTAATACCACAGCAGATGTATTAAGAATGTTCAAAGACAAGAACGATACGGGACAAGAGGAATATGACGATGAAGAAAAACTATAAAAAATACCGTAGCACTAACTTTGATAAAACTATATAATTCCCACAACAATCTAGTTTCTAAAACCAGCGAAGGCAAAAGAACCACCGAGACGGTAATTTTTAATTTACCGCTTCAGCTCAAAGTAGCCATTATTGGCTCCCCCACAATTTCCTGGGGGATGTTATTATGGTGAATAAAATGGTTATTACGAAAACAGGGATTCGCGCTTCACTTGTCGCGAGTCGCTTCGGTATCGTAAAATTGAAATTTCTAGTTTATAGGGTTATTTTAAACTTCAATTAGGTTTCGCAATCTAGAAGAGGAAATTATGGCTTATGGCGTTAGGGTAAGAAGGTAGTATGACCTAGGTTTTGGAGGCTCATTTCCTTTGGCGTAAAGGATTTAATGAAGAATTTTAATTCAAATTCAAAATAATTTATTGCTAATTATAGGTACATATAAAGCTGGATAACATAGAGTAGAGAAGAACCGCTATAATTTGCCTTTCAGGCGTACAACATTTAATTTTCTTAAAATCTAGAATTATTTATTTACTAACATTATCATTATAATTTGCTTAATATTATCATTCGGCTATTAAATCATGTTCTAAAAATTCATTTATATCATAAAATACATTATTTTTTAATATTCTTAATAGTGATTGTTTAAATAATTTTACATTTAGGTTTTTTATATTATCTGGCAATTTATTAAATAATTTTAAAGCCGTTACAGATATACTTTTTTTATAGTAGGCAGTCATAACACAGTTACTTGGCAGTACATTAAACTTATTGTGATTTTTTCTTGCGCGCTTTTTCTCAATTATTCTAAATAAATGCATATGCTCTTTCACAAACATACACGCCTCCAATATGAACATTGAAGGAAGCGTTAGAATATTGTAACGTTTAAACAAAGGTTTACAGCCTTCGGAACTTTTTACTGTTGCTATGGACCTAACACACTTCTTCTGTAAACGAAACACATCTATTTTATTTGTAGAGTTCCCCCAATGCAGCAAACCATACCTCAAATTTAATTGTAAGAGCTAATTGTAATGTTTTAGAAAAAAATACTTTGTGCCAAGTTTCTTGCGGCGCATTCTTCTTGGCAATGATGGTTTTTCTGAAAGCGCTGGTAGACTAAAAAAAAATACGTGTAAAAGAGAATTCAACTGCCTTTTTGCTGCAGCAGCTGCTGAATAAAATTTAGAATTTTAGAATTTAGAAGTTGGGATTTAGAACTTTAGAATTTATAATTTTGCGTTTTGAATTTTACCTTGTTATAATGAGCGACTAATAAGCATCAAGTTCCTTAAGTTGAAGTATGAATTTGATGCAACTTTTCTTCAAATGCATAATTTAATAAGTTCTTCGGTTTACTTTGCGACTTCTGGCGATCTAATTAACTGTATCTTTTAAACTTTTCATAGACTCGCAATAACGGTACAGGTTGATGCTGTTAACGTTTTTGGATCACCAATAATTTTCAACTACAAAACTAAATTAAAAAAAACAATTAATACCCAAAAGAGGAGGTTAAAAGGGCTGTGAGAAACAGAGGCGTAGACAGAGAGACATGACAATACTGAAAGGGTTCCCAGTAGACTGCGGGACCCTAAAAATTAACCTAATAGCTTTAGATTTTACTTAGCCAGCGGTTTCTAAAAAGCAACGTCTAAACCATTACAATCAATCTTCGCCCAAGTGTTATTGGAAAGTCGATAGGTATTACCCATTAATAAGATATCGATATCATTTAGTCTTAATAATAATAGTCTTAACAGGGTTAATAGTCTGGAAAACTATGGTAGTAAAATACCTGTACGTTCAATTTAAAAAAGTCTAAGTAATACGGCGGCATGATGTCCAAAGGGATTGATATCGTGCCCTCGTCAAATGCACACACCCTATTACTTATTCATAAACCTATTTTAACTAAAATGCCGTCTTTTTTTTGTCACGTTGAACTTTCCGTTAGTAAGAAGAAGACAAAACCTATTTTTAACCGACTTCAAAAAAAGGAGGAGGTTCTACGTTCCACTGTATGTTTTTTTTTTTTTTTTTTTTATGTATGGTCATCGATTACTGCTAGTGCTAGGCCATAAAACTTTACGCTTTAGTTTCTGTTGTCCGAAATAAACGCATTTTATTTTATTTTATTTATTTATCATTATTTTAGAGGATTATTTTACGTTTTTTTTCTAAGGTTTTTTTTTGAAGGCGGTTTTACTTTTTTGTTAATAACTAATGGAGGCTTGAGTGACGTTTATGAATAATGGCAGGCCGTGAATTAATAAATATTCTCTGACTGCAGCATTTGGTACGACCATAATTATCTGTGTACTAAAAAGTCTTCATAAAACCGGCTTCGATATAGAACTAGTTGTATTATAATACTTCCACTTAAAGAATGTCCATCTGGCACTCACTAAATATTGATCTTTTTATTTTATTTTACAAACTTTTATTGTAATTTATTCAGAAAGAAACATTGATAATGAAAACCTTATGGAAACTCGTGATACGTGTCATTGTAACAAGAGTGATGTGACAGCACTAATGATGATGTTCCTTTGTTTTTTGTTCCGCCCGGCGACACAATGTTTTTATTTCTATTTTTGGCCAGTAATATAATTGAAAGATAAAAAGGCCAACCAATAAAAAGCTTCGCGTTGACAGCCCGACTTTATTTTTTTGTGTGCAGGCATGTGGCTCGGACCCGAACCACATTCAGCCTGAAAAAGGTTGTAAAGTAAAAAAAACTTGTAAATAATAAAAATGTTTTAGTGCCAACAAGTGAAACTCATGTTTTCTAAAAGCTGGTACTTCTTTACCCACGTTTTTGTTTTTTCATGCTTTACCCTACGAATAATTAGTTTGGCTTGGGTTAATTGCCATGCTTCCATACAAACTATTAAATTAAACTAAAAATGGGCAGTTATTCACATGATGATGTGCAGCGCATGCAATAATGGTTCAACTTTTAAGGTTTTAGTGCATCTATAGTTCAATTCCGCAAAAAGTTGGAGGCGTTTGAGATGTGGTCGTACCGTAGAATGTTGCGCATCCGATGGATTGATCATGTCACCAACGTCGATGTTCTCCCGCGAATGGGTAAAAGGGTTGAACTTGTCCGAACGATCAAGCAAAGGAAAATCGCGTACTTGGGCCACATCCTCCGAAACCAACAGTACCGTCTTTTACAGACCATCATGATACTTTTTCATGCATTCAATGCATGATTCCTTTTTCAGGCTATTTCGCCATAGCCGGAAAAAGGAAGGTCGGAAGACGGAAAATGTCATCCGCAACATCAGGGAGTGGACGGGCATCAAGACAGTGGAGCAGCTATTTAGACTGGCTATGAATAAGGAAAGATTTAAAGAGTTGACTGCCAACCTTCAGTGATGAAGTGGCACTATAAGAAGAAGAAGATAGTTCAATTATTTACCTACTATAAAAATATGATTCCCTCTCCTGGACATAATTTATATTCAAGGGCGTAATCTGGGCCGGATCAATCAATTTCATAGGTAAAGACATAACCTAAATATTTTTTTTTACAAATTTCGCGTCTACTTTTATTCTTTAATCTTTGCCACTTTTAATGAATGTGGCCAGTCTGCTATTCCGCTAACTCGGCAGTTAGAAAACTGCGTCGCTGCCATGGAACTTGTTTCCGCATATCCGTTTCCTGTTCTATAAAATAGAATTGTGTAAATGACTTTTTATTTTGCTCTATCGTAAAAAAGGTACCTACTGAATCTGAATACACTAAAATTTTACACTTATGGTGATTAGGTATAATAGGAACTCTCAGTACGTAAGCTCGACTCGCACTTGTCCAAGTATTTTTCTTTTAAAAGCATGCTTTCATACTCTATGTATAACTTCAATTTATTCAGAAATCCTCAAACTGTACTCAGACTACACATTTCATTGACGCGCCATCGTTCTTCTCCATTCAGATAATCAGATCTCTTTGCACAGATTATAGCCAGCCCCCTATATCACCAACGCGACAACTGTCAGTTGTTTTAGCGCGCTTCATGTTGGCTATGAAATTTAAACCAAATTGTCACTGTTATCTGTTGCCTGTCACGGCTCTGAAACAGAGGCCAGGCCTCTATTTCACCACCTTTACAAAAATTACAGTTTACGATGACAATTCGATCAACATTTCTTTGAAAATCTGAAGCGCGCTAAAACAGAAGCTCTTCTTGTCAGCAGTTGACACCGAATTGTCATTGAAAACTGACTTTATAAAATTGGTGAAGTAGGGGCCAGATAGCCAGATACACAGTTCTGTGGCCAGCCAGTACGAAACTGCAGTTTACGCGACTTATACCTTACACAAAAGCCGAACTGTAAACGTGAGTTTATCCGCCGTAGCCGCTCGTTATTTCACATTCATTTGTACCCGCAATAGCCCCCCCTCCCCCGGCTAGTCGTAAATGAATACGTCATTCGTAATTTCGCTGGGAGTTATTCTGAGCGCTGATCAAACGGTGAGTGTTGGAATGTAGTTTGTATCCACAAACTATTAATATCCATTAATGAGTGGATTTCGTGGTTGATTTTGAGGCAAACGCCTAAACCCGATCCTGTATTCATCAGCTTGCTTCATCATGATGGAGGAAAACGAAATGCAGGGAGGCTGTAACGGTGTTTACCACAATTCAAACACAATTACAATTTCTTCCGTCGTGTTTGGAATAATTTATTGAAACTATCGCAGGTTTCGAATGTTCGTACTGGGGCCTCGGAAACATTGACATTGTAACGTCAATAACTAAAAATCTGTAAATGTTAAAATTAATTAATCTGCAAAGTAATTAAACTATAGATTCAATATACTAATAGGTTCATTAATATAACAATATTATCGTGGGACAATAAATTGACACCAATAAAATTCACCTAGTCCCAAATTCAGCAGAGCATGTAATATGGGCATGTGTTATACGTAGATAAATACATCCTTATTTGCATATCTAACATCCAAGACCTGAAAACAAACATTCGCATGCATCATACAAACATCCGCCTCTGCAAGTTTCAATTTTACTTGGCAAAACAAAACACAACACGTCATGCAAAACCAAAAAGTGCACTAAACTCGATATTTTGAGTACCGAAACGTATTTCTCAAACCCGTTTGCGACCTTACGTTTTAACTTCAATTTTTATGCGAACATAAACACCGTGCCCAGCGGAGAGTAGCCGTACTTTACGCTCTCGTATAAATTGAAATAAAAACACAATTTATCTTGTAAGATAATATACGCTCTGGGACAATCTATAACAACGTAAACATTAGCTATGCACATTGGGGATTCGTTTTTAAGTACGTCTAAGTCGTAGAATGATAATGGATTTCATTTGAGTTCGGTGACTCGAACTTATGAGTTACACTCTTGTCGGAGGACTTTCTTGCAATCATCTCTCCTATAAGCCGGTTCCTTGACCTCCTGATACGACACTGACAATGTAGCGGTGATGATTTTAGCTATTGATGTGTGCGTTGCATTTTTATGGTCCCGGTGTACAGTAAAGCCATGACCAAAATACAGAAAATATTTATTTTAATTAAATAACTAAAAATTTTAACTAAGTACACAAACTAATAAAAATAAATTTTACCTAAATTAAAACTAAAACTTTGGGTCTCCCGTTCTCCCATACAGTTTAAAGTAGTTGTCATAATCTATCACTAGTCATAACCTGAAACTATTTGTTCAGGATTATTATAAAATGAACCTATCCTAACCTTATATAGAGTTCTACAGGACGACCATTACCAAATTTCTGATTTTTTTACGGTTTCAGAGAAAGAGGAGTTAAACTAGTGATCAAATATGACAATTACGTTTTGATGAAAAAAAATTACGAAAGAAAAGGACCCGGCTAAAACTTCACTTAAATTAAACAAACAGTCGTAATTGTCGGAGTTAGGCATGGTTCCCAGGAGAGACAGGCAGGGTCATCATCATCATCATCAGCCTATTCTAGTCCACTGCTGGACATAGGCCTCTTCTAATGAGCGCCACAGCGCCCTGTCTTCAGCTTGCCGCATCCAGCATCTGCCTGCAGTCTTTCGCAGATCGTCATCCCACCTGGCCGGAGGGCGTCCTACACTACGTTTACCGAGTCGCGGTCAGGCAGGGTGACCGCGCTGAATAGCCAGGTTCGGCCGCTGGCGGAAATGGCTGCCTGCCTTCAGGCCTGTACCTCTATTTCACCAACAAATGTTACTTTACACTGACAATTACATATACATTTCATTGCCAATATGAAACGCACAAAAACAGAAAGTCTTCGAGTCAGCAATGTACACCGAATTGTCATTGTAACTTGACATTTGCAAAGTAGGTGAGCCTTGGTCACTTGTCGTTTAGACCAGACATGACGAGATCTCTCTAAAAAGATGAGTTAATAACAGAAAAGACCATTGAGAGGAATTTACAGTATTAGAAGCGGATACAAATACAGGTGAAATTTAAATCATGATTCAAATTATTGAATGTCATTCCACGACGTCGTTAATAGACCAAGTTGGCATTATTATTATTTTTATTTTGTGTTACTCATCATCTGATCGACTTATGTACCTACCTTCTTAGGAGAACTCAAAATACAAAATAAATTAAAACTAGATTAACTAAACTATAAATAAGCGATACCTACTGAATCATTATAACAATAACTTGTATCATGAGTTTAAATTCACCTGTCGAAAGTGCAATATGGTGAAAATTATAGGCATAATGCCTTGCGATCTCAATCATATTCGTGAACAGAAAACGAGAAAATTAAAAAACTGCCTTTATTGCGCGATTCAACTTTTCACGCATCAGTTGCTTACCAAACAGAATGCTCAAGTCCCAAGTCAAGTCAAGTTTATGTCCAATCGTGGTGTAGGGGAAAAGCACACGACCCGGAGTGTCGAGGATCCGGGTTCGATTCCCGGGGTTGGCATTTTTCTGGTTTTTTTCTGTGTATTCATGTTTCAGTGAGTTTATAAAAAATATAGAATGCTCAAGTCTAATTCTAACCCCTCTTAACCTTTTTGGTTTATCACGCTCACCTTAATCTGTTCTATCTTATTAATATTCAAAGCAACACGCAACGCTAAGAAAGCCGCACGCCACTGTTCAAATTTACTTAACGTGAACGGTAACGTAATTCACGTGCCCCATTTTATGATCTGAAGTCGTTTGTGAAGTCACAGGGGAAATAAGGAACAGAATTTGTGACATATTTTAAAAAACCGAAGATCGAGGTGTCATTCCATACACGAAAGAAAAAATTGTAAAGAAAATCCTTTTTCCTGATTGATGAAATGGAATTTATTGAATCAGGCGTTACTTTGCGGAGGTCCATATTTATGAACTAAAAAACAATTACTTTGCTCACCCGCGACCACTAATGACAAATAGTTATATCTGTGCGGCAAATGTATGTTTCCATGCAACACCTCCACCTCCACCGCTACACGAATCAACTCATGCCACACAGACCCAACTATCACCACCACCACTATACCAAACGCCGACGCGTTTCGGCACTCTCCACGAGGCCATTTACGAAGCACAACAACAACCGCTCAACATGCCACCACTTCCACTACTGACATATGTAAACCATGTACTCAACTTAGTTAATGACAAAACCAACGTACCCACTAATATTTTATAAATTCCAAACTACCCTTTTATGTAAGTCCTAAACTACCCTTTTTTAAGAAATGAATTCCAAACTACCCTTTTTATTTTTATTTTTAATCTACGCCAGGTACCCCGTTATTTTTAACCGAGTACGGTAAAAAGAGAAGTCATGTTCTCATTAATACTATGACACATTATTAAAATTAGAACCAAGTCGTAACAAAGGCGAAGAAACCAAATTAACTTGTTCATTAATAATAGACCCCATGTTGTTGTACCTAATTATTTCCAATTGTTCTAAAACCGATAGCCGCAAACCCTTATCACAATAATGTAAAATTTCGTACGTATCTGAGTCTAACAACGAATGATTCGTTTCTAATAAATGCTTGGCAAAGTTTGATTTCTCTGGATGATCATGCCTAT